>JAUCNO010001398.1:4391352-4424548 GCA_032353835.1 Enteromius viviparus | reverse complement strand
AATACTCAGGATCAACACCTTAAGGCAAGCATAAATTCATGTGGCCTTGGCCAACTAAATTCAGACATATTCAAGTCCTATTTTTACACCAAACAATGCTTTTAAAGCATTTTTCCATCTTAAAAGCCAAAATATGTTTTGTGCATTTAAGTGACAGTTTACTTTGTCGTAGCTGCAGGCCAATTTTCTAGCAAAAGCCAGATGCTTTTATGGGCCTGGGCTCTCAAGTACCTTTGACAGTGTACAGAAGATTGGTTTACTTTTATGGACAGAGAATTACGAGAGAAATGATTTTCATATACCTTTTCTACAAACAATGTTGCTATCTTTTCTTTTATGGACATTTTCTTTTACTAATGCGGCTCCTCTCAGAAAAGCAAATAATCGAAACAACACTGCTTTATGATTTTGTTTCCCATCCGTTTTTTTCAATAATACATTAGACATTTTAAAAGGCATGCCGTATTTTCTTACAAAAGTGTTGTTATTAATTTATATGTTTTAGTACCAGAACTCCTTTGAATAAACTAAACAATGTATAAAAAATATGTGTGAATGAAAATGTTGATGTATGTTCTGTATGCATATTTATTTACACACTTAAACGTTATTAGTGTTCTCACAAACCTTCACAATGTCATTAATCAATGAGTATCGAAACATCCAGTCCAGATTGATGCTCTCATTTTCAAGGATGTCCTATAAAAGAACAAGCTGAAATTCAATACTGCAAAACATCTGAATATACTGACTTAATTTTTATACAAACAGATGATTTATATATATAAAAATCTGATTGATGATTTATTATATAAATATATATGTTCCAAATATTGCTCCAATAATGTTTCAAATTGAAACTATACACTTTATGTGTATAGACAGATATTTTTTCAAATACAGTAAGGACCAAAATTGTTGGCACCCCTGAATTTTTTCCAGAAAATCAAGTATTTCTCACAGAAAATTATTGCATTAACACATTTTGCTATACACATGTTTATTCCCTCTGTGTGTATTGGGAGGTAACTGTGTGTAAAAAAAAAGCTAATTTGACATAATGTCACACAAAACTCCAAAAACAAAATTGGACTAAATTATTGGCACCCTTAACTAAATATTTGGTTGCACACCCTTTTTGAAAAAATAACTGAAATCAGTCACTTCCTATAACCATCAATAAGTTTCTTACACCTCTCACCCGGAAATTTTGACCATTCCTTTGCAAACTGCTCCAGGTTTTGTCCCTGTCAGCAGTGGGGTCTGAGCCTCCTGCCATAGCGTTTCATTCCATTTAAATGTCGATGAATAGTTTGCGCTGACACTGATGCTCCCTGAGCCTGCAGCACAGCTTGAATTTCTTTGGAACTTGTTTGGGGCTGCTTATCCACCATCCAGACTATCCTGCATTGCAACCTTTTATCAATTTTTTTATTTATTCAATTTATTTCTCTTCCGTCTACGCCAAAAGCATTGCTACAGTTCCATGGGTTGCAAAGGCAAATCTAGATCTCTGGAGATGGACTTGTAACCTTGAGATTGTTGATATTTTTGGTTCACAATTTTGGTTCTCAAGTCCTCAGATTCACAATTTTGGTTCTCAAGTCCTCAGTTTCTCCTCTTTCTGTTGCCCATGCTTAGTGTGGCACACACAATGCAAAGACTAAGTGAACTTATCTCCTTTGTATCTGCTTTCAAGTGTGATTTTTATATTGCCCACACCTCTTACTTGCCCCCAGATGAGTTTAAAGGAGCATGCTTGAAACAATATTATTTATCCCCAATTTTGCAAGGATGCCAATAATTTTGTCCAGCCCATTTCTGCAGTTTTGTGTGACATTATGTCAAATTTTTTTTTTTTCCTCCCTTTTTTCATTTTGTTCCAATACACAAAGGGGAATGAACGTGTATAGCAAAAGATGTATTAATGCAATACTATTCGGTGTGAAATATTTTATTTTCTGGAAAAATTTCAGGGGTGCCAACAATTCTGGCCATGACGGTAGCTATGAGAAGCATTTAACATGGAAGAACATGTGGTTGCTGTACTGTATTAAATCCTTAAACAGAACAAAACCATATATTAAAACAATATTGACAACGCCACTGTATACTGTACAATTGGATCAAATTCCACTGACGGTTTAACATATCACAACACTCTAAGGTCATTAATATGAAAAAAAAAAGAAGGAATGGCAATATCATTGTAATAGAGACAAATGTATAGTTGCTTACTTCCCAGAAATGGACAAAACAAAATGCACTGTAATATTAACAATGTAAAAGTTATTATTTTAATAAACAATTCACACTGCCAGTGACCACAGAGTAATACCAATAATTAATTAACAATAATGTTGTTGGTTAACCAACAAAAAAAAAGTTATTTTAACCATTAACATGAAGTTATTTACCTGTAGACTTCCTCTGGGGCAATACTCTGTCACAATGCAGATGTTTGGTGGATCGATACAAGCGCCAATAAACCTTGTCAAATGGTTGAACTGCACATCTCTCATCTATTAGTAACAACAAAATTAGTTTTGAATTATAATCTGTAAGATTTTCACTCATTCTGAAAATCACAAAGACCATGGTTAACAATAAAAAATAAATAAATAAAAGAAAATATATGTTTTCTCAACAGTTTTTTTTTTTTTCAGACCATGTCTATAACAACTTGGCAAAACATGTACATCATGAAGCTACAGTAAGTGGCAAAATCTGTATGAGGTCATGTAAACTTTTCTTAGCATAACCTTTGATCTCCATAACACTGAGGGCAAATGTCAGTTCCCACTGCCCCATCTTACCCCCAACCCCCATTTGTCTTTGCCTGACCACTTATTTCACTTCGTCCCGACAACTAATCAGACCACCAGGGCCACAGTGTGCAGGGATGACACTTCAGGGAAGCTTGCTGCTTTACCACACAGCACCAAGCAATGCAGCCCCTAACATTTCCCATCAAAGTTGAGCAGGATAGAACTGGCCACAAGTCAGCCGGTGTAATCAACTTTCCTTCGGAATAAGGCCATCATAACAAACTTAGGCTTCAAATAAGCCTGTTATGAGCAGCATGGACTGACTGCATGTTTTTGGTTTTTTAGGCTCAGACTCAATCACGGTGGTCCTAGATAGAGAGAGAGAACTATTTCTGAGTAGTGAGAATAAAGTAGCACTGTATCCCACAGTACAATGTACTTAGATTCTTATTGACCCAGCGTGACAAAAGAACTGTAACCAATTTCAACCAGGCTTTGGTCAGCGATGATTTGTGGTGGGCTGTGTGGCTTTGTGTAAATGTGTATGAGTGTTCTGTGATGCTTTAAGAGAATGAATTAAAAAAATACATAAAAAGCAGTGGTGGGTTTAGATAAATATAAATGTCACAATAATAGTGGCTGTTGGGCTAGTTGATGACTGTGACCAATACCTAGTTGCTATATATCATTCAGATTAAAAAACAAATAAATAAAAATATCCACCCTGACAATGTCTGAAGTCAGTATATCCTTTCCAAAACACCTTGTAGAAATCCAAATATTGCCTAACCTTTTCTATGGCCTCATATTGGTTCCCCAGCCCCCTCCTGCATGTGTGTATTTATGTGTGTAAAAAAGGGGGAGGGTAAGTATGTGTTTAACCACCTTAAGCAGCAAGGCTGCCGAGTAGGGTCATAAACTGGATGGTCTAAACACATACATGACATGCATACCATGTCTTCTTTTCCAAGATACAGACACATATTGATGCAAACAGGAATTTAACAAAAGACAGAACCTCTCTTGTGACTCATTGTGTTGTCTTACATGCTTTAGTTCAAACAGCACTTGTCTGGTGAGCTCAATCCTCTTCTTGTTCACATGTTTGATAGCCACCAGGTTGCCCTATTGTGAAAGGAAACAAGTATTAAAGATAATCAGAATAAAAAAGGTGATAATAAACTGGAAAACTTTTATCTTGTAAGTTTAGAGAGGGATCTCAAAAACATTATTGCTAAAAGGTACACTTTAATAACTCATGAGACAAAATTAAGTTTTATGTCATTTAAGTAATTATGTAGTTGATTTATTTTTGCCTTTTAGGGAGAACTTCAGAGGCAAAGTTACTTGAATGAAACCTGAATTAAATACCCTTAAAACAATAAAAAAAAATAAAAAAATACTGTGTATGAAAACAAAGTAAAATAATCTCTTTGACCATCTATACTGATACTGAAATAATGTCAGCAAAATAATGAATTTGATCATTTGCTTTGTCCTTGTCAATGGCCACAGTGACAGCAAAAACATTCAGCTGGCTCAGTGGACATTTGATGCCTCAGTGTCCTTTTTAGCTTACGCTGTGGGACAAAGAGGTGACAGTGACTTCTTTTTTTCATACAGTGTACATAAATATTTCACATGAACTCTTAATTTAATCTTTTAGAGAAGTCCTCTAATAGTTCATGGTTGGTGACCAACCAAATATTTTTCATTTTGCTTTCAGACATTGGCTACGTTTCAAAACAAAATAGTTTTGGGCATAACATACTCAAACAAGCAGGTAACAAAAATATGCTGCCATTTTACATTGTTCTCTCGAGTATTTAAAGGAATAGTTCATCCAAAACTGAAAATTCTGTCTTCATTTACTCACCCTCAAATAGTTCCAAACCTGTATGCATTTCTTTCTTATGCTGAACACAAAGGAAGATATTTTTAAAAACGTTAGTAACCAGGCAGTTTTGGGTCACCATTGACTTCTATAGTATTTTTTCCTTCTATGTGTAACGCTCAGTCAGACTCAGAAGAGTAAGGGAAGTAAGTCAAATCAAAAATATTTATTTAAACAACAGGGCCAAGGTTCAAGGCAGGTAATCAACACATAATACTCCGTAGAGTTAAAAAAAAAAAGTCTTGAGTGATCTCCTGATCGCTGTTAACAGGTTTCTTCCCGACAACACAGGTAAATAAACCGAAAGTCTCTTTCGGGTTTCACCCTTTCCAGGTTCTTTGGAGGGTAAAAGCATCATACCAGAATCACAGGCAGAATATAATAGGACATAATAGGAGTCTGTTTTCAAGGAACTGATTGACAATCAGACAACAGTCAATATTGGAAGTCAATGGTGACCAAAACAGCCTTGTTACAAACTTTTTTCAAAATATCTTCCTCTGTGTTCAGGAGAGCAAAGAAATTCATGAAGGGTTGGAACTACTTTAGGGTGAGTAAATCATGTGGTGAACTATTAATCATGTGGTGAGTGATTGGTCAGTAATGGTGGTCTGGAGTCTATATTTTTTGATAATGACACTTCACTGTGTAAACGACACAAAATAACATAATATCAGGCACAACGAGGTACAGCCATTTATTACACAGCTTTTTGCCACATAAATAATTATGGGGACAAGAGATATTAATTGTCAGTCGCAGTATTCTCTGTGTTATTCCCTAACATGCAATGCCTGTCATATTACACCACCATGCTGTCTCTCATTTCATTCAAACGCAACTGCTATCATCTTGTGCCTCAGGCAACAAAGCATTTTATGTCCTTGTAATTAACTGTAGAAGAAAAGCTGTGTAATTAGTGATACAGCTGTGCATTATGCCTTAAATGTCTGTCAATTTTTGTCTACTCTCAAAGCTGTTAGGAACTGTTTTTTTCTTTGGAAAAGCCTTGCATTTAAAAAGTTATTAAAATATTTCAACGCAAATTTTGTGTCTAATTGTTTGCTTCTGTAGTTATGTTATAAGAGGGAAAATGTTCATTCAGCTGGTTGCTATCACATAATAAAACACTTTGTAGTCATTACAAATTATATTATTAGAAGAATGGTGTCATTAACCTTAATTACAAATAATTCTATAATACACCTTTACAGTGCAAAGTCTTTCTCCTGCAGCTTATGTTACTGTCATTTTATCATTTGTGATCTAATTATTACAGCACAGCACACGTAGCATCGACTTTAATGCTGCAAAGCAGCATCTTAAAGCAACACATTGAGTTGTTAGTGCACCCACTCTTCATTTCTCCAGTGAATATACATGTGTGGGTGTGCAGCAGAGGGAGGATGTCAGAAGAACTCAGGCGCACCTTAAAATAGCCTGTTTTTGCAAATAGCTGATATTTTCCATGCGCTGTTATCAAAGACCCATAGCTGGAACCTCTCTGAAAAGGAGATGTAGAGAGAATTTAATATGAATGAGCGTTTAAAAAGTCATTTAGTCATAATTTCATCATGTACATTATAACAGAAAACATTTATACAATGGGCTCCAAAATCTGAGAAATCTGTCATTTAGTTTTGATACAATATTGTTTGCTGCAAATGATCAACATAGGATTTGGGAGTGAAAAGTTTAATTTTGTTTCCTTTTTATTTCCCTAATATTGTATACAGCTCACATAATCAGTGTCACATTTTGTCACAAATTGTATTAATCTAAAGGCATTTCATTCTAATAAGAATATTTCCATTGTTTTACAAAGCTTAATTTAAGTTTTACTTCTGGGTTAAATGGGAAAAAAACGTGGTACTTTTGGACTCTACTATAGTTTTAGTTGTATATATAAATTATACAACAAATATATCTGAAGAAGCATTTTAATGCTTCTAAAAACTCTAAAAATGGACATTAGCTTAAGTGAGTTAAAGTGGCACTCATTAATATATAGAATAAAAAAAGAAAAAACATTGAACATTTAAGAATTAGATATTTTGGTACGAGGAAAAGAAAAGCATTAAAAGCTTCATTTAAATAACACCAGGGGAGTAGAATGAATCATACATTCAGACCAATGATGTGGAACAAATTTGGAAAGGGATTCTGAAACGTGTAATACTGTATACGGTGGTCTGGAAAATGCATTGGCTTTCAAAACGCATGTTCCAAGTATGAGGCCAAAAGAACCTAATAAACCCACTGTATACATTTGTGTGCACGTGTGTGTGTGTTTACTAGGAAAACAATAAGACTGCTAATAACCCACAGCAGATCATGATAAACGATGTGTTTTGAGTAGGAAACCAGGCAGTCAAACTGGAGCTTATTTGAACAAGTGTTTAATTAGAGTCTGCTACTATAAAACTGTGTAATGTGTCAAGAATGTGTAAACTACAAAGATTTTGATTTCTGATATGTGTCTAGTTTATTCCATTTATTTTATATACATTTATTGAAATATTACAGGGTATTAAACCCATTTTGGCATTTAAAAAGACTCGACTGTAAATAGGAGCAAACCTGTGAGCTTGTTATGAATTTGTTTATTCTTTATTTGTTTATTCTATATTTGTTTATTGTTTTATTCTTTATTATTATTATTTTGAAGAGGAGGGAAATTCATATTAACTAAATCAGGCTAACTGCGACCAGCTAATTGGCTAAGGCATCATTGTAATTCCCAAGGAATGCCGTTTTAAACGGACATGGCAAAACAGTGCCAGGAATTATAGCCAAGTACAAAAAGGCATTTTTATGAGATAAATTAAAACCATATGGACATGGGCTGAAACAGGAGGAAACCTCTTTTATTCTACGTTGTTTGTACAAAAACAGAAACTCAGAGACATTTCGTCTTTAAATATAGATTTGATCCCTGCTCTTTTAAAATGAACTTAGATCTGTTTTAAAGGTGGCCAGCCGGAAAACAGATCAGTTTTACGCAGCTTTCTCCAAAATATGAGAATAACAGAGAGCACTTGTACCTGGGAAAGAGTGAGACGGCTGCCCGCGCGTTTGTGATATTTGCTAGGACTTTCAAACTGCAGTTCCTCCCACTGTATCCTCCAAAGCATCCCAGCTAACTCTTTCTCCAACTTTAGTTTCCTAGAAAAAGGCAGAATGAATTAAAGCAATGGACAACCAGTGCAAATTTGAAAAGCGTGTTTTGGCAACATTAGATGATAAACTAGATTTTTACATTTTCCAGTGTTGTTATGTAGGTTTTCTGAGTGTTTGTTGTTATATGGTTGCTAAGGCATTGCTATGTGGTTGTTAAGGTGCTCTTGATGGTTGCTTGTGCTTGATGGTTTTTTCCCATACCAAAATATTACACTATCAGGTTTCAATGATATTATGGTCTCTAGATGTAGTTCAAATTGTTCCCTAAATTTTCTCGGGATCGTGTTTGGGTGTGTGTGTGTGTGTCTTATTGTAAGCTGTTGGATTTGAGATTTTGGATCTTGTCTGTATATTACAAATGGAGCAGGACAGTCTGAGGTACAGGCTAAAGTTTAATACTTTGGGTTGGGTAAGAGTGATATGTGCCTTTTTAAGAAACTATGAAAAAGTTTTGAAAATACCATTTCATTTCGCACAATTAGTTTAAATAACCCTTACACTGAAAGTCCATGTAAGATAAAACTAAGGTGGAAACGATTTTTGCAGCAGACTGAGTTGAAGTTTGATGGGGCGATAAAATGTGAGCCAATCTTAGGGTCACTGATGTCGTGCCCTTTCCAGCATATTATTTTTAAATGCAAGTAAACCAAGCAGTCCAGCCAGCCATGTGGATAAATACATGGGAAACTTCCAAGTGAATCAACACATCTGGAGGAGCTCTCTAAGGACCTGCTATTTCTCAACAGCGTCTATTCACAGCAAAGATTGCCTTTTTTATTACAAATCAATCTCTGAATGTTTCGTGGATGTGGTCTGAGAGTTGCGAAAGGAGGATATCAATGAAGAGAATCGTAATTAAGTTTCAAAGCACTCAAAACAAAGTACAAGAAAATAAAGCAACCCCCACACATTCCACTACAATCTAAAAGGTGTAAAACACTTCCAGATGGCAGAGTGTAAGTACTGCAGCGTCTGCATTTCAGTAGGGTTTTACATGATTTAAGAACCACCCTGGTAAGCCCCAAAACAAGCACCTTTATTTGTTTTTGTGGACCAGATTTTGGAGGCAGAGAGGTGGAAAAAAAATTCTGCAGGATCTTTATATTAAAGAGCCAGGTTCAAAAATTTATGCTCAGCTGTTTGTCAAAGGGAAAATCCTTGTTCTAAAATGCTGAAATTCTTTGAACTTTCGACTGAAGGGAATATTGTAGATTGGAAGTTGTTTGGATTGAACAGCCAGAAATAGTTGTTTTGTAAAAAAGCACAGCCTATCATGAATAAACCATAAACTGTAATAAGCTATAGGAGAGGGGATGCAAATAGCATGTTTTTATTTTGAAAGCTTGCTGGTGTTGCTTCATACTTGATGTGGTCAGAGTCTTATGAATGTTAAATTTTTATATTTAAGCATACTGCATATCTACGTTATCTGTGGCCATTTTTTTATCTGCATGTCTTTCTTTTAAAATGTCTTTCAGACTTTCTTTCTTTTTTTTCTTTTTTTTTTATACTGCAAAGGTAGTCCATGACACTAGTATGCTACATTCTAACTGTATTTATATAATTTCATATAATGAATATCACTACAGACACTAATATCTCATGCAAGCTATCATGAAATCAAGTTCATTGGTTATCTCTCCTTTGACACTGCTTTCAAATCTCTTTAACTTAATTTTTATTTATTTTTTCATTTTTATTTATTTATTTTTATTATTTTTACTTTTAATATTACATTTTTTAAAACAAAAATATAATCCACAATTCATATTCCTTTAATTAATTTGTGGTATGTATTGGTCACATTTGGAACTTGAGCCACCTGGGATTCCCATCCAATTAAATTGTTTGGAAAAAAGCAGCATGAACATCCTTCCTAAAATATACATTTTTTAAATTTCATTTAATAACTTTTCCTTTAACATCTTGCTTTCTAGGCTCATAGTCATGTTTAACCACACAATTTATATTGACATTGTGATATATAAAGGTTTTGCCAAATGTATAATAAATACAGATTTAAACACCCTGTAGTTAATATTTACCTAAAATAATTAATTGTAGTAATTAATAGAACACGTTACATCAACATATGTTTTTAGGCCAAGGAAATATGTCATATTAATTACAGGACTCCACACAAGTACTATTTGGTCATGATTTCCATGTAAAAAAAAAAAAAAAAAAAAAAACATCAATGATTCTTCTTATTTGCACCAGTATGGCGCCTTTCCTGCTAAATGTTACATTCTTATTATATCCATACCCTTGCCAACAGTTAGCAGATATTTCATTGTGAATTGACAATATATTCTTGGTAGAACATGGTAAGAGTGTGATTTGTAGAATTTCCCCCATACCTACACATACACACAAAAAATGCATTTAATGGGTTAAAAAAAATCTGCCAAATGTATTAACGAATGGTTAACATCTGTGATGTTTCCTTTTAAACAAAAAGCAGAAAATTCAAGTAAGCAGCATAGCATTTCTTTGCATAATCATAGCAGTGATGGCAATTATCTTATTTTCTTACTTAATACATGCTAAGTGTGCGAGTATGAACTGCATGTGTTAGTGGGTGTCCTTAAACCTAATTTCCATTTTATAGACATTATTTAAACTAATTTCAGAAGAGAGAATGACAAGTCCAAGAATAAGTCTACCTCTGCAGCAACTGCAATATTTATTCTAGTAGCCGTGAGGAGCTAACATCAATATTTGTCTCATAGTGTTGACTATACTGGACATGAGCCCATTTATATAACCCATGAGTCAGCCCTTTTCCACAAAATGTTGTTCCAGACTATTCAGTAGTATCCTCTGACTTTAAAGAAAATGGGGAATGAGCTAAAATTGTAGACTGTTTAACCAGATCTTAAAGAGTGAAGAAAATTGAAAAAATGGAAAAGTATACTCTATACAAGCTGATGGCTTCACAAAACTATTTTGCCTAATACAAGTTTTGACTAGGGATTCATTATAAAATTGTCATAAGAGCTGTTTTAGTCAGTCACTACAATGTTACATCATGGAGTCTCAATTGGGAATCCAATCACCTCTGAGCATAAGAAGAAAAGGCCAATGAAAATTGGCGAATGAATTTTGCATGCCAAGCCACTCCCCTGTACACACAGGTACGTATATAAGGTGGCGGTTTGTTCGTGGATGACTCATATCCACATTCTTAGCACATGTCCATGGCTATGTTAGGGTCACAGCTCATATTTATAATAAGACCAGCTTCCCCTGCTACCCAGCCCAGTTTGTCGGGTCGTAAAGACACTGCAGTTGTGCAGGTTAGAAGCAATGAGAATCACTGTCAGGAGCAATCCACAGGACCAGGCCCCATGGAACTCTGATCCCTCCCAGTGCAGCCACATAGAGCTCCCAAAAGTTGCTGCCATTTCGTCCTGCAAAGGACCCAGTGTCTCTTTTGGGGCTCCTGATGAGGATAAGACACCTATCGCTGCATCAAATGAGGGGTTATCTTCTTCTTGAGCTGAGGATGATGCTGATCACCATGGCTGCTTCACAGTCAGAGTCTGAAGCTGAGTTCACTGCAATGCTCCTTTGGGCATCCAAGAGCAGCCATTGACCTGAAAGACATGTGCTATCATGTCTCGATCTTGCCTCGACACAGACCATTCCTCTGGTTTGCTTTCAAGGGTTGGGAATATATAAGTCCTTTCCTTCAGACTATCCCTTTCACCCCACATCCAAGTTCACATAGGGTGCTCACTCACCACATCTGTTGTGCAAGCACAGGGATTTAGTGCCCTGGCACCTTAGCCATCTGGGGCTTCGGGTCAACTGGGAGAAGAACAAGCTTCCCACTGTGGAGAGCATCTCTTTTCTCAATATGGAGTTGGATTCGGTCAATGTGATAGCGTGCCTCACAAACGAATGTGTACAGTGCTGAAGTGCCTTCATTCATTCAGAGGCAAAATGGCAGTCCCTCTAAAAACTTTTTCAAAGGCTCCTGGGGCATATGGCAGCTGCAGCTGCAGTTACACCACTTGGCTTGTTACATATGAGACCAGTAATGGCTGCACGGCCGGATCCTGAGATGGCTCACTTTAAGACTAACTACCATAAATCTATGTATATATCTATGTATATATGATTTACTATTATTTTCAATATTATTATATAGGGAAACATTTATATAACATGTTGTTAAATGATAACTCCAGATATTTAACTAAAACTACACTAAACTAACTAAAGCCAGTCAATTGGTATGTAATTTTTTCCAAATCATCTAATATTGTTATAATCCAAAATACTCCAGAGATTGTGCCGATCATTTATAAAATAGTACAAATCCTTTCTCGCTATAAAATTTAATTATGATTTCAGGTAATGAAAAACCAGACCTGCTGTATCAGCACTGGTTAACATTTTTAAAACCCAATCCACATAATTACACAGATTTTCTCACAAAACCAGTTTTTTATCTGGGTCTACTCATAATTGAGGCAATGAGGTCAATAGGACAGCCTAGTATTTATTGAAAATATTGGCTGACCAAAATTAAACAAGCACTGAAATATTTAGACTATCTGCATTTGCCTCAGAAAATGTTTTCACTTAAACAACTGCTAAGCGGTTGCTCTGGCAACAATCATGTAAATTCCACTCTGGCACCTATAGAAGCCTCTTCCATAAATCCTCTGAAAAAAGAAACTGCTGCAGGTCTGAGCTAGTCTAATTCCTGTGAATGCTTAAATAACACCAATATTCAACATATTGTCATTAGTATGAAAAAAATAATAATAGCACAAAAGTAGTACAAAAAGAGCATACCTGTAGATGAGAAAACTAGAGATTCCAAAAATTATGAGTGCGAGTCCAGACCCAACCGCTACGATTCCAAGGACAGGAAGATGATCTACAGAATCCAAACAACAATTATTACAAAAATAATAATAATAATTCAGTTCAACTGACTTGTTGAGTATACTAAAGAGGAATTCACAAAGAAAAAAAATATATTTAAAAAATGTTTCTTAAATAAATATTTGTTGCTTGATTCACTTAAATGCACATCATTTAAGGGTGAAAACATGCCCACAAATTTTTTAAACGCAGCTTGCACTGAGCAATTCCTAGGGGCTGATCTCAGTGCCAGCTTGTGGATGATGCAACAGACTGCTATGCATCATTCCACCACTGCGATCCAGGCACTTGAGTCGGCTCTTTTAAATGCTGAAAGTGAGCTCTGGGACATTGCACATCTGGATATATACCAAGTTGTACCACTCTTCTCCACCATTTGATGAATCACTCCTAATACAATTAATAGAAAATGTATCCAAACATCTTTTTTCCAAAAAAAATAAAAATAGTGATACAGTATTGTGTACAGAGATTAATGTAGAAAGGACTTTCTCTCCGGTTGAACGCTAAAAACTACATCATGTAGAAAGTCCACAGGTGACAGGTAGAGTCAATCAAAAATAAAGTCCAACTGAAGACAATTTCATTTTAGTTGAACCCATACAATTTACTAAAGTGTCAGATAGGAGAGTTTACATGAAAAACGTTGCTACCTTCCTTGCATGGTGAAAATCCACATGGTGGGAGGTCCAGGGGTGGGCAACCCTTTGGCCACTGAATTCTCTCTGTTGGGGACCACAAGATTTCTTTAATGGTCCCATTGTATTGACCAACAATCTGTGTAACAAAGAATAATCATTGTAAATGATGCTATACATATACTTTTAAGTGGAAAACATTTCAGGGTAAGATTTCATACTTTTGATGAAATAAATACGATATCACACAAAAAGTTCACTTATTTTATAACACTTATTTTTCCATGTCCTTGTTACATGTTCCATATATTTACTATAGTAATAACAATAAATTATGTGTAATTACACACAACTAACCTTAAACCAAACCATAATCCTAACTCTTTAGATAATGCATGTAATTTAATGTTATGTTCTTACATGTAAATAATTAAACTGCAATAAGAAAAGCATTTCAGTTAAGAAAACAACATATAGTATTACAGCATACATCTAAAAAGATTCCAAAACTGGTCAATCATACTTTGTTAGTCTAAAGTTTGTTCTGGAAATATTATGGTATGAGGTTTTTCTGCACACAAGTTCGTATATAACAACACTGAACATAAGAGAACACAAGGGGTAACTATAGCAACAATGCACAGATAACTTAAAAAAACTGAAAAAAGGCCAATGAATATTGGTGTGCAATAAAACAGCCAGGTGCACCTAATCACTGCGTGATTATAAGAGGGCATGGCTGTATTGCACTCACAGCTTTTCGCTTTGGAGCGCTCGTCTGTTTGCTGCTGGATGCTGTTTGCTGAACGCTGTGCATATAGAGTCTGGAAGAAGTTTTTTCAAGAGTTCCTGCAGGAGTTCATGCTCTCTCTTTCGATCCGCTGTATCAACGGGGAAAGCCGATCGGGACCCACGAGATTGTTAGCCCTTTTAAAGGCTCTGACCAGCCAATCTTTGCTCGCCAGCGAGACCTCACTAAGTGCATGCAGTGCCGCGCAGAGGCTCTCCCTGGGCAACCGGGCAACACAAAAGATAAATTTTCAAGCACGTCCTCATAGTCGTTTTTAGGCCTGTCATAATAACAAATTTTTCTGGACGATAAATTGACCAAGAAATTATTGCGATAAACGATAATATTGTCGATCTGAGACCATTTTTATCTTGAATAATGATAATGGCATAAAAATGCACATACGCCTTTCAAAATTCAAAAACGTTTATTTTTAGACTATAGACGCTTTTTTTCCCATCTGGCAAACCTGCAACGGATGATTGTGTTTTAGGTGCAGGTGCATGTTTGTTGTGTTACCGGTTTTAGTCAATACTGTTTTACAAAAAATGCCCCCCGTCCCAGGTGGACACTGATATCTCGGCTATGCAACTCCGAGCCGCTGAGGGGATTGGATTGGAGGGGCCGGGCTTACTATGCCGCTGGACAGGCTGCTACCTCCTTGCATGCGATTGCTACACTACAAGTGTATCAAGCCAAAGCACTGAAACAACTGACAACTGACCAAGGGGTTATGCAGGAACTCCTGGCCGCATTTGACTTCGCCCTCTGGACGACGAAGGTTGCCGCACGTGGCATTGGTCAGGTAATGTCCACAGTGGTGGCTCAGGAGCGACACCTCTGGCTCAGCCTTGCTGAGATGGCCGATGTTGACAAAACTCATTTCTTGACGTAGCCACGTGCTACCGCGTCGGGAGTATGCCAAACTCCCCAGCGCCACGCCTCAGCCTGCCCCTCGCCGCTGTTCAGAGCAGCCGGACTCGCCCCCAGGATGTTCATCCTTCTGGGGCCGGTCCCCTCCCTGGTCCCCCACCAGGCTACCCCAGTGCAAGCACGGCTGTCACCGTTCCCTTGTTACTCCTGGTGACCCGGTTGGAGGCCTGGTTACAGCTCCCCAACCCATCGCCGTGGTTGGTAGGGATGGTACGCCTCGTCATTGTGATTCAGTTCACCAGGCGCCCGTCCAGGTACAGAAGCATTCTCTACACTCGTGTCCGTTTCAACATGGATGCCGCTGTTGCAGTCAGTCAGGTTGCAGTCCTACTGGCGAAGGATGCAATCGAGCCTGTCCTTCCAGCCGAGATGAGGTCGGAGTTTTACAGCCCTTACTTCATCGTGCCCAAAATGAGCGGTGGGTTGAGACCTATCCTGGATCTCAGAGCCCTTTTCTCAGGATGCCATTCAGAATGCTCACGCCGAAGCGCATACTGACATGCATCCGGCCCCAGGATTGGTTCGCAGCCATCGACCTGAAGGATGCGTACTTTCACGTCTCGATTCTGCCTCGCCACAGACCCCTTCTGCGGTTTGCATTCGAGGGTCGAGCGTATCAGTACTGCGTTCTCCCGCTTGGCCTGTCCCTGTCTCCCCGAGTCTTTACCAAGCTCCCGGAGGGATCTCTGTCTCCCTTATGGCAGATGGGCATCCGCATCCTCAGTTACCTCAACAACTGGCTGATAATGGCTCACTCGCGAGAATTGTTGTGTCAGCACAGGGACCTGGTGCTACGGCACTTCAGCCATCTGGGTCTTCAGGTCAACCGAGAGAAGAGCACCGCGGTACTCTCCGGATTGGCGTTTCCCTGGAGTGTCACCGCTTATTCAGCCCGTGGTCAGACCTTGCCTTCAGATGGGCTGGAGTACCATAAGGACAAGTGTCCAGGCACATCATGGTACAAATCGCTGCGCGCTGTTCATATTCTGGGGATACTCAACAGTGCAGCCGACCAGCTTTCACGGCAGTCCACCCACCCCGGAGAATGGCTGCTCCACCCCCAGACAGTCCAGCTGATCTGGAGTCACTTCGGCGAAGCAGAGATAGTGCTCTTTGCTTCCCCTGAGTCGACCCATTGCCTCTACATTGACCGCACTCGAAGCTTCAGAGGCTCTCAGCAGCTCTTTGTCTGTTTTGGAGGTCAGCAGAAAAAAAATCCTGTCTCCAAACAAAGGCTGGCCCATTGGGTGGTGGAAGCCATCTCCCTGGCATACTTATACCAGGGGGAGCCATGCCCTCTGATGACGTCATTGATATGCAAATTATTGAGTGACATCATATGGCAACATTTAGCTACTTTTCGGGCAGGTTTATAGGAAATAGTTGGCAACACTGATGCTGTTTGGCAGTAGCCCTCCCCTGTACTGTCTCATGGAGGAGTGAATTTGTGTGTATCTGTGTGAAACACACATAGTAAAGAAAGAACGACAGAAAGAACGGCTCTCCCCCAGCCGCGACTCGGATCCCATCGTTCATCTTTATGAGCTGTTCAAAAGAATCGGTTCGTTCGCGAACGTCACAACTCTACTTTTAATATTTTTTTGTAACAGACCTTTCTATCTTAAACAATCCTCCCAGTATATTTATGAATGAACAAGTCAAACTGTAAAATGAACAAAACACTTACAACCATATAAACACATGCTTTTGATTAGAACAGAATGGCAAGTAAAGGATTTCATTTTTAAGCAACACATTATTTGGTATGCCGAGCCATCTAACCACAGCCACATCTACAGTAACAATGGAAAATGTGGCAATTGGGTTAAATCAGACTGTTGTTGTACATATGCTCAAATCGTTAATCATTGTTATTTGCTGTCACAATGCCTATCGAAAAGATTTTCATTACAGAATCAATGCACAGGAAAGCTACAGTACATCATAATGTTGCTTCAGATGCTTGCGAAAGCAGACCTCACAAGTACTATTGCTGATACTCAGAGCTTAGGAAAAAAAAATTGTTTACAACATTTTGCACACTAGAAAATGTGTCTATGCCTCACAGCCAATTTCTTATACAAACATCATTAAATGTATTTCCCAAAACAAAGCAGTGGGTCATGATTTATGTTTAAAAAAGGAGTCATTTTATCCTGTACACATAAGTTGACTGCATTTGTGGACATTGTACTTACTGCATATTGTCCAGTTTTCAGGTTAGTCATTCCCCAAAGGCTAAAGTCTGTATTTCTGGCATTGTTTTGATCAGTGCTAACAAGGCCAGTCACCCCTATAACAAACAAACACAAAGCCAGGGATCAAATAAACATTTCTTTTGAGTGTTGTTTTTCAAAGCTATAAAGTAAAAAGGTCACATATTGTTTCATTTCAAAAATATTGCTGAGAGGAAGAACTTTCTCATTTGTTCTACATGACCAGTTTTTTTTATAAGATTTGTGGACACTGGAACCTCTCATTTAAATCTCTAAAAGAGATGTGTGAAAGTTTAATACATAATATATTATTATATAATAAATTCGTATTAATTTGTATGAATTACCTCAACCTAACCCCGCCCCTAAACCTACCTGTCACAGGGTTTTAGAAAAATCGTACAAAATAGGTTGTACGAATTAATATGAATTGACATGGCACCTCGTATAAATACATACAATTTGGTCATGAGACTGTTGTCAAGACCTGTTAATTATTGACAGTATCTCTCTTAAATATATCTTGAATTATTTTTTTTCTTTTTTAAAACTAAAAAATACGGAGACCCGTACATAGAGGGAAGAAAATCTGAAGGGAAATGTTTAAATGTACTGAAGATCAATTTAGTTATTAAGCAAAATCATGAGATATGTTTTCAGAATGTTTAAATATTTTATTGAAAAGACTGATTAAGAAAAATACTTTTGCAGTTTTCAGTTTTCATTCAGTATTCTGCCTGTTCCTGTATGTGTTTGGCACAGTGTGTGTAGTTTTCTCTAGGGAGAGGGCTCAGCAGATGGGTTGTGTATTAGAAACAGATTTTCCATCCACAAGCTAGTTGAAACATGCTTTAAATCATGACCTCTACACTCCCTGCAAGAGAGGCTACGAGTTTACCGACATCAACCCCAGAAGAGCTCTTACAAGTCCTCTGCTCACTTTAAAAAGAATCTGAGTGGAGTTGCCAAAACACTCAATTTTGACTCTGCTGTTAAAACGTAACTTGTCATCCCATCCTCAAACTGTGAAGGGCTTAAATATTGTAAAATGTGATCGTCTTATTTATATGAATGTCAAAGCATCATAGGGTCATATTTTGAATGCTTTTGTCAAACATATATCTTGGTAAATCGAGAACACTCAACACACCCCAGATCCTGCGGTTTTGCATTCTCACAGTTATGTTGGTTCCGTCGTTCTGAGACACGCCGTCTGCTAACGCTTCACTGAGGGCTTTTGCATATAGCACAAAACCATCATGGAAACAGCCGGCAATAAAATCCATCTGAGGAATAGGAAAACAGAGATTTATTATAGGGAAACATAATGAAATCTAAAACTACATGTCATTTTGTACATACATGGGGAGCTTATAGGTCAGGATACGCCAGTGAAGGAGAAATTAGGGCTGAAAAATGTAACTGAATTAATTATTTATTTGTCACGTTATCAAAAATATTCACTCCGACATACCATGACCCCAAATAGTATAAGCCTAATAAAATTAATGAAGTTAATAAAGAAACCAACAGATTTAAAATTCCTCTCTGACTGTGTTATTTTGAAGAGAACTTCATACTTTTAACTTTCATCTAGTAAAAATCCTCTTGGGAGAGGCTGCTTAAAAGTCATTGCAAAAATAGCTCAGTAAAATTAAGTTAGTTAGCTCTAGAATTTGTTTGAATATGCCAATTTATGCGTCCAAATATATTTGAGAGAAACTGCAGACATCGAAACATTTCATGATGGACTGGATTGGTATTATATAATTGGTATAATTATTGCTAGCAGAAATTTGATTTTTTAACTTTCTCACAAAGTGCAGTTTTTTTAATATGTACTCAGAGGCTTTAAGGATTCATTTCCTGAATGTTTTCATTTGGCAGCTACGTGTGGATCTAGGGTTTTGGGGAGTTGTTTCCGACTTTTGTCAAAGGGTACAGCTGATTTAGGAAAATGGGACTGACATGTGGAAGCCAAACTTATGATTCAAGTGCTTTTAAGTGTCATATCTGATCTTGCGGTAAAATGAAACACACTTTAGCTCCCGAAAGCCTATAGAGCTGAACAGAATGCGCAACATTTTCAAGGCAGTGATAGAAAGCCAAAAGAGAACGACGCTAGTCTGTACCAATGTTTTGATTAAATCTGATGTGACAGATGGCTGTGCATATATGCCAAAACCTGATCTTGTTTATGAGCAACTCACCATTGAGGGTTCCAATTTTACATTAAAATCCTGCATTGCTCTCTTGTGGAGTTCTTTGCGAAAAGCCGTATACTCAGGGCTGTCTGGCTCCCGGTATGTTACAATGAACACAGACTAGAGAGATGGAGAGATTACAACATGATTACCCCAAGGCAAATATTCATTTCTTGACACAAGAAGTCAAATTTTGACACAAGAAGAATTCCAACTGTTTTTTTTTTTAATTGTCATCATTTACTTGTTTTCATGTTATCATGGTTTGTCCTGCAAATTATTCTTGACTTGTGCATAATTTTAACTTTTTAATCTTTTTTAAACTAAATTATAAGTCAATATTCACATCATTACTTCCAGAAAGTCAGTGAGCAAATTATTCAGACTTGTTTTGAGAACTTAATCAACTGATTCTGAAAGTTTCACACCATATTGTATGTATACAGTACACTTATAGTATAGCTCATATTTACATAATTGTATGCCTTTATGTTATTTTATATCTTGTTTCTTTTCACTGTAATTGTATTGAAAACACACAATTCAATCCAATCCAATTCATTTATATTTTTTTCTTTGTGCATATTTTATCTTATCATACTTTTAGCATATTGCTGTTATGGTTCATGGTTCTAAGCGTTACATCATGTGAAGGAGTTCCTTCTAGCAGAGTTATCTGTTATTAATATTTTAAACGTTTGGTTTGCATGCATTCAGTTCATAAACAGTCAAAGAAACAAACAAATAGATGTAGGACATAAAAATTCTCATGCTGTGATGTAAGAGTTTGGTCATACCATTCAACCCTATTGTGAAGTATAAACCTATTTTTCACTGCATTATGATTTTGACACCTTGACATTACATATACATGTACAGTACATGGTCACTGTCTTTTCATACTCAACAACATTGTCAAAGTTGTCAGTGTCATAACACTGGAGTCTTTGAAAATGTTAGATACTTTAAAGTGAGTCATTCTGGAATATAAGGTTAAGGCAATGAATGCTCTATTAATGGCAAACGGACATGTGGTGGCAAAACCAATCATTGGAATAGTTCAGCCTATTTACAAATGCATAAGACTTTTCTTTATCTTCAAAATACAAACTATATAATAAAAATATTTTTGTTATTCTCGCATAATCGTTTAAAGATTCAAATATTTACTGTAATATAAATTATTAATACTGTAATATTCATATTAATTGATTCATTGTGGAATGCAAGTTGGTCTTTACTGTTAAAAATGATGAAAACATTTATTGAAAGTCTGATTAATAAATGTCTAGCAAGAAGATTCAAGCTAAAGCTAAATGATAACTTGTTCATCACATTAGGATGTTGGGTTATGCACATTAAACTGCCAAAGGAACAGCTCCAAATTAAGTTTAAAAGTACTCTCTGAATGGTCCCTAAGCTGTCTGACTCAATTATATGTCAAATAACATTTTGTAAAGACTGATGTCAAAAAGCATGACAAGAAAGGATACATTTAATGGCACAAAATTATTTTTATGGCAACTTTCAAGAGTTTAAGAAAAAGGCAAAAAAAAAGTGTTTCAATAATAAAAATAAAATCACTAAAGGTGGTGCTGATGTTTACGATTTCTTGATTTATTGTTTCTTGTTTTTTTTCAGATTTCTTGTTTCTTCAGTCTAGCTGCATTAACCAGACTCAAGAGAAATTACTGCAAAACACTAATTTAAGTAAATGGAACCCTAATGGATTATTCATTATCAAAGCAACCAAGAAGGCTTTTCAGCTGAGTATTAGTTAAATTAATAAAACTTGTCAAAACAACTTTTCAAAAACCTTCAAATTTAAGACGTACATTAAAGAAGTACATTTACATGAAAAGCTAAATTAACCAGTTTGGATTATAATGTAAGGTACAAAACAATGTGAAGTGTTAAGAAGCTTCTCAAGCAATCTCAAATGCAGACTAAAGCCACTGGTGCTGCTATGCTAAAGCTTGGTAGTTATTATGGGAATTATACCTGGAATAGCTTGACGGGGTCATTCCACTTTATATCTGAACCCTGCCAGGGCACTGGAACATCGCCACTTAAACTCTCTGCAAACACATCAATGTAGAAGATGGCGTAGTCCTCTGGGTTCTTCACCTCAACCTCAAAGAGCTTCATCATTTGGAAAAACGTCTGTAGAGGCCCACAGATATACACAACTGTGGTAGAAAAGACAACAAAAACTTTACTTTAAGTGGTACTTGTATAATATCCTCAATCATTAATATTTCTGGGCCCTCTCCTGGAGTGTAAGCATATTTGAGTTGACAATTTCATTATAGTTGAGGGAAAAATTGTACTACTACTACTACTACTAAAATCTGTTTTGTACCTTAACATAATAACATTGGTAGAGAAAACCACATGGTAAATAGAAGTTCATCACAAATAACTTTTTCCCAAGTTGAGTTAAAGTACTTATACACAAAAGGTGCAACGTCATATACAGGCAAATATTAAACGGCATTATGTTAACACAGATTAAAATAATGCAATAAATATTAATTAAACAACATAATTTGTAACATAAACCCTTGGGAATTCTTTTTGTTTTTCACTGTAAATTTTGTTTTTCCATTTTAACATGGTACTTGTTTTACTGTGAAATTACATTAAATGTTATTCAATTAAAAAATTAAAATTAGCTGAATTACATTTTTTCCAATATGGGAACTTACCAATTAACAGGTTTTTACTCTAGAATTTTCCTTTTCCAGCTAAAAATACAAATCTTTTTTACATTGTTGCTCACTCTAGCAAGTACAACTAAAACTTGCTGGATGCACAGATGAAAATGATTTGTGGGTTGCTCCTAGCTCTTAGGAGGATGGATCAAAGCACAGAGGTGTGCCCCTTAGCACCATATTGATGCACACATGAAATCTTCTACATATATGCGTATATGTTTTTCTTGGCGTCTACATTATCGTCATTATTTCCATTAGCAGTGTCTTTCGGTACTGCTTCTACCAGCTCAGGGGCCAGACTCCCAGTTAGCAGACATTTTCTTAAGTGTTACACCAAAGCCTGCCCCAGTCTGCCTTTCAGCCCCCAAATCCTTAGCTCTTCCAGCATAGTGTAGACAAATGCATGCCAAGTAGTCCTGCTGTCTCCTGGAAGCGCTCCAAGACAAATGTACAAAAAGGCTAGGAAAATGTTCAGCGGTGTTATAGAATATAACATTATAAGGATCTGCCTGGGCCTGGCTGATACAAAGCCCATGAAAACCGGTGGAGAACATTTTGTTTCAAAAGAGTCTATGATGAGGTTCTGAAATGTGCTTGCGGTTTTTGCAATTTGTTGAATGTTTACACTAGGTCATTTTGTTAGTTGTGCCAAAATCATTTGTTTGTTTTGTGCACTGCGCAAAAGCTTTGTTTATTCGTAATTGTAACACCTGGTGGCAAACAACACTGACGTCACTGTTTTGGACTAAATATATTTATATCAAACGAATAAAAAATAAAAGACGTGTTATTGATTCACTCAATCATCTCAGACATGTCTGAATTTGATATGCTGCGAGTTGAATTTTCAAAAAGGACCGTATAATTCCCTTAATTGCAGTCTTTTCAAAAATGAAGCATAGTCTATTGTTTGTACGTTAGGTGTGTGTTTTGTAGCTTGTGTAGTTTCCCGCAACTGTTATAGATCTTTCAAACGTTTGAGCAACCTAAAGTTTGCTCTTTCATATTCACACACATAAACACTGTCTATTGTTCAGCTGTTGGACATTTGGTTTTAAACTGCTTTCACTCATTTGAGAGGCAAAAACTGAGAAATGTAACCTTTAAAAAAATATTCTTATTAGGGTTTTTAGTGATTTCTGAATTGATTTCTAATTGTCAAAATTAACCTTTTGACATTATAAAACTATCATTTAAATTATGAAACAGATTAATCAGGAAGGTGTTATTATTATTCCTCATAATAAAGTAGGCATTCGAACAACAGAATTTAGGTTAGGCATGTACTTACTACTGTGTTTGTGCTACAGATCACCAAATGATTTGGCTTGATTTTGAATGAGGGTTTTTTCGACTTGAGCCAGTAAATAAGCACCTAGCAACCACCCAGCATAACATCACTGTAACATGCTAAAAATAGCTAGGATAATAGGAATAGATCAAAATCCAAGTTAGGCAAAAATCTTTGTCAACAAATAGTAAACACAACCACAAAATCCGGCACATGGGAAAAGGTGCAAATGCTCTGACAAAATGAACTGTGGTGCTCATGCAGGCGATAAGAGTTTGAATCCAGCTCGCAACATTTTCTTTTTCTATTTCCCCATCACTTCCTGTCTCATTGCTGTATCTCTATAACAAACAGTCAAAAGGCCACAAAAACAAAAATTGAAAGAAGGAAGGAAGAAAGGGGTTGTGATGACACTTCCCAGCCTAAGGCAGATCATTATCTCATCAATGCATGGAATGTGAGTTCATAAACTGAACAAGCCCAAACAACAACAACCAAAAACATGAATTAATCTGACCTCAGGGTTGTAGCAACTTAACTCATTGAGGAATATTTGAAGAGAGACATTCTGATGTCTCTGAACATAATTCACTTTATTTTGAGATGCCTTTGTAATATTAAAAAAATTAAAATAATAAATTATCCCCCTCTGGCATTCTGTCAACACTGCACTGGCTGCCTATCAAACATTGTATAGATTTTAAAATCTTGTTAATTACTTATAAAGCCCTGAATGGCTTAGCTCCTTGGTATTTGAGTGAGCTATTATCACATTATAGTCCTCCACATCCACTGCGCTCCCAAAACTCTGGCCATTTGATAATACCAAGAATATCAAAATCTACTTTGGGTGGCAGATCTTTAACCTATTTAACACCCAAACTCTGGAACAATTTACCTAATACTGTTCGGGAGGCAGGAACACTCTGTCAGTTTAAATCTAGATTAAAGACACATCTCTTTACTCTGGCTTACACCTAACACACTAATACACATTTATTATTCAAATCCATTAAAGGATTATTAGGCTGCATTAATTAGATCATCTGAAACCAGGAACATTCCCCTTAACACACTCAGTACATCATAAAAAGAATGGCATCGCTAATATTAGTCTGTCTATTATTCTGTTCCTCAGTCCATATCCAGATCAGATGGTGTATCAGCACACAGAGATTATCTTCAGCGGAGACCAGAATACCTAGATGAGCCCTGTAAACAGATCACCGGAAACATCCTTTGCACAGTCTAACATGTGCTTAAAACTGAATTGGAAAATTAGTTGCTGGGCATCTGGCCAGAGGAGAACTGGCTTCTCCCAAGCTTGTTTTTTTGTTTGGGCTCTTATTATTAGTAATTATTTAGTTAATCACAATGTCATTAATGCATGATATATTCTTAAGCATGTTTTTAGAGCACCACACTTTTGTAACATTCTATACTTTTTTCAGGGGCAGTTAACCTTTATTTTGGAGATTGTTGAGAGATGGGGTAGAGGAGAGCAGATTATGACATCAAAAAAAAAAATTAGGTTTCAAACTCCATGGTCGCATTAGCAGGTGTTTTGTCTGTCACAAATACATTCACTACATCCCTGACAAAGCTTGTATTATTAAAAGCTTTTTTTACATTGGATTCATTTATTACCTTAGCATTACTTAAGTAAAATCCAGCTCAAAAGGTCATACATTGCCCTTTCTTGTGATATGTTAATAAATGTATCTTACCAGTAAAAACAAAAGTGAGAGCAAAAGTGTTCTAAATGTTCACACACTATAACAGGGTAGCTAAATGTCATAACAATCTAGCAATGTTGAACTGCTCCCAAAGACTGCTAAATGATAAGGTAAATATTATCAGATAAAAGTCATGTGCTGATTATATAGCTTATTTTGGTGACGTACTTACTTTAAAAAACATAGGCTACAGCACTGATAAACCAAACACAACAGCCCGAGGTTATGATCAGAGCAGCAATCGGGGCAATCTAGTAAGAGTATAAAACTGTACATCACTGCAATACAACCTTCTTTTATTTTATGTTTTTTAGTTGATGTTGACCAATTTTAATTTAAGTATTCTTTATCGACCACTGCCAAAGACGTGGCTTTAAATGACGCTTACGGCTTTGTTAAAAGCTGTAAACAATGTGGGGCTTTCCTTTGCCTTGCATGTTCAAAGGAGACACTGGGAGACTTGGATTTGTGTTGCCATGGCAGTGTGGATTCAGCTACGAAAGTCATTGATCTGACTTATTTAGACTAAGGGATAAATACTCCCAAACTCAAATACTACACTTTTGATATAGACATCACTTAGCATAGAGCATGAAAACATTCTTCTTATGATTAAATTTGTAACATTATGACTAAAACATAAGAATATGCTTTTTGTTATTTATGTTTGAGCGTTTTTTGTAAACTATGAGGAATTTCAAATTATGAATCATTAAGACATTTTACAACAGCTAAGCTGCAAGTTCATAGTCTTGCCTTTATTCAGACTGCATTCAGACTGCGTGCAGAAAAAAGTTCCCACATCTGATATTTCAGAGAAAATTACTGTGGCAAAAATAATGCAATCAGTCAATTTTTCACAAGAATCATATTTAAGGCACCTGAAATACAAAATGAGAAACAGTGTGGCCATCTAACCAGTAAATGTGGCCTGATTCTGAATGGGCTGCATCTTGCCTGCCAGCTACAGCTGTTTTCAGCTTCTAACCAGAAAAAAAATCTTCAATTGATTTTATGTGTCACTGAAATCAAAAGGGCTGCACTGCGGAGATAAATATTGTATGCTTATATCTGTGTCTGGGTTGTATCCTAAATATGTCCGCAGTTCAACAAGTTTTATTTAACAAATATTTGTCATTACAGAAACTAGGAAAATGCAATAAATGAATTTCATGCCTAAATTAAGTTTATAAGAGCAAGGCAATTTTAGTTACTGTATATATATATATATATATATATATATATATGTGTGTGTGTGTGTGTGTTTATATTTACCAAGAGATACAAGAAAAAAATGTGTTAATTTGTTGCAACACTCCTTTATTACAGAGTGTTTTGTTCTTCTGAGCGCTATCATCTGAACATCTAAAAATGTTGCTGTCTAAAAGAACAAAAAACAGTGGAAAAAAAACATTATTTACTCGAGTTATTCAAATGTGATATCATAAGTTTATATTAACAGCATTCAGTCTTTTTAACATATAAACAAAGTCTAAGAATTTTAAACTTAATGCACCATATCCTTCAGTATCGTTACACAATCAGGGTTGATGCACTACAACTCAAAGACCAGCTGTATGCTTTCTCATTTACTATTTTATTATTATTAATAAAGTGCATTAATATATTGTAATGTTTAATATATTGTACTGTGTGACTCTTCAGAGACTAAAATAAAAATAAGACACTAATATCCACAGTGCAATATAAAGATCTCGGTGACATGCGTAATATGCTCTCCTTATTCCACGCATTATTGCCATTCTCCCACAATAACTGTGTTTGACAGCTCAATGGATAATGAGAATGTCAAGCACTTTAAGAAAACAAGAAATCGAACCACACTCTTGAAAATAATGAATTACAAGAGTTCTCTGCATCGCCTTAAGTTCAACAGAGAACCCCCTACCTATCAAGAATCATTTGTCTCAATTAACACAAAAAAAGAACATTGGAGTTTTGATTTCTGGGCTTTTTGAAACACCAGTTCAAAACCATGTGGTTTTGAAGGTAAGCTTCAGAAATCTTTTTTCAATTTTCAGTCTTTTTTCAATCACATTTCAATTAGTTTCATTTATGATGATGTTTTAAGAACAGTAAAGAGTTTGGTAGCTAACTGTGCACAAGGTGTCCAATGATGTTGACTACATTGCTTTATTAACAGTGAATATGGTGCATGCCCTCCAGTTTTGGCGGTGCTGTAAATAACTTGCACAGGGCACCACAGGGCCAAAAATACAGCCCGAGGGAACACAGGTGGTATCTGTCCTAAACCAAAGCAATCAATGCCTCATTGTTGTCTTCCGATTTTAGATGCATTGGATCAAGAATATCAATGTGGTTGTTGGGGAGGGATGCTTTAAGCAATAACACAAACAAATTCGTTTGATTTAAGAAGGTGCGTGTGTGTGGGTGAGAGGGGTAACATTGACCAAACCAGATAGTAATACTGTGGTATTTTGATGTTAATACCTGTATAGTATATACTTATTTTAAGTAGTAGTGGTGTGCTAATGTACAGTAAAATACAGTACAAATAAAAAGAATTTAATTATTTGCAAATAAACTAAATCTAAATGTGTATTTTTATCTATATAACAGAAAGGTTAGAGATAACTTCTATATGAATAACGCCTTATTGTATAATTAAAAAATTAACTGTTTTAATGTACTGTAATTTTACTGTAAATATACGGTATAAAATATACTGTCATGTACCATTAAAAGGTTTATGTTATTGTTTAATAGTAATTTCTTAACAGTTTGGGTAAAATATAGTTAAATTACACATTATGTAGCCTGTAGCATGTATAGCATGCTAACTTAATGTAGTATATGTATTGTGTTTCTGATTGAACATTGTATGGGGTTCAGTTTAAATTAGATGTATCCATTCCAGTATTTTTGACTTGGTCACTGTGCAATTTAAAATGCATTGACTGGAGTGAAGTAAAAAAAAATCATTACATTGCAATTATTAAGTTTTTTTTTCTTTCATTTTGTGACTTAAACATATTGATTAGAAAAATTTAATCTTTGTTGAACTGAATCTAAACTTACTTCTGCCGTTGTCCTTTATAAACGTGATGATATCGTTATAATTTAAAGTCTGAGGATATTCGTAAGGGAAAGCGTCCACGGTGATGTTTTCCTCTCGCAGAATTATGTAAATGCCCTCGGAGAGGAAGTAATGAGGACGGTCGTCTTGTTTGAGGTCGTGATAGATCATCAGCGCGCGACTGGTCCAGTTAAAATGTGCATGCAGATAACTGACAAAGTCTCCCAGTTTCGTCGTGGTCGGGCCCGTCCTGACGATAGTTTTAAACTCTTCTGATTTATCAAAGCCATACGCTGGTCCTCCCGCAGTTATCAGAGGGAGCTTCCAGTGGGACGCGAACCGTCCGACGGACGCGACCGAGTATGTGCAGCCGGGTCCGAAGAACGCGTCTGGTTTGTTGTAAAGTTTTGTGTCTACGGCGATAATCTGCGCCTCGATTTCCGAGCAAGAACCAGAGGAATCCTCTGTGCTGTAATTCAGGAGGTTGATGGTGTGTCCTTTTAAAAGTCCGCTCTTCTGTATTTGCTCTTGCGCCATCCGGATCGCGGGGAGGACGCGCGGCGATGCCCACGAATACTTCAGATTGTCAGGTAGCAAAACCGCTACGGTAATATTCCCGTTTTCTGTTCTGCACTCCGGCACGAGTGCGTATATAAGCAGAGCAATGAAAAAGCTACATCCCATCTTAAGTCCCGATCCCATCTTAAGTTGACAAACAAATCCTAGTGTATGCGCGCCAGGTGATTTGATTTATTCTTCTCAAATCAAACTTAAGTGAGAAAAATCCTCTGTTAAAGAAAGAGTACGATCCATTCGTGGCGCCTTTTCTCTTGTAGTCCAACTAAATTGCTTGACCGAGTCTCCTGGTGCTTTATTTGATGGGCTCCTCGGTGAGAGTCAGTGCGTGTGTGTTCGTGTGTGAAGAGCCAGATGAGCGCAACTTCGCCGCGCGCGGCCCTCGCGCTGCCCCTACTACACGTCATGACAGCTACTAACCGATCCTCTAGTTAACGGCTCCCTCTGTCTGCAGGTCAAATTTATTCTCCTTCAATGAGTTAGGGTGAATTTCATGGCCTTTAAAAGGTGGTTATTCAAAATTTCGCTAGCTGTACTGCATACTTATTTGACCTGCCAATTACCCTAAACAAACTTTTTTTGGACTCATCACTAAGCCAAAGAGGAAATGATGTTTATCAAGCATGTTTATCAATTAAAATGCTTAAAATGTAATGGAGGTAGGTTGGGGTGGTAGCTATTCTTTTGTACAAGTACAAGTACATTATAGCCTTCCACTTTAACTGTCTTCGGTCTACTAAAGCATAATCTAACTAACGGATAACCTGATTCATTAATTGTATCAGTGGCGCTTGTACGGCTGTGCGTGCGTGCGTTCAAACTGACCCTGAGATTTGCCCTGCAAACATTTCAGCAGTAAATTATAGGACCGTGTGCCATTAATTTGGAATTTATCAGTTTTTATCAAATGTAATAAATATTACGCCAAATAGAAAAAGAAAATCATGCTATTCACACTTTCAGGAGATAGTTTTAAACTAGCCCTATTCATTTGTAGCCTGTATTTTACAAATGTGAATAAACGAATTTATTAAAAAAAGAAAAAAAATGTTAACAAATTCAGTAAAAAGTTCTTTAAAAGCAGATGGAATCCAATGAAGTATATTTTTTAAGCATTTGCTACATGGATTAAAAATAGGCCAATTAATAATTTACATCAACCAACTAAGCAATATAAATCAGAAAACATGCTAAACGCGGTGAGGACAAATTTATACGCATGTCATATAAATTTGTGTTTTCTTTTTAATAGGCGTATATAGCTACAATTCTAAAATAAAACGCAAAATTATAATCCGATCTGTTGCTATATTTTTGACGATTTTTATATTTAAATTACTCACATCTCCTTGGACTTGTACCTTTAAAGAATAAGAATAAAACTACGGATTACACAGAGAAAGAGTTTTTGCTTTCAATTTGATTCGTTTTGAAGTTCGTTTTAAAGTAGCCTAGTAATTAAAAACGTTAACAATAACGATGCAAGGGCATTACTATAGACACCAACTGGCTACGATCAACTCGCTGCTGCTGGCCGCTAAATGTAGATAAGTAAATAGGCTAAATAATCTAAATAAAAAGTGCGTATAGCTACCCTCGGAAGACATCCTACAGGCGCCTCTGAATTGTATAGTCCAAAATGTTTAAAATGTTTTACAGTGTTTAATGGTTATAGATTTCTGAGAAAATATATTTTATAAATAGAAATATATAGAAATATATGAAATTATAAAGTCTGAGACAACTGTTGAAACTGTTTTTTGACTTTTTTTTTTCTTTAACCAAACGATGGTGAGGAAGTAACAATTTGCAACAAAAAGATATCAAATCTCTCTTGAACAGTAAACTGCAGAATAGCCATTTCATAAGCTACCAAGAGAGGTCAGGCAAGTTCATTTGTAACTAGGGAGCACAATTGCCGCCCAAACACACATACACATACACAATCCAAAATGTAAGAAATAATACACCTAAGAATCACTAGTTAGATGACTATAGTCCGAAGTCAATTCATGGAGGGATAAGACACTTAAAATAATGTTCATGTCTTCTAAAGAATTTAAACAGCTCCTCTGTGATCCAGAATCAACAAAAACTCCACTGAACTCCTAAGAGATGGAAACTGCAGCATGTTTGCCATGAATCCACTTTCATCCAAGGCCAATCCAGATGCATAACCTGGTGTCAGAGAGCACAATGTTGGACATTAAGCAGTGGAAAAAGCAGTGTGGTCTGAGGAGTTAGCTCTCATCTTATTTCATGCATTGGGAGAAAATCAGAAGAAGGCTTCGTTTCACATGCCAATCATCCACTGCTGCCCCAGAATCACCAGATTAAAATATCTGAACTTTTAGGGCAACCTCTGGAGCACAAAATGCAGAAAGGTCTTCACCTTTTTTTTTTCACAAAGAACTCTGGATCCATTCAAAGCAGTGATTCTCAAATGAATGCCCGAACATCAAGTTGTGACCCAATCCAACACCAATTCATGCTGCACAAAAGCTGATGTCATTATATTCCAAACAGAAATCTTTTCTAACAATATGTCTTTCTACAAATTTAACATCCTTGCTGAATAAAAATAGTAATTTCTTTAAAAAAAAAATACTAATAATAAGTAAATAAATTATGTGTGTGTTGTTTGAATATGTACTGTTCTTTTAACATTTTTATTCATCAAAAAATTCTGAAAAAGTGTCATGGATTCCAAGAAATTAAGCAATACAACTATTTACAACATTGGTAGTAAAAAAAAAAATTATATTTGAATGAATAACAGCTGATTAAAATTGTAATAATCAAAATATTACATTTTGTCCTGTATTTTTTTTATCAAATCTACACTGCCTTCATAAGCAAAAGTAAAATAAAAAACATTCAAATTCTTACTGATGCCAATCTTTGGAAGGGCAGTACACACACACATTGGATCTTCAATTCAAAATACTTAGATATTTAATCAGACATTATGCAGACATAGTGCAGAGCAAATACATTTTTCCCTCATTCTGATTTCTTCTGTTTTTGTGTGTATCTCATACTTAATTGTTTCAGAAACGAGAACAAAATCTAACATAAAACAAAGTGAACCTAAGCAAGCATAAAATACAATTTTAAATGATAATATCAACTACTTAATTATTTGAAGCAAAAGTTATCTAATGCCAGCTGGGCCTGTATGAAAATATATTTGCCCCTGTAGTAACAAATTTTACTCCATTCAGCTGGATTAGACCCATTTAGGTCAGATTACTGACAACCTTGTTTATTTAAATCAGCATGAAGTTGGTTAAAATGTCTTAGTAACATTTTCAAATCAGTTTTTCATATCAAAAAGACAGCAAGCGTGATTACAAAATGTTCTGTCATTTTATTATTTTGCACAATAAACAAACCAGGATGAGTTGAGTTCATTATTGTTTTTCTAATCTCCATTTGATGGTTTCTGACTACTGAGTGGTCTTGGGTAGCCTGTAGACACCAGTGGACACAATAAGCTGGTGGGCCCTGACTTTCTTCTGCAGGAACGCCTGCAGCTCATTCACATCCATCTCAGTGACCCCAGATCCGGCGGCCACAAACATTCGCAGCATGGAGTGAATCCTCTCTAAAGTCATGCTCTCCAGGTTAGTCAGCATGGCCTGAATGTAGGCCCAAAACAGCTGAGAAATAAGAGAAACAGATTAGCATGTTTTAGGATTACATGGCAAAAAAAAAAGTCCTTAACAGTGTTACATTACAAGTTGTAAGTGTCACCTGTAGTTTCTCTTCTCTTTGCTCAGACTGTGTTGCGGTGTTGGAGTCTCCCTCCTCATCACTGTCTATGAGCATGACACTTCTGTCAGATCTCTCTTTGCAAGAGCTTGTCTCCTGCACCGTATATCGACCTCCGGCTTCCTCCCGCAGCACGCCCTGCTGCTGCCACAGCGCCAACTTCCTGCGCACCATCTCCTGTGGCACGCCTAGAACTCCACTCAGCTCTTCCAATGACCATGTGCCTAATAAAGAACAACAAATAGCAATGGGACTTCAGGACAACAAATAGTCAAGATTGTGGGATTCATTCGCACACTACGTAGTGCACATGCTCATAATGCATAAGAATGTTGCAGGTATATTTTTTGGAAATTAAAGGGAAATAAGGTCTGTGGTTAACAAAATATACAAATATTTTCATGTTTTATTCTACTAGATAAAATACACCAGTAATAATGTTATTAAAGGAGCATTAGGTAAGAAATGGCCAAAACTGGTACTGCAATCACTTTCAAAATACTGCTGAGCGGTGTCTCC
>JAUCNO010001398.1:4374278-4391252 GCA_032353835.1 Enteromius viviparus | reverse complement strand
TTTTCTTAATGCCTGTTTAACATAACAGAGACATTTTATGATTATTACAATACATTTCTTACCTAATGCTCCTTTAAGTTTAGCTAAATGAATAAAGATTGTCAGGTACATTAAACATCATCATGCCAAACAGTCCTTCTGGGATGTTTATACATGTTGACAAGTCAGAATTATAATTTCATATGCGTTTAAGTTTTTTGCATTTAACTTTTATACATAAAATTCAACAATTTTTCAAAACTCTACATCTACAAAACGCTGTATAAATATGTGCATTGTGTTTTTGCTTTTTGTGTTTTACTTATAAATGTGATGTACACCGAATCATTATAAATGATGGTAATTAAAGAGTTTATTTGCAGTGTTTATTTGAGTTATCTGTTTTCAGAAATGAACACTTCTATTGTACAATAATATAATATATTGTATATATAACTTTTACATGTAACATGTAGTTTCTATATTCTACAATACAAAAAAAAATATTTTTATTAAAATGTTTTCTCACTGAAACAAGCCCCCTCCTAAATTTGAAAAACTTTTAAGTGTTTCCCCTTTATAATAATAATAACATTGTAATGGCATTCATGTGTGTTCAACCAAAGTCTTTTTAAGACAAGCCATTTCACTTGGTGGCCATCTTTGAAACACCTCTTGGGCATCCAAGTGCAACTCCTATCTCTTTGATAGGAAGGAAAAGGAAAGGAAGGAAGCAAAGGATGTGACATGTGGCCAGGTATGGTTTCCCATAATAGAAATTTGTGCTCTGCATTTAACCCACCCAAGTGCGCGCACACACATACAGCAGTGAGAAGTGAACAACCACTCACACACCCGGAGCAGTGTATTTGTAATGGGAAACATCAAATTCTCTCAAACTGTTTACTAAGCTTATGATTAAATTTCATACTTAAAATCACTAATACAATCTGGCAACAACTGTGCAATAATTGTGATTTAGCATTATAAAAAGTTCATTTCTTTGACAAGATCAGTCAATGTGCATGCACAGTTCTAGGCGCACAGCTCAGAATGCTGATTGTTTCTATAGCAACCGGGAACTTGTAACTTGTACCTCAGACTATCAAGACAAATGTTTTTAAAACTTGATCAGAAGCTTAGTGATGGTGACACTGAAGCTGAAGTTATATTCACTTGTGAAGATATTAACAATGGGGTCACTTCCAGCTGGAATAATCAAATTTTGGAAATGTTTTTGGCATCACAGTCTGAGTGACAATGTTCAGACCGAAATACCTCCAGAACTAGTTGTGCCAGGTCCATGAAATATTCTGTGCTAAGAGTCCTAGTCCAGAACATGAATCTATGTATTACAACTCACATTGTTACTGAATTTATACCTGAATGCTGGCCCTCTACTTTTCTTTGAAAACTTTTTATTTTTCTTTACTTTAAGGGTTTTCAGATGTCCATAGAAACCTCAATTTTCAATGATTAAGCATCAAACTTGGTAAATGGTCTGATATGTACCATGTCTTTCACATCCTTTGACATCAGACATTAGTCTTATGGACGTTGATATCTTAAATGTCCAAAAAAAAAAAAAAAACTAATTAAAACCAATGTTCAAAGCAATATTTCTCATAAATGACACCAGGTGTGAACATGAAACTTTTTTTTGAAAGAGCATGTTCTTATTGATAAAATATAAATAAATTGGTATGGGGTTTTGCCTCACTTTTCTGTATTATTTTTTTTACTTTAGTGTGACAACAGTTACTGAAAGTTGTTCATGAAAGTGTCTAAATCCACAGTTTAAATTTCTTTTATGACACCGCATCGTCCAGTGAAAGTAATTGGCACATCAATTTTCATTCAAAGATATGCTATCACATGGGGACTTCCCATGTGAGGTGGCGAAGAAATGCCACTCAGAATTTACGTTGAAATCCCCTTTGTGATATATCAAATTAGCAAAGGTTTTGTAATTCTTATACTGCAAAGCTGCACAGTCACTGAAATAATCAACTTTATCCAGACCAGGAATGGCATGTTTCACATGCTTGAGAACTGGACCAACGAAAGTATGACCTGGTGCTGTGTCATGTTTGAGGCAGTCACTGATGACGGACATGCTCAAGCACTTCAGTTGGCTCTCGTTTCTGTAATAAAATGGCAAAAGGGTGCAGAGAACACTGTAAATTAACCCAATGGAATGCTTGGGCTGCATCCTGAACTAAAAAGGAGAAGTTTTTTGGCAAAGTCCAATAAAATTATGCACTCATTTGGCTCAAGCTCATCTTTGAGTTGTTGCAAGTACTGAGAATGATTTTTTGCTATGTAGTGGTGAGCTGTAAGTTCATTGCCCGTCTCCACCAGTGACTCAATGTACTCCTCCCTTGTCATGGTTCGACTGTTGAGCGTGGTGGGATCTGTTGATACCCATTGCTGGAAATTGATAATGTCCACCTCATCCGACAATTTGTCTTAAAGAAATTCCACTAAATTAGTAGACCCAGGGCAGCATTTGCATCGATGTATCATGCCTTCTCGATTCTGTGTGGACCATACAAGCCAATCAAATAGGTTGGTATCTTTATTTTTCATTGGGAAACTAGCCAGCATCAGTTTGAAATTTTGGTGAGAAGTGCACACGCACACTGAATAGGTACCTTTAAATCCGTCAGTTATGCACTCTGTTGGTCTCAGTTCACAAAATTTTGATAAACCTATTTTAATGTTTGGGTGTTTTTCTTTAAAGAGCTGGTAGGCCTCGTTTAAATTAATCAAAATAATTATTTTCTGTTTGTGAACCCATGTGGCACCTTCTTTTACACTTTTATAGTCTTTTTTTCCAAGGCATTAGTCTCGAGACATTGTCATCATTAAAGAATGCTACAACCTTGTCCACAGTTCCAGACTCTAATGGCTTACCAAGACAATGTGTCACATCAGGTAAAATACTGTGATCCTTTCGAAGGTCTCGAGCATGACGAACCAAGCATTCACTATCACTAAATATAGCAACAGTCTTTGCAATAGTCCAAGTCCTTGGGGCAAGAGTCAGTAATTTCAGTTTCTCTTGCTTTCATGTAGCCAGAGATAGCTTTTGCTTGATTGCTTGAACAAGATAATCTACATCGCTCTCTGAAACAGGTGATATACTTGCAGTCAGAGTGTGTATGTCAAGTAACTCTGATGGCAACCTGACATAGAAGATCTTTTGTTTTTCCTTTTTTATTCGTTTCGTTTTGATATATCCTTCCTTATCTCTTGAGCTGATTTTTGGCAATTTGCAGGGCGATAATCCAATGGCAGTGAAGCTTTGATCTAGATGTTCTCTGACATTTTCCTCAGGTACAAAATCAGTGTCTGGTTCTTGCATATCATCTGGTATAGGCTTGTGGCTTCTACACTTAATGCACATTTTCATGCCAGCTTTAACAGATGTTTTCCAGTTGCCTTTGCTTGTGCAATGTTGATGACTCCTAGATTTTTCTTCAAAAGGTTTGTATGTAACAGGTACAGATTGCAACATGACCTTTGGAGTGAAGTGTACAAGTCCAAGTACATCTTCTTATAATGTAAACATACTGTGGCATCTGAGGGCAGATCATTTTTAAATGCACAACGATGTTTAAGGAGTCCTTGCTTATTAATTGTCAGTGAATTTATGGCAATCGGCAGCCTTGATCTAAAAATAAATTACCAATATATAATCATATAATTAGTTTTAAAGAAAAGTAGAGGGCCAGTACTCAGGTGTAAATTCAGTAACAATGCTGTGAGTTGTATTTCATGCAGTTCAGGACTTAGACTCTTAGCCCAGAAAATTTTATGGACCTGGCAAAACTAGTTCTGGAGATATTTGCATATATATGATATATATATATATGATATGATATGCAATACAAAAGCCAATGAAAAAAAAACAGATCATATTTTCTGTTGAAGGAACAAAGGGTTGGCCTATTTTGGTTTGAATCTGTTCTGTGTCTTATCCCATTCATTCCCAATGATCTCCCCCAAATAGTTAAATGTTGCATAATGTATTAAAAGCCTATCAAAGTCTCATAAAGGCACCAAAAGTGTGTAAAAGAGTGTATTGACTGTATTGTGTTTACCCAAATTGAAAATTCTGTAAGATTGTTAAAAAAAAAAACAGGCATTTAGGTAAATAACTTTCTTCACACCTTTGTCCTGGAAGTGTAAAATGATGGCAGCATGGATGGGAGTTACTGTGAGGTTTGCAATGGTTCTGTCCTCCAGCTCCACATCCAGTGTAACAGAACCCAGATGAGGCTTCCACCTTAGTGTCCTCATGGCCTGCAAATTAATAAAAAATAAAAAAAAGATACAGCTTTAAGCATTTTGGTAACACTTTAGTATAGGGACTAATTCTCACTAGTTGCAGATTATTAATATATTGGCTGTTTACTAATACTTATAAAGCATATATTCTGCATGAGCATATTCTACAACCCTATTCCCTTATTCTACCCAATACCTAAACTTAACAACTACCCTACTAAATATTAGGAAGCAGCAAATTAGTTTATTTGGGCGAAAGTCGTAGTTAATGGTTTGGTAATCTCATAAAATGGTGTGACCCGCATTTTCAACAAAACAGTGGAAAAGAAAAATCATCAATGGCATGTTTTGAATATCATGAAGAAGTGAAGAATCTAAATTAACTCTTGTCTCTACATTGGGTGAAGACTTGATGCTCAACATATTATCTGGGTCTTATCACCAAACCAGTTGATTACTAATGGACTGTTAGTACCTTAAGTTTTTCAAAGCGGTGTGTGTAGTCCTCCATGGCTTTAGAGATGACTGCAGGCAGTTCCATCTTCTCCTCCTTCAGCTGGGGCCAGAACTCAGATGAAATTATCATGGAAGACAGCGGTAATGTTGACTGCTCCTCTACAGGAAGACGACTCTCTTCCTCTCGAATATTAGCATTGATCCGCCGAGAGTCTGCTACATCCTGCAGAGAAAAAACACACACGTTCAATAATATAAATAGCTAACATAACGGAAGTAAATCCATTTAAGGTCACATATCATGATAACATGATGACGAATAAGATGTAAATATGTGAACTAGAAAAGAAACTTTTTACCTTTAACATCACCTCACAGTAATGCATGTGGGATTCACCAAACCTTAGTTTCAGCAGCTCAACATTACGAATTTCTCTATAAAAACAAATACAGAGGGAATTAAATTGCACAAGTATTGTACATAACAGCACTTCTCACACTAAGGGTAACAGAGACTAAATGCTTTTTTAGAGCCTTTTATGAAGCAGATTTTTTCTCTCTTACACAGATGTGTGGCTTGGTGCAAACCTGTTTCTGCACTCTACAGGCAGTTCTTTTGACCTCAGTGCTTGTCTTTTGTCTGATATATGCATTATCAGCTGTTAGACATTTTATTAAGAAGTGTTATTAAGACATTTGCATTTAATCACAACAGGTTAACGTCCCTTTAAGTTTAGTAACATAGACAAGCAATATGAATGCACCTGAGCTAAATTTCAACAGTCCCAGATAAGGGAATTAATACTTATGCAATGGAATCCTTTTAGTTTTTATTTTTAAATAAATTTGCAAATATGTTGTATGTAATTTTGGTGTATGGAGAACAAACATACATAATATATATATATATTAGGGGTGTAACAATACGCAAATTGTGTTTTGAACAGTTCACAGGCGTTTTTCGAAATCAAACTGATTATCCAAATCTCCTTGTTAGTGGGAACTTTGGAGTAAGTAGGGCATGCATGCATTTAAGTAGTCGTTTGGAATGCACTTATTGAAGGGAGCGATGTAATTTCCTGATTATCTTTAGCCGGGATGCTCCCTTAATAACATAGCACTGTGTGCGTCAGCAGATTCACAGAGGGACCCCCGCAGAAAAAAATATATATATACATTTAATATATATATTTTTGAGTTTCATACATTAGCATATATTAAAAACATTTTTTTATATTTTAAATGTAAATTTTTTGCAATGGCTATGCAATCATATATAATCAAAATAATTTGTATTTTTCCTATTTATTAATTGTATTTTTGTAATGTTGTGAATTCTCAGTAAAATTTGATCACAATCTACAGCAAAGTAAAGAGGCTGTTACTGAAGAATGGAGGAGTACAGTACAAACTATTTTGGAGTGAAACAACAAACCAGCAGTCAATGAGCAGCCATTTATATTATTATTTAACGTCAACCAATCATAACAAAGGCTCCAAATGTTTTTCAGCAACAACATTTAAGAAAAAAAATAAAAAAATTTACAACAAAAAAAACATTACTGCTTAAAACCAAACCAAAGTAAATAAGATGATTCAAGAGCATTAAGTAAAAGATTATAGAGAGAAAAGTGTATATGTTCATGTGAGCAAGGTGGATTACCTGGCTGTGTTGTAGTTGAGCTGATGCAGAAGTCGGTCTGCCAGTACAGTCTTGTACTCATTAATGAAGATCTCTTTACTTCCATAAATGCTGACCAGCAGACTGATGATGTCAGAAGAGCGCCTTTTAGAGCCAGTTTTATCTACAGAGAGAAAGACAAGTGAGAGAGAGCTGAAATGTTGATTCTGAAAATTCTGAAACTGCATCGAATTGAATGTATTCTGTATTGACTGTATTCTACACACAGGCTGGTAAATTTGACCAAAATATTCCATCAGAAATATCTTATACTAACCATGAAACGGCATATAGCATTATTTACTTTAGATATTAATATTAATTGTATTTTATAAATACTTTAATTCAGCAAAGAACCGTAAATAAATTCATCACAAAATACTCAGAAATACATAAATAAATAAATAAATAAGTAACAGCTGGCAGTTAACACTAACCTGTAAGAGCATCAGTGGGATCTGGGGTCCAGTCCTCTGGATCACTCCCCTCATCTTCACTATCCTGTGTCTCCAAGGTAACAGGGTCAGCTCGAGAGAGCTCATTGGCTAGATCAGTACAACCCTCTCCGTCACCCGTCAAACTGCCCACTATTTGACGCACAGTGTCCTCACGCGTTCTGTAATTTCCAATATTACAACAAAGAATGAACTACTTGAGTAATGGAACTGGTTTACAAACAAGCACAACTTTCTTGAGACACGCAACCCCAGTGACCTGAGATATTTGCGAATGGGTTGGCAGGCCACTTGCAAGATCACCATAGAGGGGTCGAGCTCTCTTAGAGCTTTGATGGCAGAGATGTAAACAGTGATAATGTCAGATGTGTGAACTCCTAAAGAGGAAAAAGAAAACATGATGAAAGTCAAAACATGTCTTACACATGCGAGTATTTAGCAATGTCCTGAATCACTGACCTGGATGAAGCAATCGTGTTTCAAAGGCTGATTTGAGGGAGGCAAGAAGCTGCTGTCTCTGATTGGTCCGTTCCAGACAGAACTTAAGATCCTCAATGGCAGGTATAGACTCTGGAAAATCTGCACCAATTAAGCAGAAACAATTTCCCATGAAACAACCAAGATGAGATTACATGTACTATGCTACATTAACTGAGATTCCTTCTCACCCCTTATGATACTGAAGAGCTCCTCAATCCTCATGTTTACATATATACGCCAGAAGAACTGGTGCATGTGACAGTGCCAGCGCTGGAGGAGAGCATTGGCTGGCTGACCCCTTGTGCCATCCGTAGGTGTGCTATCATTGCCTACCTCTTCCACCTTACTGGCAAACACCCTGCTCAGCCATCCCAAAACCTGTCCCAACCACTGGAAACGCAGTGATTTATTAGTGTTATTTTAGATTGGCATCCAACAGTAAGTGCTTATTTAACATTAATAATATTTTAAATGGACACTTTAAGCTGAAGTGTAAAAAGTGTATACATCATTGAAGTCTGTAAGAAAGGAGCTCTCATATTCTCCCCTGCAGCGCTGCTCCATCCTCTGCTCTATCAGCTGGTGTAGAATGCTGGTCACAGCCTCTGAGCTCACACGCTCCAACAGCTGTAGTGTGGAGCTGAAATTAACATTATAAGACGACATTAGCAATCTTCAGCAATCTACCTCTCTAATAAAGTATTTGATATTCTTCTAAATGTTGCTGTTACGCAATAATAGCTGTGGATGCCTATGAATGTTTATGTTTATGTTTTATGCTATGGAGTATATAAGATTTTAGTACAATTTTGAGGCCATTTCATGAGATAACATTTTGTAAATACAAATGTAAAAATATAAATTTGTAAAAATCCAGAGCGAGTAAGATGTAAAACTAAAATGTTTTGCACTGAGCACATTGTCTCTCCTGTTGTTGGACACAGAATACTTCTTTTAATGTGTAAAATACAAAATACTGTATAATGTACCGATTGGAATACTGTGTGTTATTACAATCGGTTTTGGAAAGCTTGTTAGTAATAAATTTGTTTCAAATGTTTAATATGCTGCGTGATAGTGTTGCATTCCAAACATTGCCACAATTTAACTTATGTACCACAGCAACATTATGTAAGTAGTGACTAAACAACAAAGAAAAGGGCAGCATCTGTAGTGTTTTCAGAATGATACTTCTCTTCAACTCACAGTATGTGGCTGAGCTCTTGAAGCTGCTCTAGAGCTTCCTGACACCAACACAGGTGAGGGAGGATGGCACAGCCTGGGCACAAACCGCCTTCATCGTGTTCCGCTGTGCCCTCCTCAGCCTCCACAGCTTCCCCAGCCTGACTCATGTGCACGGAGAATGTGCGGCTGTAAAACTCTAACACATGCTCTTGCAGCACAGGTGGAGGGGAGAACAGAAGAATGGCACGAATGACAGAGAAAGCTCTCTCTGTCAGACCGCGGGCCCCTGGGCCAGACAGACCCCCACGATTCTCATCCTGCCATGAGCCTAGTCTCTGAAGGCCATCTTGAAAAATAAAATGGCAAGTAAGATGACACAGTAGACACAAGAAACACTAAACAGGATGAATCTCACAAAGAAAAATCAGGTCACAATACCTCCCTAAAACCCCCCCCAAAAAAGTATGAATACACACATTTACCCTATTGAGCTTTTTAGATTTTACATTACCGAAATTGAAAATGGGGGAAAAAAAATAAAAAGTGCACACAACATGTCAAACATAAAAAAAATAAAAAAATAGTCGAGTTGTAGCAACTCTTTCTACAACTTATGCAGATCTCCAATTATTTTAAATTGAGTTCACGAATACGAAAGCTAAAAGCTTGAATAGACTTTCTCACAAATACTACAATATGGAATAACATTTACTGTACCCTCTGAGCACAATGCAAAAGTTATATTTTCTTTTTCTGTCTTGTTTTTCAGTTCAAATGTCTAAAAATTTATAAATCAAGATAAAAGTCATGTTTTCGGGGGTTTTGCCTTTTGATCTGACAGCCGAGGACAGACAGAAAATCATTGGGTGTAGAGACCCAAAATCTTGTGACAGGAATCCAACTCGGGTTGACACTATCACAACTATGCTTTTATGTCGGCACTCTAACCACAAGACTATCAGTACTGACAATCAAGATTATGATTTGAAGTGTTCATTCTCCACTAATAGATACTTATTTGTTCTCATTTTAAGCATAAACTCAGCCAGATTCTAGAAGATCAATTCTTAGAACAGTGGTTCAAGAGGTTGATATGATGTTCCTTCAAGAGTCACTCACAACTTATCCGTCCATCTTAGCCCAAGTCTATGAGCTAAGTCTCTGAGAACCTGACACATTGAACTTGTTGAGAAGGTTTAGTTCTGGAAAATAATGTCGCTGGAGACTTAATGGCTCCTGACCCAATTCTCGACATTAATTCTTAATTCTTTTGCAGTTAACGTGTCTTTTCTTCTCCACCTGTTTTTGCTTTTGACTGTGCTGATCCACTGAGCATTTTTCTACCCAGTGGTCATTTCTTATACTAATAATAATTCTATTATTGCATTAGATTTGAATCCTTCTAATGGGTATTTAATTTTTTTTTTTACTTTTAGTCTGAGTTTAATCTCTTTCTAGGCTAATTTTATCTGGAAAAAGAAAACTTGCCTAATAATTTGGCACATCTGAATATAAGTTTTTGACTTTCAGCCTTCCTGAAGAATTACATATGACTTATATATGATTAAATACAAAATCAATAGTAGTTATTAAGATCGATGTGGTTTGGGACTGGTAAAATGTTCTTGTAAAAAAATATATAACCAGAATTTTAACTTGCATAAAAATTGAAAATGCGGTGTACTGGAAAATTAGAAGAAATACTGAGGAACTTTTCTTTTTTTGTGGTGCATGTAACATTTCAAGCCACAAATTTATTAATTTAAGACTTTCGGATGTAATTTAAAGGCCCTCAAGCCTTAATTTTTTAGAGGGCCAACTAAAGGGACCTGCAAAATTCTAAGAGGTCTACAGGATGACAAAGTTATTGTTCTTAATATGCATTAATATATTAAATCAAGCAATCTTAATTTAAAAAAAGGAAAATCATATGAAATCATATTTCTTATTTCTTTAAAAAAAAAAAATGAAAAATATATAGTTCTTTAAACTTTAACTGAATTATGTCTAATTTACCTTTATCAACACTACCAGGTTACAGCAATAATACCTATTACTAGAGAGAGAGAGAGGTAATTTTGTTGGGCAGATAGGGACAACCATGCTACAACATCTTAATTTTTGTGTTTCAACCAGCAATGCAATACCCTTTTATACAGTTTAGCAATTTTTTTTAAAATAGTTTTTCTCATTAAATAAAGTCAGCTATGACATAACCGCAACAATAAGCAAACACTATCTGTTTTTTAAATACAAACATGCTGTTAATATGTTAATAAATATTTTAATTAAACACACAGAGTACTGTGTGACATACCAAGGAAAGGTTGCAGCTTTTGGAGAAGGTTTCTGAAAGCTTCTAGTAAAGCCTTTGCCCTGTCCCTTTCCTCTGACTCCCCCTCTGGCTGCTTGAGCCCCGTCCAGAACTCTGGAGCAACAGAAGTAGTCAAACGCACCTGCAGAGTCTCCAGCAACCAACCTTCCACATATTGACCCAATCCATGTACACCCAGCAAGGCCAAGGCTTCAGAGAGAACATCATCATTCGAGGCATTTGGTGGCACAGGAGACACCTAGAAAGTTGCAGTTGGGTTTCAGCTTTGTGCACGCAACGGCACTTCATCAATGCTTTAACCATGTCCAAGTACAAATGTAACATTAATTGTTTGTGTTAATGTAGCTACAATCAGAAGCTGGACTCAGCTTGGATTTGGATTAGAAGCGATTTCAGCAACCGTCTTACCGAATAATTACACTTTAGTATATGTAACACTCACCAGTGCAGATGTCACTGTCTCCCAGGCTGCTGACAGTCCGTGCGGCATTGACTGCTCCTCGTCCATTCCTCTCTCAGCCTGTAAACTGTACAGACTGTAAATAGTCATATATCCTGGGATACAAGAATAATGTTCTTTGCCGTTACCATACGTGGTAACGTTTCATTTTACTCCGTGACTGTTTATTCCAAAATTGTATGATCAACGCTATTTAAAAGATCCTGTTTAGATATTACGCCTTCAAATTATAACGCTTTTCTTCAAACGCCTGTCGCGCGCTGATGACGACACGCTGACCTTCTTCTTCTTGGTATTTTATTAGCGGTTGACAAACAACAAAATGGTGTATTACCGCCACCATTGGTATGGAGTGTGGATCAAAATGATAATAATAGTCTTATGTGCCCAAATCTCTATTACAATCTATTACAAATGATACTACTATTACAACTTGATAGTACTACATGTCTTCCGTTTCTCCCTGCACATCTCATCTCTCCCACTTTCCTTTGAATTCTATAAAAGCCTTTTTTTCTTATTTATCCCATTATTTTTGCCACCTTTCCTTCAGTCTTTTCCTAATAATATTAAATTGATGTCACAAATTGATGTAACAACTTCCTTTGCTTCTTTATTTACTTGGATAACAAAATGTGCAGGTACCCACAAAAAACACAGCAATCCCCATCATCTGAATTCTGTATAGTGTTAGCATTATGTCGATTAAAAGGTCTGGTCTACTTTCCAAATGATTGTATTGTAGACTAACCAATGATGAACTTAAATCTGAAACAAATAACTGATTTCAGAGGTCTTATTTCTTTTATCCACTGTACTGCCAACATTAATGCAATCATTTCCCTGTATAAACAGATAATTCATCACTAATCCTTTTCTTTACTGATAACTCTGGAACAACAAACACTACTTCTATCCTATTGTCTGGACTCTTTGATCTGTGTATATCTGAACAAAAACGTATTCTCATTATTATATGTGGGCACATTAGATAAATTGTCATTGTTTTTCTCTTCTAACAATGTAAAATCTACTGTAACATCTGAAAATAACCTAGGTTTTATTAGTGGAAGTGGAACAGTTGGGCTCACATTTAATTGATTCACTTTAAGTTCAATTGCTTTCTGTATCACTGTCCATCCAAAACTTTTAGTTTTCCTTCTCTCTTTTTCCCAACAAGGCTTTAAAGTATCTAACCTTGGATGCTCTTGACTATGGCCTTGTAAATTAGCCCAATAAGTTACTGATAACTGTATCCTTATTATTTTCTTATATTTGTCCACTATATTCTGAATGTTCACCGACCATGTAACTCTTTCATCAAACCATATCCCTAAAAACCTAAAATGTTTCACTGCTAAAATGTTTAGCTTTACCTTACTTCCATTTTTTTCTTTTTACATTTTCCTAAGATTTATTATCGATAACCAAAAACTTTTCAGCTCCCTTCACAATTATCTTAATTTTCTGTTTTGTGTCTGACTTGATCAGTGCAATTAATTACATTAGCAATGAACAAAATCAGCCTTCCCACTGTTAGTGTTGTGTTATTTTCCTCCACTTGACCCCCTTGTATTGAGATGTCCCTATTTTCGTTAGTACCATCACTTTTCCCTTGCTCTTAAACAATATTCCCTGCCTCTGCGTAACTTATATTGTTTACAACTTTACCATGTTCAATTTCCACAGCTCTCTTCCTCACATTACGCCCACTGTATGTTACCCTATGCTGTCCCCCACATTTGCAGCACTTGTCTTGTGCATTCTCTCCACAATTTTCAACTCTATGTTCACCTCTACACTTAGGGCGTCTTTGTTTTCCTTTACAATACATACCACTGCTATAAGCCTATATCGCTGGCATTTATAACACAGCAGAGGAGGAGGAATATATGGCCTCACTGCAAAGCTCATATATCCAATTTTGATTCTTTCTGGAAGCACTGAATCCTGAAACTCCAAAAGAATCGACAAAATATCAACCCTTTTCCCATTCATTGTTTCACCTCCCGAAAAACTTTGTTTGAGCCTTTCCAGATTTTTGATTGGAATTTCTGTTATTACTCCGTTTCCTTCATTTCTCACCCAACATCCTCCTTTCACTTACTTTTTTCTCACAAACATTATACATTTTTTGTGCTAATTAACACGCTTCCGTCTCTCAAAATCTTAGCTGTATCCACTTCTCCTATTTTTTTCTTCACCTCTCTAGACACTGTTATTGGACTTATATAAACATGGTTTGTCTTCCTTTCTGAATTGAAGAATTACTTTATATTTCTCCCTTACAATCCTATTATCTTCATCTGAGCTGTTTCCTTATAATCCAACTTTTTATTTCCCCACTTTTTCTCTTTTCTTGCCCTTCCCAATACTTCTTAAATTCATCTGACTCCATTTCATCTTCCTTTAATTACCCCAAAAATCATCTTTAATCTAGTCACAAAACAGTTTATGTCAACCACCATGAATTCCAAATACAACGCTGGATTTTACGTCAGTCTCAAGATCCACCGTCCCACGCTGACGCTGTTCGTAACAAAATAATATAAGTAGGCTAGTAAAGTTAGTCTTGTTGCATTAAATAAAGCATTAAAAATAAAAAAATAAAAATATAAAAGTAACAGTAGTAAAAGTAACGACAACAACAATAATAATAAATCAAGAAAATCCTAATAATGATCATAGATACAGGTAGTACGCAGGTAATATCAGAGATGAATATGTAAATGTATCTGATTGTATTGTTTTGTTTAGCTTTTAATAGTGAAAACTATTTTCATACAACTTCATCCTAAATTCTAAAATAAAAGTCTAACGGAAACCGACGTGATGACGCTTGTTGAACGTTCCCATGGAAACAGGAGGGAGACTTAACCTAACCGCTTCTGGGCTTCTGCGATGTTTTCTCTTAAGTTCCTCCCCTCGCGGATGTGTTCCATTTACCGCCCGGTAAAGTTCGTGGCTTGTTTGTTTCATGCAAGAATCTGTCTCAGAAGATACAACCAGCAAACAGACTTCAATGCTAAACTGCATGAAACGTTCTTAGTGATTAAGTTAGTGCAGGCGGGCCTTTTCTTTTAGTTAGCGAGCTAAGTTAGCCTGCTAATCAAAATGACCCAGCAAGGAGCCGCGCTGCAAACCTACAACAATGAGCTGGTCAAGTGTAAGTAGCCATCGACCGAAATGTATGAATTTGCTGTCGGGTTAACATAACGTTAGATTTTCTTTTTTTATGTTATTTTCTGCTGGTTGTTTGCACATGTCATGTGTAGAAGAAACTTGTATGCAGCTTGTCTACGCTGACATTTGTAGTCGTTATACTAGCTTAGTAGTGATTAGAAGGATTGTGTGACACTTTTCATCCTATGCCTTCCTTCTTTTCAAGTCAAAGAAGCTTTATTGTCACTTCAACTGTATAACGTTATAGCAGATGCAGTACACAGTGAGGTGAAATTACGTTCCTCCTAGACCAGAGGTGCTACACAGAAGTACAGACATACATGGAGCTAAACATGCACAACAAACACATCCACAATCCTAACACATATAACAAACAAGTGCACAGAAGATAGACAAGACGGTACAAACAAGAACATTATAGTCCGCATTACTTTTCCCGAAAGAACAGGTTTTAAAACTAACTGAGGGCAAAAAAAGACATGTTTTTTGTGAGCTACATAAATGTGGCATCCATTAAATCTTCATTGGCTTAAAAAAAAAAGTAATTTGGATACCTGTACGTCAGTCTGATAAGAGGTCAGTTCTCTTTTCAAAGTTGACACAGGTTCCCAGCAGAGTCATTACAAAAACTATGAACGTGATTCACCAACATTTCACAAGCAAAAAGTCTAACAAAACATTTTATATTTTCAATTTGGACATCTGTTCTATTTTAATGATTTAAAATATGTTAAATATTTAAATAATGTTAAAATACATTTCAATTCACAAAAAGTTTTTTTTAAATGTTTTTTTTACCATTTCTTTGTACAAACAAACTATGAATTTCCAATTCAGGTCTCTTATGCTCATGACGGCTGCATTGATTTGATCACAAATACATAAAAAGAAACTGTAATATTGTGAAATATTACAATTTAAAATAACTTGCAAATGTTATTTTTGTTATATTTTTAATATACTTTATAATATAATTGATTGCTGTGGTGGCTTTTAACTTTTCATCCATTTCGTTCCTGTCTCCAGTTTCACATAATCCTATAAAGAATCATTCTTTTTCTTTTTTTTTTTCTTTTATTGAAGCATATGTGATTCATTTTGAAGATTTGTTAAAAAAAAAAACAACAGCATTTATTTGTCCTGCTAGCCAGGCCTTTAGACTAACGGCTGAAGGTCTGGAATCCATGGCATTGTTCATTGGCCAAGGCAAGCCCATAAGGCTGTTTGACTGACGTGTCAAACAACCAATTCGTTTGTTTTGTTCAGCACATTTCGGGTAATGGAAATATCGCCACAATAGCAGACCAGTGTGTAACACACCTGGCCGAATTTTAAAGATTCAAAAATTTTATATTATATTTTATATTTTACATTCTTTTGAAAATAAAGCATTTAGTTGATTCTGATATGCAATCGTCATCACATTTGTAAACACGCTAGCTTTCTTCTATCGTGATGGGGTTTGGTGTCACAGCATCTTTGTTTCCATGTAGAACGTTAAAGAATGTGACACACATGTCTCCTGCAAATCCTGTACAACCAATGCGATGACGACTTTGAAACTCTTGAAGTGTTTCTATTTTGTGTGCAATAGGCATCAGATGTTTAGCAAACGTTCCGTGGGCGTGATGTCTAGAGGCAGAGACTACAAAATATTTATATTTTAAATAAGTGCTGTTTTTTTGTTGTTGTTTTTTTTTATAAAGGATTGTACAACACTTGAAGCCAGAATAATAGCTTCTGAATATTCAGCTTTGCCTCCACAGCAGTAGATTATGTTTTCAAGTATTTTAATAAGCAAAAAATAAACAAATCGATTCTTTTAAACTGTATAAATATATATTCAAAATATTAATATTATTTACTAATATGTTTGATAAAATAAAGTATAGAGAAGCATAAAAGACTTTTTAAAAGCACCATTAAAAACAACAGAAAATCCTACTGATCACAAACAAGTGACCAATTGAAAAGCTGTGTATACTGTATATGCGCGCACAAACTGTGGTTTAAGGCTACAAGTTGGGGAAATACGCTGAATAGCTGGCCAGTCCACATAGAGTGACCCGACTGTTTAAATTAGTGGTTGATAATGTCATGCACATTATTGCTTCAATAAGTAGGAGGAACTGCTGAGCAGGCCCTTATTTGCAACTTATACACACTCCCTTTTAGCTACCACAACATGAATGCCAAGGAAACACAAGGAAAACATATTTTCGGAATGTGCCTGAAGCTGCCATTTAATTTATTTAAAGGGGTCATACAAAGGCAATTTTCCACAAGCTAATATGATTTTTTAGGATCTTAATGGAAAGTTTGTAATACAGATTGCTTTAAAATTTCTCAAAGATAGTGTAAAAAAACGCTCATTTTACCTCGTCAAAAACAGCTCTTTAGAAATCACTCTGTTCTGTGTACTTCCCCTTTAAATCTTCACAAGCTCTGCTGACCCCGCCCCTCTTTT
>JAUCNO010001398.1:4325240-4355749 GCA_032353835.1 Enteromius viviparus | reverse complement strand
TCACAGAGTTGTTGTGAAGCCAATCCTTCGTTATTTTAGCTGTGTGCTTAGGGTCATTGTCTTGTTGGAAGGTAAACCTTCAGCCCAGTCTGAGGTCTTGAGCACTCTGGAGAAGGTTTTCGTCCAGGATATCCCTGTACTTGGGGATTTCCATCTTTCCCTCGATTGCAACCAATCGTCCTGTCCCTACAGCTAAAAAAACACCCCACAGCATGATGCTGCCACCACCATGCTTTACTGTTGGGACTGTATTGGAAAGGTGATGCGCAGTGCAGTCTCATCAGACCAGAGTCACATCTCCCGACGGTTGCAGTGATGGTTTCTACAACTTTATCCCATCTCCCGACTGCATCTCTGGAGCTCAGCCACATTGATCTTTGGGTTCTTCTTTACCTCTCTCACCCAGGCTCTTCTCCCCAATAGCTCAGTTTAGCCGGACGGCCAGCTCTAAGAAGGGTTTTGGTCATTCCAAACATCTTCCATTTAAGGATTATGAAGGACACTGTGCTCTTAGGAACCTTAATTGCAGAAAAAGACATTTTTGTAACCTTGGCCAGATCTGTGCCATGCCACAATTCTGTCTCTGAGCTCTTCAGGCAGTTTCTTTGACCTCATGATTCTTGTTTGCTCTGACATGCATTGTGAGCTGTAATGTCTTATATAGACAGCGGTGTGGCTTTCCTAATCAAGTCTAATCAGTATAATGATGATCAAGGATGATCAGAAGAAACGGACAGCACAATGGACAGTTAAATATATGAGTGTTACTGCAAAGGGTCTGAATACTTAGGACTGCATGATATTTCAGTTTTTCTATTTTAATAAATGAATGAATATGTCAATAATTCTGTGTTTTTCTGTCAATATGGGATGCTGTGTGTACATAAATGAGGGGGAAAAATTAACATAAATTAGTTTAGCAAATGGCTGCAATATAACAAAGAGTAAAAAATTTAAGAGGATCTGAATACTTTCCGTACCCACTGTATGTATGTATATATATATGAGCTGATCTAGAAAATGACGTATCTCCGTTCAATAATGAAATGCCTTTAATCTTGTCATTATACATTACTAACACTCTATTTTGCTAATCTGATACTGTTCAGTGCCTTGACACAATCTGTATTGTTAAAAACGCTATATAAATAAAGGTGACTGATTGATATATATATACATACATATACAGTGGGGCAAAAAGGTATTTTGTCAGCCACCAATTGTGCAAGTTCTCCCACTTAAAAAGATGAGAGAGGTCTGTATACCTCAACTATGAGAGATAAAATAAGAAAAAAAATCCAGAAAATCACATTGTTGGATTTTTAAAGAATTAATTGGTAAAATCCTCGTCAAAATAAGTATTTGGTCACCTACAAACAAGCAAGATTACTGTCTCTCACAGACCTGTAACTTCTTCTTTAAAAGGCTCCTCTGTCCTCCACTTGTTACCTGTATTAACAGCATCTGTTTGAATCTCCAGTCACACTCCAAACTCCACTATGGCCAAGACCAAAAAGCTGTCAAAAGACACCAGAAATAAAATTGTAGACCTGCACCAGGCTGGGAAGACTGAATCTGCAATAGCGGCTTGATGTGAAGAAATCAACAGTCATTACTTTAAGAAATGGAGGTCTGTCAGTCCGGAAAATTGCAAAAACTTGAATTATGTCCCCAAGCAGAGTCGCAAAAACCACCAAGCGCTTCAACAAAACTGGCATACATGAGGATCGACCCAGGAAAGGAAAACCAAAAGTAACCTCTGCTTCTAAAGACAAGTTCATCCGAGTCACCAGCCTCAGAAATCGCAAGTTAACAGCAGCTTAGATCAGAGACCAGATAAATGCCACACAGAGTTCTAGCAGCAGACCCATCTCTAGAACAACTGTTAAGAAGAGACTGCGCGAATCAGGCCTTCATGGTCAAATAGCTGCCAGGAAACCACTAAGGAAAGGTAACAAGCAGAAGAGATTTGTTTGGGCCAAGAAACACAAGGAATGGACATTAGATCAGTGGAAATCTGTGCTTTGGTATGATGAGTCCAAATTTGAGATCTTTGTTTCCAATCGCTGTGTCTTTGAGAGACGCAGAATAGGTGAACAGATGGATTCCACATGCCTAGTTCCCCCTGGGAAGCATGGAGGAGGAGGTGTGGGGGTGTTTGCTGGTGACACTGTTGGGGATTTATTCAAAATCGAAGGCACACTGGACCAGCATGGCTACCACAGCATCCTGCAGCGGCATCCCATCCCATCCAGTTCGCGTTTAGATGGACGATCATTTATTTTTCAACAGTACAATGACCCCAAACACACCTCCAGGCTGTGTAAGAGCTATCTTACCAAGAAGGAGATTGACGGAGTGCTGCGGCAGATGACCTGGCCTCCACAGTCACCGGGCCTGAACCCAATCGAGATGGTTTGGGGTGAGCTGGACCGCAGAGTGAAGGCAAAGGGGCCAACAAGTGCTAAACACCAAGAAAGTTCAAGAGTGTTGAATGTTGATGGTTTATTTACAACTGTATAAACAACAATAAAACATTAACACAGATAATGCAACATTGACAGTATTTAGAAATAAATCCAGACCAAACCTCTCTTAGCACTTAAGGACAATAATAATAATAATCAAAATTGCACATTATTTTAAGCATTGTTTATGATGTCATGTTCACATGCTTGAGCCATTTGAATACAAAAAATAAAATTAAAAATAATTCACAATGATTTTGCAGTTCACAATGATTGACTCCTGGTTTGACTGACACCTGCAGGAGTCCTTTTTATTCGCATAAGTCCACTGGCATGTGCTCAGACAGATTGTCCTTTAATTTACGCGACAAGCACGAATCATGAGCAGCTGCAGAAGGATGAAAAGTGGGGAAACGATAAGCCCAAACCACAAATCATTTGGTGCCTGGTTCTGTTCGGCCAGTTTCTGGCATAGAAGCACCTCACACACCAGCTTGAGGCTGAGCACGGTCAGCACCCACAGCAAGCGCAGTACGGCCAGCCGTTTCTCTCCTTCTTGATAGAGACGGATGGATACAATGGCTGTGAAGTATGTGCTGAGGCCATCAGCAGCAAACAAGGGTGAGAAGACAAGCCACCAGCTCATCTCGAGAGTCTGCTTGTCCACGTCCATGTGGAGGGCCACCAGCACACTGAAGACCAGCAGTGCGCCCAAGTGGAGGAACAGCTCGAATGTGGCAAAGCCTAGCCATTGCACCAGCTCTCTCAGAGAGAACAGCATTATTAATGGGTAATGAGTGTTGTTTACTAGGAGACTAAGGTAAAAACACAGATACTGTGAGTGAAAAGAAGCATATAATGGGTATTCAAGTCTATGAAAAATACTCCACTGATGAGCGTTTCACTATTTTGGCAGCATCATGCGGTTTTGGAGATGGACCAGGTCCACCTAATGACTTCTGATGCATTCGACGCTGTCAAAATCTGATGAAAGAAAGAAAAACGACTTCATTAAGACAAAAACAATGTAACTACAACGATTAAAGTTTGAAAATCATTGCATGTGAAACACTTACAACTGTACACTGATGAGGTCACATTGAACATCCCATAATTTTTTTTTTGCACATACAAAAAACCAATTCAATTGCTGACTGTTTTGCATTACTATATGATTAACATGTAAATCAACACAGATTTCAGTATGGCTTAATTCACTATCATCATAATACCTATTGTATGTTTCATATACATCATAATCCAGGTTAACACTATGCAGATAAGTTAAACATGTTATTTTTCGTCTAACGTCCATCATTTTGCGGAATTGAATGTTTAAGTATAAACAAGCGAGCTGTCAGTTAGCATATGATGACGAGTATTAAAAGTGCCCATAATATAAGGATAAAACGTCTTACCTGACAGATATCGTTCGATTTGATGTTACAGACAAATATATAACCGCAAGCTACATTTTCAAAGGGTCGGAAACAAACGAGTGGGTTGACAGCGGTGGATAAGCAGCTGTAAAAAAAAAACACAAGCTAGCTGAAATGAGCTATTTACCTTCCGATAGGAACCAGGGAAAATATCGCGAGATCTCAAATGCGAGTCGTGAGAAATATCGCGAGATGCTTGAAACTTACATTTTCTACGGGGGCCGAAAGGGAATGAGGAGTAACGAAATGACAAAAAGGAACAAGTGCAAGAATGACCGAGAATGACTACTAGCATGAAATTGAGCATTGACACAACGGGCGGGGCTTATTTATGCCAATCTCATTTATCTAGGTACTCGCTAAAAACATACAGCTCTATCACTCTGGTAACGTTAAGTTACCTGTTAGTTTTCTGCTCGCTAATATAAGCGTGTGATTTAATGGTAAAGTTTAAATATATAACGTTAAAGCTTGCAGGAGGATATGTTTTATAAATCTCTCAACTATAAGAGCATGGTATTTAAATATTTTTAATATTCATAAAAAATTGTATAAAAACAAACGGAGGTCTGTAGCTAAATGAAGAACTTGCCTTTCTGAGCCATCAAGCGCCATCTAACGTTAGAGCATGCAAGTTTCGTCGAACAGGAAACGGTTGACAGCTAGCAACATCTAGCCTACTCTCTGAATGAAATGCACTTGTGTTTGAGGTCCAAGAAGCAATAATTCAGTTAGCAAGATCTCGATCCTTTACAGTTTCCCATTAGCTGTGACAAAACACAAAGTAAGTTAATCTCAACTGTATCCTTTTACGTATTTTTTTTAAGGTTTGAATTAGTATGCCTTTTACGATCTTCATCTATTTGTAACATTTACATTACACAGTATTATGCAGTGTTGAGTCCGATCACTATTAACTAAGACAAGTCAGAGATGGTTAGACCGGGAGTCTAAGTACTGCTTTTGAAAGTTTTTAAAACGGTTGTTAAACCGTTTCACGATTATTGACATTTCAACATTTAACCCTGAGTTCTGACAAAAGAGTTGCACTAGTGTAATATCGATGCTTGCATTATTAAGGACTCTTGCTTAACCTTTGCATTATGAATGCAAAATGCAAAAAAAAATGCTGTTACGTGGGTTGCATCCAAACTCCATAACACGTATATTATTTTTGCTAGCTTTAACCTAGTCAAAACAACCCAACTGCAGTTTGATTGACATCAACTGGAATACACAATGAAGAAACAAGATTTCTGAGAACTGTTAAAAACAGTTGGCTGTTTTTTTTGTTTGTTTTTTTTTTGCAAATTAACTCTTCATATGGTTTCTTAAGCGGGTAAATTGATGGTTCTTGTCTGCAGTGCAAAGAGATCATTTCTGCATGCTTGCATCTGTAGAATGGCTAGAATGTGTCAGAGTCATTTGCTCATTTATTCATTCAGATTTATGTTCACAAAGCCATTGAACAGAAAAATTTTAACGCGTTAACTTAAATGATTAGTTTTACTTCAACAAACAAATCATAACATGCTTTCTATTGCAGTTTTTGTTTTCAGGTGAATTTATTTATTTATTTTCTGAGGAAACAGACAAAGCAAAAGATTAAGATTTTTATATCTGTTGCAAATGGAACTATGATTAACAATTCTGCAAATTCTGTAAATTCTGTCAGTAAGTGTTTGTCTTCCATTTGAGTCTGTAGGACGATGACACAGCCGGCAGACTCTATTCTACAAAGCGGTTATTTTCACCCCACTCTTCGATATTGGCAGACCTGTGCTTCAGAACTCAAACCAGATAATCTCATATATCCTATTTTCATTACGTAATGACTTCTTTCAATATATTTATTTGATGATAATATACTCTCAGGAGTTATGTTATTGTTTAATTTTTGTATATGTTTCGATTAAATACAAATGGTTATTATGTCTCTCTGAATAATTTGAACAGTGACAGTCCTGATGCAGTGGAACCAATTGCAAGTCTACCTGGTCAAGCGAGGTATCATTTTTCACCGCTACCTAGTAACAAGTATAATTGAATCAGCTATTGGATTAAAGAAACATACATTATTTTTTTTTTTTTTTTTAACAAAGTATCAAGAGGACTTAAATCAGAAAGTTTTTAGTTTTTTAAACCCTTGCAGTAATTTGTCTGGCTCAGGACATCGATGAATACGGTTTAAAATCCTGAATTGTTTCAGTTCATTACTTTACTTTCCATCAATGTGCATTAAATAAACATAGAAATTTAATAGACAATTTAGGTTAAAAGGTGTAATAAAATTAAAATAGCCTAAATTAAGCTGTCACTCGATTGCAGGTTTGGTACCAGAGGTTGTTAAAACTTATTTTTTATATATATATAATTTAAATGATGTGAATCAGTTCATATGTTCTTTTAATGTATTTTCTTTTAGTTATCTTAATTTTGGATTCTTAATTTGTAGATTCTTTAAGATTTTCTATAAGAAAGATATATACATACAAGATGTATATGATTGATATAACGAAGATGTATGCATTTAAAGTTTGGACTGGTGTTCTGAGATAAGCTTCAGGCAGGGTGGAGGTAGCCAACAAACCACAAAGATAAACCAAGGATCCGTTTATTTTGGGTGGTTATGTTCCCTTTGCATAGCATAATTTGTCAGTGTCAAAGAGGTCTGGTTATTGTGTCATGTAGTCATATGTTATTTTTGTAATATAGATTGTCTTCAGACTGGAGTACTGTCATTATGGTTACTGCATACTTTTTAAAACTAATTTGTAAAACAAAGTCCAATGTGCAGCTTGTAACATTTAACATGAAAGTAATGCTATACAAAGATAGTTCATCTGTATTATTATGAATGCAACACTAATGTACAGGTACTGGTACGGGGCTACTCCGCTGTGGTACCTACCTGAAACAGTCTAAATAGTCAGAATATAAACACTTATTATTGGTGTACTGTCCCTTAGTGATTCAGGACACGGTTTGGAAAATGGATTCATGATGTAATCGCTTATTATGTCATACATTTTGCACACAAAATATCTTAGTCAAGGTATGATATATGACTTTTTATGTGTATATTTCAGATATGGTGTAAATAAGATAGAGGGTTTACTTCGTCCTCTTGTTGATAAAGGCCTGAAGTGTGTGCTGATTTTTGGAGTTCCTGCAAAAGTTGCGAAGGTCAGTGAGAAGGTTTAGTTATATTCATTTCTATTACAGTTTCAGTAATATTGTTGTTAATAATGTAAGTCATAGTTTGTTATGAAGAAATCAGGGCAAATATAAAAATATTTACTCAAACTAATTACACAATGTGGTAATTTTTAATTGAAATAATTGCATTTTACCCCTAAAATTAAATCTTTTTGTCATTGTGTTAAATGAAAAAGGCATTAAAAAATTATATTTGATTCAACTGAATTAAATGCACATTAAATATTAAGCTTTTTTTTCTGAAGATAAATCTAAATCAGTATTAAGATATATTTATTTATAGTTTATTGGGCCATAGATGGAGCATAAATGCATTCACACCACAATTACAGTGATTATATATTTTAAATGGCTATTAATGGGATAGCTTATTCAAAAAAGAAGATTCTGTAATTAGTTACTTTGTTTTTTCAAACCTGTATGACTTCCTTTTATGGACCTTTTTTTTGTTCCGTACAATGAAAGTCAATAGTAACCAAAACAATTCGTTTAAGAACATTCTTCAAAATATCTTCACAAAACTGCCTGGATCCAAAGACTCTGTTGTGTTATCTGTTTTCTCTGTTGCCCTTCCACTCTTTTTGCAGCATTTTTCAAAACTGTGTTGGGAACTAACCAAATGTCAAACAGGCGGTGTCATGTTCTTTAAATGCATTCATAATTTTACTGTTATTGTTTCCCTTAACTAATCTTGATCTTGTCTTCTTATCTGCTTTTAGGATGAGAAGGGCTCTGGGGCGGACACACATGACACTCCTGCAGTGCTGGCTGTGAAGAAACTGAGGAGCGTATTTCCTGATCTCGTGTTGGCCTGTGATGTGTGCCTTTGCCCCTACACCTCTCATGGCCACTGTGGTTAGTTTTTTTATTTAATATTTATTTATTTTAATTGATATGGCCAATATTGTAATCTAAACATACATTTAACAATTATATTAAATTATAATTGTTTTGAAAAATTCAATTGAAGAAGTGTTTAATCATGGTAAAGGCATTTAAAATGTAAAAATAGGGGAAATTTGTTTTAACAAACAGTAAATAAGGAAAAAATATATATATCGGATTTATATTGGCTGATGACTAAAACCAATAATCAATATAGTTTTTATTAATTCATTTATGTACTTGAAGACTCCCTAACATTACTCCCTTAGATTACATGAGCACTGAACACTGCCCGATTAATGCTTATTTTTTAATCCATTCATATTTTTAAACAAAAGCATTAATTAAGTATGATGCAGCATCCATGTAGAGAGAGCAGTGAAATGGCAAATTACACATTTAACCATAAACAAATAATTAATTGCCTGATATTTGAAATAAACTCTTTATGGCAGGGGTCATCAAGTTTGGTCCTGGAGGGCTGGTGTCCCGCAGAGTTAAGCTCCAACCTTAAGCGAACACACTTGAAGCAGCTAATCAAGGTATACTTGAAACTTTCAACCAGGTGTGTTGAGGCAAGTTGGAGCTAAACTCTGAGGGACACCGGCCCTCCAGGATCAAGTTTGATGACCCCTGCTTTATGGTGATACTACCATAGTTTCTGACTTTTTCTATGGAACCTTTAAGGAATCTTGCGTGAAGATGGTAGCTTGGATAATGCTGCAAGCTGTTTGAGGTTGGCTGAAGTAGCTCTGGCTTATGCTAAAGCAGGTTAGTTCTAAATTCTATTTGTCTGTAAACAATTACACATAATAAGTCTTAACACATTCAATGTTTTTTTTTTTCTCCTCCTAGGATGCCACATCATCGCCCCTTCAGATATGATGGATGGACGAATTGCTGCCATTAAGCAAGCTCTAATTGCCAATAATCTTAGCAACAAGGTTGAGAGAAATCTCACTTCTGTTTGCAAACAAAAGTATTCAAATGAATAGGGAAGATGCAGACTTAATCTCTTTTTCCTTTTCTAGGTGTCAGTGCTGAGCTACAGTGCTAAATTTGCTTCATGCTACTATGGACCATTCAGGTAGTTTACTTCTAGTGATTCCCTTTAGAATGTAGTAGTGAGCCACCTTCTTAGTTTTTTTAAATGTATATATATTTTTTTACATTTGAAGAGATGCTGCACAATCTAAACCTGCTTTTGGAGACAGACGATGTTATCAGCTGCCCCCTGGTGCCAGAGGACTAGCACTGCGGGCCTGTGTAAGAGAAAATCATTCAAAAGAAATCAACATATTTTTTCACAAACTTCCTTAGACTTATTAGATTAGACCAATGTTTTTTTTTTTTTTGCTTTGGTTATTTTTTTCTTCTTTTGGTCTTTTGGCTCCAAATGAAATCTTAGCATTATATTTAGTACATGGTTGTACATAAAAGTACACAATTTTCTTTCTCTGATAGGACCGGGATGTGAAAGAAGGTGCTGACATGCTAATGGTGAAACCTGGATTACCATACCTTGATATTGTGAGAGATGTTAAGAATAAGGTAATAACTTTTTTTATTTTAAAATACATGTTTAGAAATCATTTTCTTCTTGATCAGAAAATCTTATTTTACATTGTACAGTGCCAAAAACTATTTGGACACTTTAGATACTCCACCCAAAAATTATTCAAATCATTTACTTCCCATCATGACTTTTTTGTTTAGTTGAAAATGTTTTAAAAACCACACAAGGCAAACCAGCCTTCCATGTTATTCATCTCGTACATCAGCTTCACTATGTGCTGATATTTGCATTACATTTTGACATTTAGTCATTTTGCAATTGCTTTTATCCAAAGCGATTTACAATTGGGGAAAATAGAAAGCGATTAGTCTTAAAGAGGTAAACAGATAGAGGAATGGCTTATAATATCAGACTTTGGGATTGTTCAAATAAGCACAAACTGAAAAGAGAAGTGATAAGTAAAGAGAAACAACTTTTTTAAATATATAAATTTAGGATGAAGTCAGGTAGTGTTGAAAGAGATGAGTTTTCAGCTGTTGTTTGAGGACTGACAGGGTTCCGGCATTCCAGATAGGGTCGGGAAGATCAATCCAGCAGCCAGGTTACAGTGAACGAGAATGTTCTGTGGCTGATCTATAAGCAAGCATCAATGTCTTGAATTTGATGCTTGCTGCAAATGAGATTCAGTGAGATGAGATGCATCCTGAACCATTTGAGAAGGTTTGATTGTGCTTGCAGGAAATCAAGCCAGAAGAATATTGCAGTAGTAAATGAGTAAATGCAGTAATTGAAAAGGGCCTGGACAAGAAGTTTTGCAGCATGCTGTTTTAGAAAGGGTTAGGTGTTTAGAGTTTCTGATGTTGTTTACATCAAGCATGAACTCATGAACCTGGGTATAACCATTGGCCTGCTGGTGGTATATTGCATCTAATATTCATGTGCATCTAGTTAGAAAAGCTGGTTCTTTGATTAGTGGTAAATCTCCATTGTCAAATGAAGCGGCAGTTAAAACGAAACATTTCACACATAAACTGTGTCTAATGTTTCTTGCTGTTCTAAATACATTTGTGTTCTTTGTCTCATATCAGCATCCTACTCATCCTCTGGCAGTGTATAATGTATCAGGTGAGTTTGCCATGTTGTGGCATGGAGCTGAAGCTGGAGCTTTTGACCTGCGCACTGCAGTTATGGAGGCTATGACTGCCTTCCGACGAGCAGGTGAGAAGAGAGACTGATAAGTATTTGATTATTTGAATCTGTTGAGGCCAGGTTCTTTAAAAATTGCATAAACATTACAATTACAGTGCTTTTGGGCAGGACCTTGCCATCTTTAGCTACTTAACATCTATTTTAATGCCTCAGAAATAAATGGTTTATTAGTCATTTTTAATTTTTTTACACTATTTTCTTTCTTTCAGGAGCTGACATCATTATTACCTACTACACTCCACAATTGCTCACATGGTTAACAGAGTAATAAGTTGGTTCTCCTATATGAATGAACCTGAATAAAACCAAATCAACTGTCTCACCCTGAGATTGAAAACTACGACTTGAAGTACATCTGACATGCAATTATTACTTCATAAATCATAAATATTCATATTACTTTTTTTCACATTTTCTTTTTATTATTTGATTTATATATCTAGTTATACACACATTCGATCAGTTTTGATTTTTATACTTTTCTCAAATTTAGCCAAGCTTTAGTTTTTTTTCTAGTGTATAGAATGGTAAAAATGGTCATTTGTTTTCAATCACAGATTTGTTGTAATTTTTTATGTTTTTTTTGTAACACTGGATAGACCTCAGGTTTGTAATTACAGCTGTTTAGTTTTCAAATCAATGTATCAATAATCACATTATGATAGGAAGTGCTTTTGGCGTTTCCATTTTAAGTTACATTTGTTTCATGTAGTGCATCTTCAACTAAAATGATATTAATAAAGCAAGACAAAAACGCAGTAAATATCATTTGTTTATTATAGATTCATGTAAGATCACTTAATTTTTTTATATGCTTTATTTACTGACCAGGTTATCAGAAATGCCCATCCCCTTCATGGAGTTTACAGGCAATTCATCATTACTGTCAGTATATAAAAAATATTGGAAATATGCATTTATCTTAAATGTATTAATTCCCAACAGAGTTTCAAAAAGTGCTGCTTATATAGGAACCACACTGAGCGTGGAAGGGTGACTTGGAAGAGGTGGCCTTGAGACGGACCAAACTTGGTGTCCTGCAAAACAAAACAAAAGAATTTAAAAGTACCCATACTTTTATCCAAGTCACTTCACTATTGTAAAGTAATGCCAGATATATTACTTACTGATATCATGTCACCCAGTGTTTGTAGCTCTTTTTGAGGTGGTAAGACATGAAGCCAACCTCTCAGCCAGGTAAGAAAACCCTGAAAGCACATAAATAATATTTAACATTACTAAGCAACTGTGTGCTCACACTAGCATCACTACACCCACATTTGATACAGGGACCCAAAAGGAGTGTTGGGTTACAACCTAAAACGGTTTCATATACTGTAATAATTGTAGGTGTTTTAATCATGACGATAAATAAACAAATGCTCACGGATACTGTACTGAATTTCTATGGGAATATTTTAGATTTTTTTTCGCACTGACGTTACGGATCCTGCTCATGTAAAGTGATATGAGCAGTGTCGGATTTCTTATCCATAACGTTAACGTACATGTTCTTAATAAACCATCTAGTTAGATGTTGCAAATACATACATCTTAGTAGTTTGTTTACATGTTTATTATATGTAAAGCTGTGTACATAATATAATTCAAAAGCGGGAAAAGATGTTTCTAAAAATAAACAATGATAATTACACTGTTAAAGAGCTAGAATTTGTTAGAATTTTAGGGTTAAACTTACCACTCATAATCAGTCATAGTAACATTGCGGATTTTCCAAATTTATCCAAATAGGTGCTCTAATAATATTCTGGACTTGAAACGTCCTAAATTAAATATTTTCTGTGATCGACTATTTAGACCTGGCCTGTTCAACACGTATTGCATCGATGTTCGATTGATGTTGACTAGGGATTGTGCTAGTCGTTTAACCGAAGTAGAAACAAATCGAGGATCACATATTTTTCTTAGATTTAAACTTAAAATCATTCCACGGGTTGTGGCCTTTGGCAGGTAACGTCAAATTCAATTAAACATTCAACGTTATATGTAATATGCATTGACAAAACGTGCCCATATTTGTTTATCTTAAGCTTTGGTAATGAGCTTAGCGTATGTTATTAACGTTAGCTGCTTTAACGTTAGCTAGCAAAGAATAACAGTATTAAAATAACAGTATTATATCTATATTGAAGTGCTTATAGTATGCACTTCAACCTGAATATTGCAAATCAATGCGAGGTTGCATGGATAAACGAAACTTTTCTCCCTGTTTTTTTATGTTGTTATGATACCTGTTTTTGGTAGCTTGAATTAAACAAATGACTAGTCTGGAGCTGAAATTTAGGTTGAATTTAATTACAGTCATAAAAGTGTAGATGTTCAATATCTGCCCTTGACAAAATAATTAATAATAGAAACATTTTACCTAATGTGTATGGGTACACTGCTAGTATGTTCTATCTCATTTTATAATTTTTTTCTTATTACGAAGTCCTAAATGGACTTCTATTGTCCATTTTAATCTATCTGTTTAAATAGGTTTTTTTTAAATCTTAAAAACAACAAAACAAATGATCATAATGTGCAATAATGGTACTTTTTAAAAGTTTTTTGTTTTATGCTTTAACTTCCAACATTCAGCAGTGAAAGGGTTTGCATACCATACTCATTTACTTTTATGTGTAAATAAATGTGTTGAATGCTCTTGGATCAATTGGTTCAAATCAGTTTATAAAACAATCTACAGTACAGTTAAAAAAAGGTGATGGCATAAGACTTTTTTCCTATTTTCCATTTACTCTTTTTACATCTAAATAAATACATCTAAAAATAAACATCTGGGCAGAGAAAGAGAGACTGTATTACTCAGCCTAAATTTACAGCTGTCAGATGCTTAAATTAGCATAGAGAAATGAGAGGGGCGAACCATACTTTTTACCCACTTTAGTGAATGGATTTGCAGGTAGGGTGTTTTGGAAAGATAACTTTCAAAAATACCCTACCTGTTAATCCATCCACTATAGTGGGTAAAAGATAAAGAATAGATACAGTTATTTATTATAAAACAACATTGTTGTACTGCTGTGCCTTTAACAGGAAACAATAGTTATCAATGGGTAAAGAAACTTGTTTGGTATAGTTTAATTAATGTAAAAAAATTTTTTTAATGTAACAGACAATCTTTCATAAGTGATAAATATGCAGTATTTTATGTTAACACACAAAATACTGTTTGAAATAACCATACAATAAAATGACTATTTTGATGTGTTCATTGGGTCACTAGCATTACTTTCATAGTAATTTTCAGTTGTTGTTTTGTTTTGTTTTTTTAACTTTGTCTAACCATGGTGACCACCTTTGGTCCACCAATTTGGTTTTACAGTTGTTTATGGAGGCATTTCATCTCAGAATGAAGATGTTCTCTATAGGAAACATGGTATATGGACATATGTAATTATTTTGAACATTCTTATTTCTTAGACCTAGAACGTCAGTCTAAATTTAATGATCAAGATTGCTCAAAGCTCCACTGGGAAGGGTTCAGATTTGTCTAAAAAAAAGATTAGTTTTTTTAATTATATTATACAAATCATGGGTAATGTTTTTAATTGTTGTAACATATTAAGAAACAGACCGGAAGATACAGAACAAAAAAAAATACCTGACCATTTATACTGGGTGAATGAGATAAGATGTCTAAGTTGTATGTGTCCAGGAAACACTGGAATCTGCTAAAGCAAGTTTGGCAGGATCAGAGGATTTAGACATTTGTTTTAATCTCAGATATCTAGTTTTCATAAAGCGCAAACAGTCCTTTGCTGTGTGCTGTTGCTGTGTTTTTTTTAATGTCTTTCTAAAACCCAAGGCTGCCTTACAAAAACAAAAAACAAATAGCAAACATAATCAAAATCTTAATCAAAATCTTTGAGAGAGCAAATTAGGTTCACAGTACTTAATTGGTGTTTGCTAGGTTTCTGTGAGCAACAGAGATAAGCTCTTAGAGAAAAGGTCTTTTAGCAGTTAATGTACTAATGTTTAGTAGCACAAACTAGCCTCTGTTAATGGTTGGATGAGTAGCTATTATTTGTTGTTAATATAACACTAACAAAAAACCATTGTTGCCATAATCTGTTAAAAGTCGTTGTTAATGTTTTGTTCATTCAGGATGTCAGGATGGCAAGTGGCCCTGGCTTGCCGGACAGCCTGGTGCTGGAAATCTTCTTGCATCTCCCTCACAAGGCAGTGCTGAGTGCAGGATTCACCTGTCATCAGTGGTTTGCTGTGTCACGGGATGAATTCCTCTGGAAGGAGCTCTTTTACAACTACTACTGCATCCCACGCTCTGTGCCTCGCCACCCTGGTACTGCAGCTGAAGCTGAACTTTTATATAAACTGCATCACAAGCAGTAAACTTATGTGGAAAAATAAATAAGCACACACTTTCACATCTGTGGCCAAAAATAATTAAGTAACCTATTTATTTTGCGGAAACAAAAGGGGAATATGTAGCCTACATGTGGCGTTCTACTGCTAATCCACTAAGCAGTAAAAGACATGTGACCATGCTTAAATTTAGACACCCTCGTTTTCTGCATTGTCTGTGCAGCGGCTGTGTCGTGGTACAGGGAGTTCAAGCGGCTGTATGACTGCATTCCCTGTGTGGAGGTTCAGACTCTGAAGGAACATCATGATCAGGTCCTTCATTTGGCCTTCTCCCACCGTGGACATCGCTTCTCTTCCTGCTCCAAAGACTGTACTGTTAAGGTAAGACTACCTATATTATGTAAACTATTTCTTCACATCTCAAACGTTTACACAGCATTTATAGTTTATAATCCAGCTGGCAAATATCTGAATAAGTGAAACAATTTGCATAAGCCAGTCATAACATAATATCTCTATGGTTATATGCAAAAAAAAAAGAAATTTTACAATTTTACAAACAAAACCATATACAGCGAGGTCAATAAGTATTAGATCACCCTATGGTTTTGCAAGTTCTCTTACTTAGAAATCAGTCTACAATTTTCAGCATAGGTGCATTTTCACTGTGAGAGACACATTTTTCTAAAAAGAAAAATCTGGAATTCGTATGATTTTTAAACAATTTATTTGGGAATTAATGTGTCAAATAAGTATTTGATCATTTGAGTCAAAAAAGGTTAATATTTGGTACAGAAGCCTTTGTTAACAATTATAGAGGTCAGACTTGTTCCTGTAGTTCTTCACCAGGTTTGCACACACTGCAGGAGGGATTTTGACCCACTCCTCCATACAGATCTTCTCTAGATCTGTCAGGTTTCGGGGATGTCGCTAAGAAACAAGGAGTTTCAGCTCCCTCCAAAGATTTTCAATTGGATTTAAGTATGGAGACCGGTTTCTTACGGAGCCACTCCTTGGTTTTCTTGGTTGCCCAAAATTTTACAATACATACTTGTCAGCTTGTCAGTGATCTACGGCTTTGTGCTTTAACTGGTGCTCCATTTAAAAACAGAGATTTACGCTAATCAAAGAACCAGCTTTACTGACGAGATGCGCATCATATATCATTTGATATATATCGCCCAGCCCTGTCTTAGTGTATTACTGATAGTAGCCTTGGAAACGATGGTCCCAGCTTTTTCAAGTCATTGACCAGCTCCTCACGTGTAGTTCAGGGCTGATTCTTCACCATTCTTAGCATCATTGATACCCTACAAGAAGAGATCTTCTGTGGGGCCCCAGTCCGAGGGATATTGACAGTATTTTGACAATTGCTTTTTTTCACCGAGCTGCTTGGCAATTGCCACATAGCTCTTTCCAGCTTTGTGAAGGTCTACAATTTGTGTCTTTTGACAGCTCTTTGGTTTTACCCATGTTGCTACTAAAGGGGGTCACACAATGGACGAGAAGCACAGCGCCGCGTCTAGGACAGCTCGAAGTATCGCACACCAGACGCGCACATTCTATACGCCCGAGTTCAATTTCGAATCAAGTTCTGAGCTACAAGATTGGTACTTTTAATTCTATTTGTTTACATTTTATTCAAGCTGTAAACTAATGTAAGTTGTACAGTATTTGCAGCAGTGGTATCTTGGTATAATTAATTTTGAAACAAATATGATGTTATTTAATATATAACAATGCAGGCGGCGCTCTGTGGCGCGGCAGGAATTTGAACAGCGCCTTGAGTCGTAGCCAGGCGCCGCGGGTGTGCGTACACCCATAGAAAACAATGTGTTCGAATTTTAAAAACATGGCGCGATGCGGCGCGGCGCTGCCCTTCTCGTCCGGTGTGCGACCCCCTTAATGCAGAAGGAAACAGCTTGTCGGCGGGACGTTCCACCGTTTTGTGTGCCCGACGCTTTGTACCCATACACTCACCGGTATTGGGGTATGTGAAAAATGAATATCATTTTTTTTTTTTAAAACGGTATTCGGTATGAAAAGGTATACCGCCCAGCCCTAGATGTGTATATATAAATATACACACAATAGTGATAAACATGGAATCCTGTGTAATTCATGTTTGAGTTAAAGGTATACTATGTAGCGCATGTGGATGTGATGATTTATATCAGGGGTACCCAATCTTGCTCCTGGCGATCGACTGTCCTGCAAAGTTCAGCTCCAACTCTAATCAAACACACATGAAGCAACTAATTATGGTTTTCAAGATTGCTTGAAAATTAAAGCCAGGTGTGTTCGATTAAAGTTGGAGCTAAACTTTGCGTAACAGTCAATGGCCAGGAGCAAGATTGGGCACCCCCAATCAATGTTGTATATACAAGAAACATATTCTGTATTTAAATGGTAATGTGTGTGGAACACTGGTTAATGAATGATGATGTCTAACAGAATTAATTTAAAAAGTAGGTGGAGGGATTTAATTTTTCTCAGTGCAGATCATGGATTCATATCATTAGCTCATCACAACCATTTTAATATCAAAAATTTGATTAAACGGATTTACATTCCCAATGTTTAAAAAGGGCTGAACTTCTAATTGAATATTGCCATTCAGCTGATTTCCTACAAAAATGTGTTTGATACTCATCTAGAATTCTGCAGAACTTTTCTTCTAACATAAAATAAAACCGAAAGGGTGTTCAGAGGAAATTAAATTTTATTTTTACTTGACTGTTGTGAAATAGGCAGAATATTTTTTTCGTGAAATGTTCTCATGTGCCTATTAATACAAAAAAATCCAAACAACTATTAATGAATGAAACCAAATGTCTTTCTCGCATGCCCACACACACACACACACACACACACCTCGCTCATAAGCCACTGTTTCTGCTTCATGCCAATGTCCAGCAGCTTGGTCTCATCCAGAATTTCCTCCAGAGTCAGATGATGAGTATCACCTCTCTGGTGCCTGGTCTGAAAAAAAACAACAAAAAAAAACAAAGAGAAGCACAAAGAGATGAGATGTAAACAGAGTTTTAGTGCGTCACAGCTACATGTGTGGATTACAGCCTGACAGCCTTTAATTACTGTCATGTTAGAAAGTACATCATTTCACTTTGGGGAAATGCCAAGACTGACAAAAAAAAGACGAAATGTTCGTGATAATATGAAACTGTAAAATGAGTCTGACAATGCACTCTATTCACAGTGCAATATTACTTAGAAATTGTTCTTAGGGAAAACTATTTCAATCCCCCCTTTTTTTTTTTTTTAAGCACACAACATGAAAACCTTTACAAATGATCCAAAGTACAGTAGTACTCATTTTAGATCACAATATTGGTACAAATAAAATACAAGACAATAGATGTTAGATTATTGGAGTTTGTGCGTAATGATGGTGAGGATTGCTCAGCTCATAATAAATTAATTCCCATGGGTCATACAGTTCATATTCTGTGCTGCATTCTGAATTCCAGAAATCTCTTTCTTAGTTAAAAGAAAAATTTTCACTGAAATATAGATCTGTCTATGATGTGCTCTAATGTGAGACAGGAAAATGACAACTGACAGGCACTGCAGCAAATCTTTGCTTGTTGAACAGACCACTGAACCGTGCCAATGTTTGTGTTTTCATATTACCTTCATGTAGTTGACAATTCGGGCCAAAACTCCAAATTTGTATCCTGAACTCCCAGAAAGTGCTTTGAGATTGAAGGAGCCATTGCTGGGATCTGAATGATGAAAAGAGAACAAAGACAACAAGAGAAGGGGTAAGACACTATAATAAGGGCTGCAACTATTAGGCTATTAATGCAGTACTACTATAATCTTTTCAAACAACCACTAAAGTAATAACACATGTTTTCTAACACAAAGTTAGTTTCTGGCAGTTATATTCCAGACCACTTACAATTTTTTTTTGCTGTCAGGAGACTAAAAACCAAGAGTGAAATGAAAAAGCAAAACAAAATGGCAACAAAATATCTATTCTGACAAAGTAAAAAGAGAAAAAGCACTCTGGCCATTCAAACAGCTTAATTCATTGGTTTGATGCATTCCATTTGACAACACTTTCTCTAATGCAAAGAAAACCTCTGACAAAACAAATTTAATTTGCATGATAGCAAAACAGCCTTCTGTACGCATAAACAAAGCGTATAAAATAATAGTGTAATGTAGGAACAACAACAGAGCTATACTGTTATTAATAATGGTGAAACTTTTTTTTTTATCTAGTTAAGCACAGTATAAATATTAAACATCAATTTCAGAAACTGGTCACTTCATTTGACTTTTGACATTTGATGTTGTGCTTTAAATAAAATTAACAGAGAGGAAGGAACAGAGGATACGGTTTCTGCTGTATCCGTCTAGAACAGGAGCGCTTCACTCACAGAATTGACTATGATATAGAAATGCTTCAATTATCACTTTAAAACAAAATTCATTAATTGAACAAATTAATTGCTATACTTTAAATCTCATGAAATTAGTTTCTCATGAAAATGAATATAGCATGGTTTTATTTAGTCAATATTTCTTCTTTTATTTCTTATTCTACTTTCTCTAACACCTCTGAGCCTACCCTGAAAGAGGTCAAAGAAGCAGTGATGGCAGCAAGATCTGGTTCCGCCCCTGGCCCAAGCAGAGGTCCATATAGATATAGGCATAAGCAGTACCCAAGACTTCTTGTGTGACTCTGGAAGAGCATAAAGGTCATCTGGCGGAGAGGAAGGGTCGCTACCCAGTGGAGGTCTGCAGAAGGAGTGTGGATTCCAAAAGAGAGGGTGCAAGTAACATCAAGCAGTTTCGTATCATTTTACTGCTCAGTGTGGAAGGGAAGAACTTTTTCAAGATGGTGTCCAACAGCTAACTGAATTCCTCTTGAGAAATGGCTACATAGACACCTCAGTACAAAAGTGTCCCAGGAGGTGTCCCAAGTGGAGTCTCAGGAGTATCTGCATGTATAGAGCAATTGATCCGTGAGGCTAGAGAGGGCATCTGGCAGCCATTCCCCATAAATTGGTGGAAACAGCATTGGCAAGGCATCATGTGCCAGTGTCCACCCAAAACCTTATTATTATAACAACTTCTGGTTCAGGTTGACATCAGGATCATCAACATCCACTTGGCAACACCTGGAGAAGGGTATAATAATCTCAGTGCCACTCTTCTCCCTAGCCATAAACATGATTGTAAAGTCAGCTGAGGTGGAGTGTAGAGGGCCCATGTCAGGATCTGGCACTCGGCAGCCCCTCATAAGAGCATTTATGGATGATCTCATGGTGACTGCAACCTCTGTGCCTGAATGAAGATGGCTTCTCCAGGGGCTTGGAAGAATTATTTCTTGAGCAAAGATGAGCTTTAATTACCTGGCCTGAGCTCTGGAGAATCGAACCCCTGCACATCAAGTTCCTCATCCAACCCATGTGTGATGTCCTCCCATGTCCAAGCAACATCACCAACAGAAATTACCAGCACACCCCTAAACATCCCATCATCTTCGTCAGAGCTGGGGAGAAGTCAGAACAGCAGCCAATTTCCTCCAGAGGGCTTCTCCCCACTGAATGGGACCGGAAGCTCCAAGTTGACTTGGGAAGACAGCTTAAGTTTCCAGAACACATTTCAGCCACCGCACTCCACCCAGACATGTAAAGCAAGTTGTTCTAGTAGAGCTTACTGTACTTTGGGAAGACCGAATTGAGGAGGCAAATGAGCTCTAGAGGGCCAATAACGCCGAGCCGGTAATGGAGTGCAGGAGCAAAGGCTAGAAAGCCCGTGGCGAACCAGTGGAGGTGGGGGGGTTGGGGTTTTGCTGGTCAATCGTTGCACTGAACCCTCAAACTACTTGGAATAAAAAGGTCAGATGTGCAGGAGAGCCATCAAGAACATCATTGAAATGGCAGAGAAAGCCTCAAGATGGCTGTGGATCCGGAGGGGGGATCCGTGGAGTAGTGAGCCCGCTTGGAAACAAGTGGGTCGCCCAGGTGAGGGTGTTTGATGATTGAAGACCCGAAACACTGATGACTAGTCCAAGTAGCACCAAGAGGTGTATTTAAGAATTATGACAAATTGTCTGATAAATCTCTCTGCAAAATTGAAGGATGCAAGGTAAAATGGCTGGGAATCATAACGGTAACCTGCAGAGGCACAGTCAGGGTAAACATCCAATATATTGATCCGATGAGCAATAAAACATCGGCATTTACAGCAGATGGACATTACGACTCTGGATGCGGTCATAGTGAAAAAGTCAAAGACAACACTGTACATTAATCCACTTACACAGCTATTTACCTCAAGAAAATATTTTATTAGTGCTTTTTTAAATGAATTTTACTGGTCTACCCTTGTGTATATGTAGAATGTTTTTATTCTAGCAATTCTATGCTTATTTGATGCTCTTAACTTGCTATATTTTATGCTTAATTACTGAAATTATTATAATTATGGTTTTGCTATGAGAATACTTTTTTTTTGTGCAATGAAAACAAAAATAACAATTTAACTATCATTCTTCTCCCCTGACTTGCATCTTACGTCATTTCAGATTTTCTACTCTGCTTTGGTTTCTAAATCTACAACACCACAAAATCATATTTACCAGAGTTGTATTAATATGACACTTTAAATCATTTTAAATCGTTAAATCATTTGCAGATTCAAATGATTTAAAAACTGTGTACTGCAAAATAAAAGCAAAGTAACACCTTTTTCTACTGACATGTCCCTGTGGGTTGTACACAAAAACAAACATCCATGCACAACCAGGCTCTTTTAATAAAATGCACAAAAACATTGTGTGCAGGTTCTCATTACTTTCAGTGAGGTCTCAAATGAAGCAAGTTGTTATGCATTAAAGGTTAGCGAAACAAATCTTATAAGAAAAAAATGCATATCCAAAGATGCTATTTTTATGCTGTCTCTGTAAGCTGAATATGCTGACTCTGCGAGCAGCATACAGAGGTAGGAAGGATTAATGTATCAGAATCCTATGAGCGTATCACATCCTGTCCATCTAAACAATTTCTGAAGGATGCATAGATGTATCTTTCACATACTGTGTATTTAATTTTGTGACAATAGCAAATACTGCTAAACACTGGATAAAGTTCTCTATGTTTTACTGCAGATTATTAGAAATTGATGGTGCCCCCCCCCAAAAAACAATCAGAAAACAGGAGACATCTTGCGCGAACACTACCGCCACCACGGCTTTTGTGTGCAGCATTTAGATGTACTGTAGTTGCTCACAACAGAAAATGTGAAAATGTGACTTTCAAAATATATATATTTTTGAGTAAATACCCATAACTCAGTGGTCACTTCCAGGACTAAAACATTTAAGTGCACCGAAATTTCGGTAAAAAAAGGTTCTGATTTTCCTATATTTATTTAGTGTACGATTCATGCGATTAATGAGAAACAATAAGGTAACGCCAGTGAGGCTCATGCAGCTTGTCTATGAGACAGAATCTCAAGGAGAAAAACTTCTTATATTTATAACATACAACCTAGTTAAGCAACATGACAAGACCAAGAGAGGGAACTTCCCTGAAAACCATGATTGCAAAATTGACATTTTAATTCAGTATTTGAATTAGATTTTTTTGAAAGGATATACTGTTGACTGTTTATTTTCTCTATTTGTTTAATGAAATAGTTCCAAACAAATATCACAGTAGAAAAGTCATGCATATGCAATGTCCAACATCATGAAGCTGCAGGCCCGGAGGCCCAACTGCACTCTCAGACCTGCACTTCCAGACCTGTCGCTTTTTCAGACAGTGCCTCCTGCTGTTTGGACGATTACCTAACCTGAATTAAATTGCTGATAGACTGCAACTTACACAATTTTCCAACTACAAAATATTACGCTATGACTAAATCCATTATTATATTGTAACGGTGGGTAAAATACAGACAAAAGACGGTTTGTGTTTCCTCAGTTTTCATTAGAACAAAGAGCAACTGTTGTTGTTTATTAAATGTCACATTAATTTATGTAAAAAAAATAAGGTTATTAATTGCTTTAATAAAATTAATAACCTTACTCACGTGTCCGATGTTGCTACTTGCCAACATTTTATGTCGGAAATTATTACAACATTCCTACAGTACACACATCAAAACAGCAGGTGGCACTGTCTGAAAAAAGTGACAGGTCTGGAAGTGCAGGTCTGAGAGTGCAGTTGGGACTCATTAAAAGGAGTCATTGCTGCCACCTATTGGTGGTTTAGGTTCATAGTACAATATTTATTTCCCAACATTTCTTATGTATATAGTTATACATTTCAAATGTAATATAATATAATATACATATACACATGTTTATTAAAACACCAAGCTCACATCATTATGAAGTTATAATTTTCTGCTCCAGTCACGTTTATTTCTTCTGAAGTAAAATGATCTATTTTGTTTCACTAATAAAACAATTGTATTCAATTATTAATAAAATGTAAGAATTTATTATGAAATATTATGCATGCATTTAATACGGAAAGGGGAAAATCCCCCTTTAATTAGGTCAAATGACTTGGAAACATTTGTGTGCAGTATTATTATAAAATATCATTTCCCCAACAAGGAATTTGTGGCCAGTGAAAATGTTGAGCTGGTAAAAACTAGCCACAGTGACTGAAGCCCTGGTTGTTACATGTGTGTATTTAGAGAAATATTACAGCTGTATATACTACTTACATTATGGTTACATACTACGTATACATCTAGTTACTATACAAGTAAACACATGTAAGGGACACAATACTGTATATAGTGAGACCAAATAGTTATTATAAGTGCTTTGAAAATAGTACCAAAGATTTGTAAAACGTTCACCTGTTTGGTTAAGTCATGTCATGTCCCTTCTATCCTTCACTCAGGAGAACAAAACCTGCCTTTAAGGAAAGAAAGGAGGAAAGGACGAGACATGTGGCCATGTATGGTTTCCCATAGGGCTGGGCAAGTAATCGAAATCGACATTCAGAACCTATAATCGATCAAATTTTTCCCGGTCGATTATTTAGATTACCTTTGCTTAAAAAACAATACCACGTGTGGAGTCACGTGACCCACTCCGTTACGTTACCCTACGTTCACACCAGAAGTGACTGGCGCAAATAAATCATGCTATTCGCGCTTAGTTGGACGCTTGAACATTTTAAGTTTACAGGATAAACAAGAGTTCAAAAATCTCTCATTTGTAATATGTGAGCATATTTACTGTAGAAAGATTTGTCAGGGAACTACGAGGGCAAAAAATAAATAAAATAATCGTTCATTAAATGTAATAGTTAAAATGTTAAAATGTTCAATTAATCAATGTTTTTGATTTTAGGCCAAATCGCCCAGCCCTAGTTTCCCATAGGAAATTGTGCTCTGCATTTAACCCATCCAAGTGCACACACACAGCAGAGAGAAGTGAACCACACACACACACACACCCGGAGCAGTGGGTTGTGAGTCATTAACCGTGAAAGAATGAAAGATTTTACATTTATTAAGAACTATCAGTATCGACTGATATGAAATATTTAATCGTGATATTTTTTGCCCATATTACCCAGCTTGAATTTAATGCAAACCTGAAAAAAACTATGACGTCATATTTGACATTTTGTTTTTGATTGTCAGTGCAAAAAAATAACTAAATAAAAAAAATACATGTACATATATACATTATATTAGGGCTGTCAAAAATAACGCGCTAACTCATTTTATGCATGCTTAGAGTGACGAATTATTTGTCAGGAAAGTGGGACAACAATTATCTCGGATAAACTGCACATTGCATCAGTGACACGTGGGTACTTAAGTCGTTTACGCTGGCTGTATTAAAAACCGAGGAGCGTCATTTTGCGGAGGCTTGTAAACAGTTCCTGTCTGTTGGACGTAAGTGGGGGCAAGACGACAACCATCAAGACTGTCAGTGCACGCAACGTGATTGCCGCAATTCGTATTGCACACTATAAACACATGAACTGTGATGCTCACATGCTGCATAGAAGTGTCACAGTCTGTCAGTCTTGCTGACAGCGCCGTTGTGAATACTTTTGTCAAGGTAGCGCAGGAGCTGCAGTGCCTCGCGCGATAGTTTCTGTTCAACTGCGCGCAACAGTGTGAAGAAAGCACAATCGCCACGCGCTGCTTCTGCTCGGCATACGCGCTGCTTACGCGTGCAGTGTGAAACCAGCGCAAAGGTAAAAGATCGTTCTCATTGCAAAGACAAATATTATGGTATGTTTCAGCTTGATTTAAACCACCATTATTTGTCTGTATTAATAAACAGACATATTATAAAATTATGTATCTGTGTCCTGTTATTTATCTTTTGATATGCATTTCAGAAAAACAAATGGTTAGGATTCAGGTGTCGTTGCAAATAGTGATTAATCATGATTAATCCAGTGAAAATCCTGATTAATTTGATTAAAAATTTTAATTATTTGACAGCCCTACTATATATATATATTCTTCAGTTCATATAGCTCTAGCATCACATTCTCTTCTTCCTCCACACCCTGCTCTCAAACCCTAGCAACTGGAGCACAGCCAGTCTCAGCCGCATCTTGGCACTGACTCATGAATGATTCATTGTGTGGGCGGGACCTAATGCTAAGCAGATGCGTTACAGTAGGCTGGATGGCTGAAGCTTTAAATGACAGGACAGCCAGCCAATGATGTCAGAGCAGAGACTCTGAACAGCCAGTGCTACACACTGTTCCAGAATAAGGTGGGGCAGGGAAAGAGAGCTTGAGCAGCAAGAAAGACAACACAGAGACGAGCAAGAGGCTGCTCCATCACCCTGCATCTCAGACACTCACACCCAGGTATGTCTGGCTTTTATAAATCACACAACACAATGCAAAATTATACTCAAGCCTAAATCATCACCTCGGTTTTATTTAAACATCATAGATTCCTTTAGTAATTGACTTCATTTTAAATATGCATGACAAGCCGTGTGACCAGAACTAAAATGCACATATTGTGTCACAAACATATAAAAGGAAATCCAAGATTTTGGTTGGAAATGTTACTCGTCATACATGCAAGATCAAGCTGACCGGGCAATACTAGATCATTACACCACAGAGCATCAAATTGATTGTTTGTAAATTTATTAGCATCTATAATTCTCTAAAGAGACAAACATTAGAAAAGGGCTTGAAAGAAATTGTAGCACCGTACTAAAAGATGCTTGGGGTGGGGGGTCTCTGGAGAGCAGGACAAGCAGGAGCCATCTGTCAGTTTCAGATGAGACTGTGTTTGTCTACGAGGGGAGTCTACAAGAGTTCATCTAAGGTCACAAGAGCAGGTCTTTAAAATGACTTTTTAAAAGAAAAATTAAATAAAAACATTTAATAATTCAAGGTGAAAACATGTTTAAAAATTTCTGGAGATGGATGAACTCTATTCTGTGAGTCATGGCTGGATCGAAAGTGAAGCTGTATTCCTGTAGAAGCGCATGTGCACAATCAGACACGCATGAGAAATGCTTTCACATGGCTCATGTTACGGTTAACCTAATTACACCTACAATTGCATTCCTGATGTGCACAGATCCTGCGTTAGGTGCAGTACAGAAAACCATAGATCATCAGAATTAACTTCAAACAGCATATAAGAATATTAAATTATGTAAGCCTAAAGCTACATAATAGGACGCGTTGTTAGCTTCACTCTGTTCCTAAATCTACACAACACACTCAATGTCCACTCAAGCAAACTAGGTCAGCTGATTTCTCAGTTCTCATGAACTCAGTTCATTTCTCTAGTATAGCACCACTGCATTCTGCATACTATCTGTCCTATATAATATACAAGATTAGGATTAGTCCATCCCAAACCAAAGTACACTAAAAATGGTATGCTAAAGCTGCCTGGATTATATATTTTTAAAAGCTGTACTTCCTTATATCTGTACATGTTTGGGCTAATGTACCAAGTGTTTGGCAAGGAATATTTGAACCTATCAAAGTACACTTCCATTCAAAGTTTGGGGTCCAAAAGATTAGTTTTTGTTTGTTTTTTAGCAATAGTTTTATAGTGCATTGATTATGAATTTATATTAATGCTACTTTATCATTAAATATATCAAATTCACAGTAAAGGATGTTACAAAAATAAACAGAAACATGCTAAATGGTTTCTAGAAAAATATAAAGCTGCACTATCATTTACAACAGCAATAAGAAACCAAATCTGCTTATTTGAATAACTTCTGAATAATCATGTGACACTGAAGACTGTAGTAATAGCTGCTAAAAACAGGAATACATTGACATTTTAAAATATATTAAAAACAGAATAGTTTACTTATGTAAAATTGTAATATTAGTTTTTTGATTAAATGAATGCAGCCTTAGTATGCATAAGAGCTTTTTTCATAAACATTACAAAATTCAACTTTAAACCATTTATTGGTAGGGTTATTTCTAAATGCATGAACATAAAAGTAACATACTGTTTTAAAGGTGCTCTTTGCGATGTTGCAGGATTTTATCTACAAAAACGTAAGTAAATAAGATTAAAGATGGAGTGCAACAGAAGCACAAATGACAAAGACCCGGGTGATCAAACTAGAACAGAACTCTATTTAACTTAACATGGTGTATTAAAAACCTAAACTACTGCTGCAAGATACTAGAAAAGAGTGGGTTGCAATGTAACGAACAAAGATGTCTGATTGACAGCTAAAGCACTGTATGAAAAACTGTGACTTTCAACATGCTCTAATGCATGTCCTCTTTCCATCAACATCACAAAAAAGCACAAAGCAGTATGAAGAAATTGCCATTCAATCTGTCAATCACCCTGCCTCCATCTTTATTCCTACCCACACTCAATCTTTGCCCGATTCCTCATCTTCCTCTTTCATAACTGACTGTGTTTATTGGTGTCTCTGCAGTATGAACATGTCCAGCAGTTCTGCCCTGATCCAGCAAATCTATCCCTTTCACGACGGCTGGAATGTTGCCTGCTTCATCATCCTCCTCCTCTTCATCCTCACCATCCTCTCCCTCGCCACACTGGCATTCCTCTACGAGCTGCTGGACTGCGGCTGCTTCACCAAAACCAAAACCGTTCGTGACCTGCGCCGCCAGCGCGACGAGGTTGTTTAGCTGTAACTATGGTGACAGCGGACACAGTCTCCATAGGAACCACAACAGCAAATTGGTGGAAAAGGCTGCAGATTTGGACGGAGCTCTTCACCAGATTGGAGTCCCTTAAAACACGCCAGACACATACAGAAGCCCTCTAGCTCCAACAGCAGCACACAGCACAGGTGTCTCCATGGCTTAATATATCACATGAGATTAAGAGCAGAAAGATGTGTGGAAAACGCGCTGGTATGCTCATTGTCTCCTGATAGTCTGTAGTCAGTGTTTCTGTGCTTGTGATGACTACATAAAACTGTTGTATTTTTTGAGATGTTTACATGAATTTTTCCCTTTGTGTGGGATGACAAAGTTTATATGTCGGTATTATAAAGTGAATATTCTACATATATTATGATTCTACTACTTAAAGCAAAGAACACTATGTTTAAGTAAAGGGAATGTTTGTATGTGTATGTTTTCATTCACTTTTAGGAGAGATTTAATGTGAATAATAATAGTTCTATCTACATCAAGAAGCACATTAACGGCCAATTATTGCATCTTTGCACTGCCTTAAAATTGTGTATTTAAAATTATATAATGAATAAAAATCATACAAGCATGAGAAATCTGTGGTTCCCATAAGCGTCACAGAAGACATCCTCAACTGCTAACAGTACATTTCAATCTGTCTGTGTGTTCAAAACTGTGCAGAAACATGCCTTTGCTCGCATGCCCTGATTTCACCAAGTTCGATGTGTCCCTAAGTCAACATATTTTGTTGACCCTGGAACAACATTTTAATGCAAAAATATAGTCTTCTTGACCAGATCCACCTAAACCTAACTTTACCCACGAGTACTGCCTAAAATTGTGTTATAGATGACTGGCACTGCTGTACAAGCACCAAACACTGATTGTAAGCCCAAACTTCACAAAAACTGCGTTGTTCCAGGGTCAAGAAAACTGTTGACCCAGGGACATGTTGCACTTCAGGTAAAATCAGGTTAGCGCCTTTGCTCGACTCTAAACACACACAAGAACTGGACTACAACTTTAATAAAAGCATGTAGCCAATATTACTGGCCTAAAATACACAAAATACTAGATAGAGAGCAACAGATAAAGACTGATATCACAATTATTCACTTCAATATTCACAATTGTCAACATGTTTTTATTAATATTTTGTAGTGATAAATAGCACCTTTTGGTGGAGCTCTAAGATAAAGGACCCAACAACAGTATATTCACATTTATTGTCACTTTTTAAAATATATAGTAGTAACTTTTGAAATAACTTCTTTAACTCTAAATGTAAAAATTGGCAAAATTTCAGATTGAAAAAACTACTTAGCATAAGTATACCAAACACATCAGCAATCATAAGTGTTACTCTTTTGTTTTTATATTATTCAGATTCTCTTAAATGATTAAATCTGTTTTGCATATTTCTTAGCAAACAACATTCAACATCAAAAAGGTAAATTCAGTCCATCTCCAATCAAAATGTACTAGTCTCGCATAATCCTCATTTTTTGTTGTAATCCTCTATTTTTATTACCATGTACTTGGGTACAAAACAAAAACTGGTCAGCAAATGCCTTGTGGAGTTTGAATTCCAGCTTGTGGACCTTTCCTGATTCCACCTCCTCTCTACACTCTACACGCCATTACACTGCCAAAACTAAATAAAAGCAAAACGCTGAAAATTAACCTTAAATAAATGAATAAATAAAGTCTGAGCAGACATCAGCCAGGAGGCCAATGATGAAGGTTATGCTATCTTTGGCCCTGCCCATGGCAGTCCAAGTATCACAAGATTTGCCTGGATGATAATAAAACCTGTTTGTACTTGTAAGGCACAATGACTTCAATTTAAGAAAGCTCAATATAATTCTAGCTGTTGACACTTGGTTTTGCTTTAAACAGGACAAGAAGCAAACATGAAGTTGATATTAGGATGCTTTCATTTTAGAAAAGTACTTCAGAATTCAGATTGAAATGCATCAGGCTCCCAAAAGCATTGTCCTTCAGCTTCCTTTTTTGTTATATATTGGTAACGTCTGAGCATATTCCAAAAACATAAATACAATGGTTTAGAAATGCTGATGCTATTTAAATAAAGCTAAAACATTATATCTGTCAGTTTAAATGTATTCCTGAATTTTTGGCATTACTCTAGCTTTCAGTGTCACGTGATCTCTGTGAAATAATTCCAATGTGCTAAATACTACGGTGGCCGAGAGAGCTCAACGCGCTGCAATTTAAAAATAACGCATGCAAACAGAAAAAAATGGCTGCATCT
>JAUCNO010001398.1:4301656-4325140 GCA_032353835.1 Enteromius viviparus | reverse complement strand
ATTGTTAAAAAATCATACAATGTGATTTCCGGATTTTTCTTTTTAGATTCTGTCTCTCACAGTGGAAATGCACCTATACTGAAAACTGTAGACCCCTCCATGATTTCTAAGAGAGAACTTGCAAAATCACAGGTTGATCAAATACTTATTGACCTCACTGTACGTGTTGATATCAAAAAGAGGATCATTATTGTCATGACTGTGTCAGGGGCAAAAAGAACAGATAAATTGACTTTGTGATTGTTAGTTTAGGTTATAAAATATTATGTGATGCCACACCCATGTAATGACATTTTAGTTATGAGATTTCAAGTTACGATATTTGTAGAAAGTACATTTTACCTTAAAGAATTCATTCATATTTTAAAAATACTAGTTTTAATGTGCACATTTCAGGGTAAAAAATAAGTATATTTTCTAAACATTTTAAGTGTTATTAAACCTAAATGTGTTTAAAAAAATTTAGTTGTCAAGTAAAATCTGTCTGTTAAACCATTGTTGCTCACATGGATGGAAACTTGAAGGTTAAGGGCAGGTGATATTATAAAAAGATTCCTTTTCTATGTCACAGGGGAGTGAAATCTGAATGGCTTGGCTTTTCACAAGCTTTCTGGGTTGGTAGATAAACTGGGGACCCAATTTTAGGACTTTTTTAGCAAAACATTTAATAGTCAGATTTTAATGTGCCACTTCTAGACTAATAATTAGTCAAAATTAAATTAATAAAAAAAATTATGATTGAATAAAAAAGTTACTTGCTACTGTTATTTGCTATTCACTGAGCAATAAAAAATAACATAATGTGCTTTTACAGCTTTGGGACACGGAACGATCAGATGGCACCATCTCTTTGGTTCACAGCTCCAGTATGCGTCAGTTTAACTGGGGCTACACTCAGTTCTCCCAGTTTAACGCCGATGACACACTGCTGCTGGTGTCAGGGGTATATCTGGGCCCACATCACTCCTCTTCTGGAGAGATTGCTGTCATCAGCTTGGGTAGAGACAGCTGTTACATACACCAACTGCACACACCCACCTTAAATAGGTTTCTGATTCATGTTGTTGTTTTGCATCCATAGACAACTACTCTCTGCTGTCCCGTGTGAGAAATAAGCCTTATGATGTGTTCGGCTGTTGGCTAAATGAGACTCACCTAATTTCTGGTAACCTGCACTGGATTGGCAACATGACCTCCTGCTCTGTGCTCTGGCTCAACAAAGCCTTCCAGGTCCAGATGTGTTCATTTCTCATTTATATTAATTTTAAATTTATGTGCATAAGGTAGTTGTGTAATTGATGAATTAAAACAAATATTTCTTACTGGTTCAAGACCAGTAGGGTCTTTTTTTTTTTTTTTTCCTTTGTGTTATTCCATAGACTTAACAAAAAATAAATGAGACCAATCGTAATCTTCCACTTATTTTCATTTTGGCAAATTATAAGAATCTGTAGCCCAATTAAATTGTTGATAACACAAAAAATAGCTAAACATTAAATAGGCATGGATTTATGTAGCTGTTAGATCATATTTCTTCATAACTGCTCACTCAGTGTTACTCCTCTCCATGATTAGGACATTGAGTCAGAAAACGTGAATGTGGTGAAGCGTCTGTTTAAGATCCAGAACATCAATGCCAGCACTATCCGCACAGTGATGGTGGCCCACTGCCGTCGACACGACTCTCCTGACCTCCTTCTGGACTATGAAGCTCAGTCAAAGGCACAAGCTCAGCAGACACAGCAGCGCCAGCCTCTCTTCTTTGACCTGGGAAACACAGACAGTGAAGAGGAGGAGGATGAAGCTGAGGAGGATGAGGAAGATGAGGAGCGAGGAGAAAAAAGAGTGTCAGCACATCTGCCCTCATTTAACCCACCCGGGATTCAGCATGTTATACATGTAAGAACCATACGGATCACTGCACCTACCTTTTAAGCAACTCAAGATTTACATTACATTTACATTAAGTTATTTAGCAGACGCTTTTATCCAAAAGTGACTTACAAATGAGGACAATTGAAGCAATCAGAATCAACAAAAGAGCAATGATACTTGTGCTAAAGCATGGTTCTCCAAACTCTGCCCTGGAGGGCCGGTGTCCTGCAGACTTTAACTCTTATTTAAACAAACTTTCCAGAAGCTGTGTTGAGGTAAGTTGGAGTTAAACTCTGCAGGACACCAGCCCTCCAGGACCGAGTTTGGACAGCCCTGTGCAAGTCTCAGTAAGTGTTATAGGCCTTTTTTGCCTTTTGTTAGTTGTATAGTAAATAAAAAGAAAACTGATAGAATGCAAAAAGATAAGAAGTTTTTTTTTTTTAAGAAAATAAGCAGTAAATGAATAAAGGGCAAGATAAGAAGGGATGTGTTTTTTTATGAATAGAATTAGAAGAGAGGGTCAAATAAAGAGGTTTATGAAGAAGGACATTTCATTTATAAAATTAGGAATTCTGTTTCATTTATAAAATTCACGTTTGCTTAAAATGTTTTCCATTTTTAAAAATGTTCCTCTGCAACAAAAGCATTTGACTGAATATAGTACAGGTTAAAATATTTAAGTATTGTGCATAGTATTTTTGGATGCGCATCAGTAGATGAATGCAAATATTCAAATATTTATCAGTGGAAAAACACAATCATCAATTATGCGCATTTGTAAAACATGAAATCTGAACTGACAGTTCATCTGTGGAAACACTTCAGTTAAGAGATCAACTCTCTCTATTAACTAGTTGCTTATTAGCATGCATATTGGTTGTTCATTAGTACTTAAAAATCAAATTTTTATGCCTTATTTTGCATGACCATTTTTTAGGTGTAATTTAAGCAGCAAATTAAGAAATGAGGCAAGAGTCATAGTTAATGTCACAAATGCAGCTGAAATGAAGATACAGCAATTATTATTATAGAATCATATCCTTCAGAGCTGTTATTGTATGTTGTCAGTTATATGTGCAGTTCCTGTATTTGCTGGTGTTAGGGTCGTCAGAGCATAGCTGCTCGTGAACGAGAGTTGGAGACAAAGGTGGCCAGGTTGATGGGCAGCAGACGCACAAAAGCTCCTGATCCGAACCTGGTATCTCCCTCAGCCCCTGGAGAAGGAGAGGACAAGACCTACCTCCTCTTCACCACCGGCAGCCTTACCTACTCGCCTCACCAAATAGGTGAACATGCACTTATGTCTCTAATGGGACACTGTATGAATGATTGCTTAACCTGATTACTCCATAAATGCCTGGATTCGTGAATTGCTGTTTTTTTGTTTTAGGTATCAAGCGGATAATGCCTGATCAAATGACGACGTGCGGCCCTGTGTTGGGAGAGGAGCGCAGTACAGATGAATTCTTTGACTCACTGGATCATGTGATCGACATACATGGCCACATCATTGGCATGGGTCTGTCACCTGACCATAGGTGTGTTAAAAGGATTTTGTACTTTTAAAAGTCTTCCTCCAGGGGGCGCGAGATGGCTTAGAAGGCTTAATTATTCATCTTACAAAGGTGCGGTAAGCAATATAGAAGCTAGCAGTTGAAATGTGTACAGCAGTTCAAATTCTAAATATTCTCCTGTTCGTTCTACCTCAGACTCTGCAGTGTTTCCTAAATACCTAGAAACACGTTATAGTATTTTTATGTACAGTCAAAAAAAATATATGCAGCACCTTAAAAAATACTCAGTGTAATCATTTAAGTTTATTAATTTCCACTTCAGTCAATTTTTTTATAAAATCCCTAAAAGGCCATGGAAAATCATGGCTAACAACTCCTGAAAACCCTGCCAAAACTCAAGTATTATCAAGGAAAATGGCAACTGTGTTTGTTTGTTCACAGGTACTTGTATGTGAACAGTCGAGCGTGGCCGACAGGCTGTGTGATCTCTGACCCTATGTCCCCTCCACCCATCGCAGAGGAGATAGACCTGCATGTGATTGATCTGAAGAGTCTTCGAGAGGAACGTCGCAGCCTTCGAGCCCACCGGGCCTTCACTCCCAATGATGAGTGCTTCTTTATCTTCCTTGATGTCAGCCGAGACTTTGTTGCCAGGTAAATTACAGCCCAGCCACCTGTGCACATTTTATTTGAAGTAGTGGACTGATTTTTTTGGCCTGTTAACCAGTGCTCCAAATAGCAGACATTTTAAGTACATGCTACTGTATTACCCAGAGTAAAGATGCTCTAGAAGTAATTTCTTTTTACTGAAAGAAAGAATTCAATCCTTTCACTGGCTGATAAAACACTTGTCTTGAACTTTATACGGACAAGCAAATGGGATGGGTGCAGCATCAGGAAAATGTTTTTGAAAAGCAGGTTTTTCTATGTTGTGGGTGTGCCATTGAGAGGATTAAATTTGTCAACGCATTTGAGTGCTTGATAACAAGTATGTTTGCATAGCTAATTAAGCTTTTAACGTCGTTGTAAGCTTGTAAATGCATTTGTTCTGAAAACCTCAGTCATAACAGTGCTAGATGTTGTATTGATAGATACCAGCAAAATACAATTTCATACTGTAATTAAAGACAATAGAAATGATTAAACAAGCTGAAATTTTGCACCAGAATATGAGTAGTGACTTATAAACTCAGGACAACAGAGTACTACAGCTAGGTGATATATCTGATATTTTTTAAGACCTTTTGATGATATATATAGATATGTTTAGCTTTGAAAGGGCTGTAAAGAGTATTATTTTCCTTTTTGAAGTACTCAAAAGTGTAAAACATTCTAGTTTACTTCATACAAGTTATAATTATTTTCCATTTAAAGCTGGAATACAATGCATTACTTCCTGAGTCGTAGATCAGGATAGATTTCACAAACATTGTGTGGATCAACAGTCGAGATGAAGGGTGTCAAACATGTATATAAATGGATTTCATTTTTAAAACGCATTGCACAATAGCAATATTTGAATTTGCACTAAGTAATTTTAATAGAAAATGATAATTTAAAAAAACATTAAAGACACTAAGAAAAACATTAATTTGAACTTCCCAATTTCATGGAAATATCTTTCTAATACTTAATAATCATGGATTTTAAAATCATGGCAGCGTTGCCCTGCCTCACACAGACTAATATTACTAAATATTTGTATTTCCACTCATCTAAACTATTATTAAATGCTTTACAAACAAATTGCCTAAATCATGACTCATAATATCTGCCCTAGAAGTGTTAATCGTCTAGTTTATGTAATTGTCTGTGTAGCGGTGCAGAGGACAAGCATGGTTACATCTGGGACCGGCACTACAACATATGCCTGGCTCGCCTGAAACACGATGATGTGGTCAATTCTGTGGCCTTCAGCCCAGCAGACCAGGAGCTGCTGCTGTCTGCCAGTGACGACTCCACCATTAAAGTGTGGCGCTCGCCACGCATGTTGCGCCTCACCGAGGCACCCCAGCGTCCCCCTCGGGCTTGTAAACTGCTCTCCTCCTTGCTTGGCCGCAGAAGTGTTAATCTGAATGGTAAACCCATTGACCCTTGCGGGTGTAATCCAAAAGGAAAAGCACCACAGAAGGACACTCCATGAGCAGGGATATGTAAGAGGTCAAGAAACTGAGGATTTCACAGTGGTCTCCATGAGAAGAACAAGGACGTGTGCAGTCTTGTGTGGCCCTTTTGCAGGATGTGCCATGACCGACAGATAGCCGGAACATGAGAAGCAAAAGAAAATTGCCTCTTTGGAACTCTTTCCTCTACTCGGAAAAGATGGCTGATGCACATGAAAACGTGTTCATTAAAAGGAGCACAGAACCAAGAATTTGAAGAAAGAATATTAAGGTCACATTCACATATACATGTCACGTGTGTTATTTGAAAGCCCATTTAACCCTGTCATAATGAATGAAGCACGTCTGCACGTTTGTACTTTATTTCGTTGGCACCCTTTTTTAGTAGATGTTATACAAGCAACGTGTTGAACAGAGAAATGGTCAAAGCATTTAAATCCTAACAGTATTTAAATTCAATCTACATTCTGCTACAATTTTACAACACTATTATGTCACTGGTGTTTCATCTATGTTTCAGGAAAAGTTTGATTTAAGTTCATTTCAGAATGACAACGCAGATGTCTACTCCTATACTACCCTATATAGCCTTTATTATTGAAATCAATTGTATCCATTGTGCCATACAGGGTTTAAGGATTATACGATATAAAAAAAATGTAAAAATTCCAAAGAAATTGAAAGCCTTCATGTTGAACTTTTTAGTTTATACAAGCAAGTGGTTTTAACAATGCACCAGCGCTGCACCTCTGTTTTGGTGGTGTATTTATTTTAGATTGATCTAATATGACATGTTTCAAGAGAATTTTTTCTGGTTGGACCATTGAAGCTACAAAAAGGTGAAGGAAAAAAAAAAAAAAAAAAAGCTCAAACAACAACCTTTTTATTTTCCTTTACATGTTTATATATGTGAGTTTGTGACTTCACAGCATTGAGATACTATGCAGCATCAGATTGCTTTGCTATTTCATATCAATAAGCATGTTTACCCCACCTCCAGCACTTCATCCTTCAGTGTCATGAGCTCACATGGTTTACCAGCATTAAATATTCAGCAAAAATGCTTATTTGTTATCTCATATGTCATGCCCTCCCCTCCTCCCTCAACCACGAACACATTAATGGTCTGCATATGTGAAGCTCAGCTGTAATGTTACTCATGAACATGACTTTTTGTTCATTTCATTTTGGTTCCTTAAAATTGTATTCACATCAAGTGATTTCAATTTAATCCTCCTTGTAATGATGTCGTTGAAGCATTTGTCTCTGTAGTTTTGAGAAAATTAGTGGTTTTATTTGATGGACCTGATTTTCTGTTTGACATGTGTTTGCGCTTGTGCATCTGATTTCCCCCACCTGCCCTTTGGCTATTTGACAGCAGTAGATTTTTGTACTGTGTAAAATTTGTTTGGCCCATTAAACTTTCCCCCCCCTTTTTTTGCCAGATGCAATGTGAATTTTGTAGTATTTCTATATCCCATGTTTGTATTTATTTATATTTGTATTTACTCAAGACAAGGACTGGATAAAATATCCACAACGTGATGTTTATTAATGTTACAATCATAACATATGCACATTACATTGAAAGAACTAATAATCAGATTAAAGAGGTTTAAATTTAAACCACTGTTAATTTTTACAATAATAACATATGCAAATTACATTGAAATAACTAATAATCAGATTAAACATGCTTAAATTTAAACTACTGTAAATTTGTGCTAATAATAAAAATGAAAATGTGATTATAATACAATAATATCTAAACAAATACTAAATACAACTTGACATATCTGCTATGTAATTAATAGATAAAACACAAATCAGTAAGTGATGGCTTTAATTTGAAAAAGTTTGACATATCAAATTTTTTTCTTCTTTTCACCAAAATAACCATCTTTCTAATATTCCAAGTAGCAAGAACATGGAGTGTTGTCTACCAGCAGAAGGACTTGGAGGAGAAATAATTCTCCCTTTGTCTTGAGAAAACATCCCATGCTAACCTAGTGTATAATGATGTTACTAAAAAAAACTGTGGTCCTTTTATAAGGGTTTGAAACATATTAAACGTCTTCATATCTTTATCTTTGTGAAGCCATTTAAGGCTCAAGCCCAAACAAAAAGAGCCAACCCAAGACGATGTATGTAAATGGGCCAGTACTACACTGAATCCAAGCACTAGTTGGTCAAGATGTATTTTCAAACCTTCTTAGGTTTCTGACTGATGAAATGGTATAGCATCATGCACATGCTGTATCCAAGAGCTCGTTTAAAAGAACAAGCAATTATCTAATTCTATAAGCTGAACAATTCTCACAGCTTCTATGATAGCTTTTACAGGTATTATTAAGCTAGTTAGTTTGTTAATGAAAAGCAGACTTGTAGCTATTTATATGCGTACACTATACTTCCAGCAAAATGAGCTTAAATATGCATTTAGATATTTAACAGCTGCAAGTACAGTATATGCATAAAACAGACAAACCTTAAAGGGTTACTCCACCCTAAAATAAATCAAAAAATTTGCCCCATGTCGTTCCAAACCTGTAAAAGTTTGTTAATCTTTGAAACACAATTTAAGATATTCTGGATAAAAACCTGGAGGCTTGTGACTGTCCCACTGGATGCCAAACAACTGTCACTGTCAAGGTATAGAAAAGTATGAAAGTCTAAATGCTCCATCTACCATCAGTGGTTTAATCGTAATTTTGTGAAGCTATGAGAATACTTTTTGTGCGAAAGAAACAAAAATAAAGGCTTTATTTAAGTATCCGGCACATAACATCACCGTAGCACCATTTTGGACAGCATCCTGTGACTGCGCATAAAGCGTACACACTTCTGTGTATGCAATGGAAAGATAACGTCTTGTACGTGCATTTCCACTTTGATTTGTACAAACATCATCTTATTCTCATAGCTTCATACTGTGTACTTCCACTAATGGCAGTTGGAGCATTCAGACAATGTCTTTCATAGTTTTCTGCACACTGACAGTCGTAATTGTTTGTCAGTCAATGGGACAGTTACAAGTTTTCCCCGGTTTTCATCCAAAATATCTTAAATTTGCTACGCTTTTTTTACGCATTTGGAATGACATGGAGTTAAGTGATTAATGACAGTTGATAATGACAATTAAGTTTTCTTTTTGAGGTAGAGTAACCCTTTAAGGCCACATAGCATATAAGTCATATTTACCAAAAGTAGGTATAGGTAAAATATTAAAATATAATGTGTATTAATGTATATTATATAAATATGTATTATAATAAATAAATATTTAGTTTTAAATATTGATATTAAAATAATGCCAAAATAGTGCAATTATTGGTGTGGAAGTTTCCATGCCACTCCATGCATGCACATAATAATACTGCTTTAACTGAATTTATATTTCTTAAAAATTATATTTAAATATTGACTTAAGTATAATTTATATAATTTTTTAATATTATATATTTTATTTGTTTGGCTTCCGCAGCTGAGATATAATAATAATAACAACAATAATAATAATATCATCAATTATTATTATGAATAATTCCAGTGCTTTATAAGCCAGTAAGGTCGACTATGGCTTTAATAAATATAGTGTCATCTCTCAGATATGAGCTTTTGCCTGCCAGCTTGGCTAGAGGGCAGAAGAGAGGACAACCACTGGCTATATTCATCTCACTGATGGGTCTCTGGAAGGATGTGGAGCTCACGTCAGGCCTGAAGGCATCAATGATGTGCTCTCTGTTGTTCTGGTCCAACAACATCAATGTCACCTTGAAGGAAAGAACAGGAGAGTGACAGGGATTACAATCTATGCAATGCCAAAATGGGTGTAACCCAGAATACTAGCAAACCCAGAAAACCTTATTTAAAACAAACTCCACCACCTTAATTCTCTGTAACAGTCTTTTGTAATGCTCAATACTGAATTTATATTTATATAAAGTATATAGTGCAACAGGATAGCCACAATATTCAGTCCCTGCTATAAAAGTCTGCATCCAAACAACACAAGTGGTAGTCAGTATCACATCACTAAATAAAAAGACGAACAGGTAAAAAAAACTAAGTAAAAGCCCAAAAGAGAAAGTAAAATTGTATCAGATCATTTACCTTCTGACTAAAGGGCCACTTCAGCAAAGCATCATATTTGCCCCTCATAACCACAAAGAACAGAGAAAGATGAGTGCCCCGGCCTGTGCCGTCACCATTCAGGTAGAGTCTCAGACACATCTTATATCCATATTTACTGGAGTAGAACGCTAGAAAAAAATGGTAAAAGCAGGGTCAAGATTTGGATTCAGGAAAAATATTGCTAAATATGCTACTAAAATCAGCTTTGAACATAATGTGGAAAAAAAATAATTCCCTTAAAACTGCATATTGTCTCATATTGTCTCATATTTGAATGAACAGATTGAACTGAACTTGAAAAAATTGAGTTTTTACATGGTTACAAATATTATTTATAATAATTTAATACAAAAAAATGTAATAAATTATACCTAGATCATTTTAATTAATTGATATAATTCAAATAATTTAATTGGTATAATTTTTCACTTATTATCATATTATTGTTCGTGCACACTCATTAACCTTTTATTTGGTGTGTATAAATATTCCCAGGAGACACACTACTCCTTCACAACAAACACTTCATAACTTGATTATTTGTAGTAATGTAAAAAATCTACTTGAAACAATATGGAAAAGCTGAATTTTCAGCAGCCATTACTCCAGTCTTCAGTGTCACAAGACCCTTCAGAAATTATTAGAATATGCTGATTTGAGGCTTAAGTAACAAATCATATTATTAGCAATAGTGCTGTGCTGCTTAATATTGTGGAAATTGTGATGTATCTTTTTTCAACATTTTAAACTGCAGCACAACATTATAAATTTGTAAATATAAATAGTATTTAAAAATATTATTTATATTAAATAGTATCACATGATAGTAAACAAAATGTCAAAATTGTTCATTAAATGTCAGATTGGCAAGCGAGACCACAGGGCTCTTGAATGACTCTCCACAAAACTGAAAGTGAGCAGTTCAGCAGGAAGATCCAAATGTCATAAAAGGAACATAAATCTGCTACAAAAGCAACCTTCACACCAGTGTGAAAAATTTCCAAGTCAGGCCATTGTACCACAAAGGGTCAAAGTCCTCAGAATGAAACCAGAAAAGATGCACTTTCAATTTACAAAATGCAAAGACCTAAAACATTCCCAGGACACAAGATAAGCTCAGTCATTAGCATGTGATAAACAAAGTGTTGAAAATAGTTTAAATAGTATTCTTTTGATAACTCTCAATAAATAAAATAAATATTTACAATAACACAGAAATATTAAAATGCTAATAATAAACAGAACTGACTAAATACAGGAAATGCCGTCAATCAAGCTTAACCTATATTAAACCTGCAAAGTCCTTTAATTTGATCTTAGCCTTACCAGGTGAGAACATGGCAGGTGCCCGGCCCCCCACTGCATCTTGTCTGCGACGTGAGAATTCTGCTATTTTCCAAATGAAAACTCCATCGTATGTACAAAACTGCAGCTCCCGCAAGGACTGCTCTGATTCTGCTAACTGAAGATCTCGCATGGTTAAAGTCCGTTCTAGTTGTCGCACCTTTAAGAGTCACCAAACACAAACGAGAAACATGGTTAAGAAACTGACAAACAGCAATGTTGTTGTAATAATATAATGAAACAATTATATATATATATATATATATATTTACACTGGTATCAGTGGTGTTTATGGTTCTATGATAATTACCATACCATGTAATAATCTATAAGTAATCCAGTCAATAAAATAAAGTCAATAAACATTGTCTGGAATGACAAGCTGTATTTGGAATAAAGCTGTGGATTGTGATGTCAGAGGACAACAGGGAATTAGGTTCTTTGACTTACAGACTTGTTTCTTACAAACAAGCAGCCTTTCACATTACTTGGTTTCAGATTACATTATTTGGTGGTATAGGCAGGACAATAACTGATTGAACTTGTGGTTATTTGGACTCTTAACATAGGGGTGAGAACATTTTCAGCAAATTTCCATTGTTGGTTGAACTCAACAATCAACTGATCAGTTATTAGACAGTCTTGGATATCCCATGTAAATGAAGACTCATGGCAGAGACAACAGAGGCTCTTCTGCTGGAGTAGAAAAAACACATGCTTTTGTTTCTCAAGTAATAGCCAAGCGGAAGCAAATCTTGCTTTTTTTGCAAAAGTGTGTGCTTAAAGCAACAATTTTGTTATGGTAGTAGTATAGTAGTAAAGTGCCCCTATTATGCCTTTTTAAAAGTAATATCGTTTTATGAGGGTCTTAAAACTTATTTACATGTATGCAAGGTCAACAAACACTTTAGTTTTCTCCAAAAATGTATTTAATTTCACCCCATTTCTAAATGATTTGTAAACAAATAATGTGAAGCAGTTAAAAAAAAATCAGTCTGTCTTGACCCCTCCTTTCTGTGAACCCTCACTGCTGTGATTGGTCAGATGACGCAGTCCTTTATGATTGGTCTAACATTACAGCGTGTGTCGGAAAACGAAACGTCATTGCCATAACTGAATGACAGTGCAGGACACAGCATCTTCTTGACATGATGTAATCCACATGGAAACTGTACTGTTTATGGACGGCCGAGTTTTTCGCAACGTAGAACGTGGGTGGACATTATGCAAATATGTTACTTTGTGAAGTTTGGCCATAACAGAAAAAAGATTTGAATTGCTGACGACTCTGAATCAGGTGTGTAAATTAGGGAGACATGCTAAGTGTGCAGATCTGTGGGTCCTCAGGAACAAGTTTGAAAGCCACTGGGGTAGAACACTTATTACTGTATTTTCCTTTTTGACATTTTTGGATATCTGCCTCCCGAACTGTTATTATTCTGAAAGTTCTTAAGAAATTCTACTTTTGTGTTCCATGGAGGAAAATAAGCAAATATGGTTTGGTACTACATTGGGGAGAGTAAAAAATTGCAGACTAATTTGTGTAAACTATCCCATGAACAAAACTTTCACACCAGCAAAACATAATACAAGATCGGTCAATACGTCATAATGTGTTACCTGCAAGGTGAGAGCCTCGCATCATGCTCTGCACACAGCAGAGCATCAAAACCATCTCTGCTGTCCAAAAGGAAAAAAAATCCTATAATACCAATTTAGCGACCGTTTTCTCTAAACTATTTGAGTGTACAATTTTCTGTAATGTGTATATAGTACCTTGTTTGACAAGTTTTCTATCTTCTCCTGGTCTAGCCGATGTTGACGGGATAGTGCCTCCAGGGTGAGGGCTGAGCGCTCCACCTCCCTGTTCAACACACACACTATGTTCTCCAATGCAGTGACTTTCTGCTGTACACCAGGACTGCCTCCTCTTCCTGCATTATGGCCAACAGCATGAGCCCCCGCTGGAGATGCATCTTCAGGTCCACGATACAATCCAAGTCCGGAATCTTCCTGCCATTCTCCAGCCCCCTCAGCCCTCAAACGCACAGAGGATAGCATGGCTAGCATGAGGCGCAAATGTTCCGTCATGCTGGTCTGCTCATGTTCCTGCTGCTTACCATTGTCAATCTATGCAAATAAATGTATATTAATACTATATTAACCAATCAATCAATCACCTTTATTTATATAGCATATTAAAAAGGGTTACATAAAATAACGTAAAAGCATTTTTTTCTTTATTCATTTGTTAAAAAAAAGAGAAAGAAAGGGTTAAACACATAATTAAGGCAAGACACCATTAACACACTATTAACTAGTTGCTTATTAGCAACGGTGTCCAGAAAAAATTGATTACTTTAGAAGAACATGATTCAATCTGTTTAGTTTTCATTGTTTTGATTGATGTCATTCTGTTAATTTAGTAACTGGTTATATGTGAACTGAAGATAAATGACATTCAAAAGTGCATTAAAATAAAACTTGCAATCACTGTATAATTTCTGTTAAAATTATTTCTAGATTTTTTTTAAAAGTGCATGATCATAAGAATTTAACATTTCATTTCATTTGTAACCTTTATAATTTAAATGAATCTATGATATGTTATTCATTAGGTAATGTTTAATAAGTTCATAAGTAAACAGTATATGCACATTAGCCCCTGTGACACATGTATATTGTCTTTACAGGTAAAATTACCAGTAAATTACCATTTAAATATCATAAACCTTTTCAAAAACACCTGTAAATTAATTCTAGAAATTTACCAGTATGAGACGTTATCAGTAAATGACCAATAATCTGCTCTGTGAGAATGCAGAATGAAGGTTACTGAAAGACTTAAACAGATGCCAAAGTATTGTGTCCAAATTATTTTAAGGCTGGTATGAGCACATTTGAGTTTCGAATATGGTGACGTAAGACGTCTAACTCGAGACTAATTCAGAGCCACTGAATTTCAAAATTCAATCAATTTCTGATGCAGATGAGGCATTTACTTCATGTCATGTAGTTCAGTCTAATATGATGTCCCTGGGCCAAAAGTGCTGTGTGAATATTTGACAAAAATTAAATCAGTAAGCGCAGCTGATTTAGAGATAGTTTCTGGATAATGATGTCACAGAATGTACAGGTAATTTGAAACTGATATGCGAGTGGTGCTTTATCAGTAAAAACACATTGTGATAGTCATTGTGAACAGTGCATTTTTGCATTTACAAAAAAAGTCTGGTAATTTAATGCCAATTTGCTGGTATTACTGTGTAAAAGGGGCAATTATTCTAGTTATGTGAATATATAATAACTAAGGATAAATTATGTTTTTTTTGTGATTTATTAAAGAAAAGTTCTATTTCAAATAGGATTTGTGCCTGTTTATTCTCTGACCAGTAGAGGGCATAACACCAGTTCCTTATTTTAGTTTTTCGATCTGTAAAGAATTTCCCCCTGATATATTAACCAACCTTTGCAAGTACATAAATTACAGTACTGCATACATTACCTAGCAAAGAATTTGGGACTTTTCTAACCCACACTGGATCTATTTTAAAGAGTGTACGAAAGCAAGGTGTGAACTGAAAGACTTAAACAGATGCAAAAGTTATGAGTATTGTGTCCAAATTATTTTAAGGCTTTTGAACCTTATGAAGCATTTTAGAACAGCTAACAGAAAGTAACACCATTACAAATAAAATAAACAACACTACAAAACTCAAGAAGCTAACTACATAAGCACCTCAGAAATGCTAGGCATTTTGTCTATGCAGCAAATAGGCAGTACGTCTCCTTAAATTCTTAACTTAAGTTCATGAGAAACAAATACACACCACCGCCCTGCAGCCAATTTCACTGAACTGGCATGCCGACTTAGACTTCGCACAAGACTTGATGTGCTCTTGAAACTGAAAAAAGGAAGGATAAATCAGAAAAAAAGTCAACACATGATTATGACGACAAATAGTTAGAAGCATTGTGTGATTGAAAAAAACATGTTTTAGTGGTAAATATATATTGAACAGTGTTAACGTGCATACTGACAAATACTGTTTTTCCTCTAGAAACAATATATAGTTGAGAATGCAGACCAACCTTCTCTCTGGGGATTTTCTTTTTACCACAGTCTTTGCATTGCATGGGGAATTTCTGACATATTTCATCATGGGCCTGTGACACGAAAAAGTTGTTGGAAAGATAATCAGCAAAGATATTGTACTATCATCAACTATTTTGCTCACACTTTATGCTTCAACCCCAATGCCTTTCATTTACATTTAATTTGTATTTTCATTTCATCAGATTTTTATTGATAATAATTACTATTTTAATAAATCACAATATAGTTCTTTTTATTTTATCTTTGTTAATAAAAATAAAGATACAAATAACAAACAGTATAACAAATGCAACATAAGAAACATACAGTGCTTTACATTTTTAAATTTAACATCATTCATACATTTTCTTTTGTGAAAACTGAAACGAAAAACATTACATGCAAGTGCTTAAATAATAGGGGTACTAGTTTTAATATATATTTTTCAAGAATTGATTCTTTTATTTTGACATTAAAATGAGTAACAGCTTACTCTATAGCTCTAGTTACTGTAACACAGCAAATATGTAAAAAAAAAAAAAAAAAAATTTCAATCACAAACTACAGACCAAAAGTAAATTTAAGGATGGGCCACTTCTAGGATGTGGATTACCTTAATTTCTTTGAAGTTAAATGTGACCTTGCAGTATTTGCAGTTCAGGGTTCTGGCCTCGCATTCCCGCTCATTGTGGCGGTCTTTCTCACTGACCAAGATGAGTGCTTGACACGCTTCACATTTTACACTTTCAAAGTCACAACGACCTTCATGCTGACCCTGGAGTAGAAAATAAATAGCACATTTAAGACATTTACCAATATGTCGAAAGAAAAAGTACCACATAGTTGTATATGAGCCAACACTTAAATTGTTCCAGATTAAATTTTATCTTAAGAACATAAATAGCTTTTTATAGCTGTTGTTCATGCATTTTATTCCTTTTACAGCTTGTCAGTAATCTACCGCTCTGTGTATTAACTGCCACTCCATTTGAAAACAAGTGATGGAGATTTAATCAAAGAAGTGGCTTTATTGGCAAGATGCAAAGTATTGCCTAGCCCTAATTAGTGCTGCACGATCATATCGCAATCGTGATGTCAGCCTATGCGATTACATTACAACAAATGTTGCGATTATATTAAATAAACAAATGCATTCGTGGACGTAACACATTCATTCTTGCGTTCACACCAGACTCGAATGAAGTGTTAAGCGCGAGTGATTTATATGTTAAGTCAATGCAAAGACGCAATTAGACATGCGTATGCAGAGCAGGAGCAGCGCACGGCGATTGTGATTTCATACCGGCAGTGTTTGTCGCTCTGCTCTGCATACGTGCCGCTTCCATGCTGCTTATGTGTGCAGTGTAAAAACGGCATGTTTAATGAGTCATTTAATCTGCGTGAATCGCGCTACAGGATGTCTAATTGCATCTTTGCATTGACTTCAGCTTGTACTGCAGTAGGTTCTACCGAACACTGTGTGTTCACCATGTTCTTTGATTTATGTAATTTCTCTGCACCTGCTACGCGCTGTGTGAAAGCTCTCATCCATTAACATGGGCACAGAAACAAAAAAAACGTGTGCAGCGTGAAACCGCCATAAATTTGAAATGTTCAAGCGTCCAACTACATGCAAATAGCGAGATTATTCGCCCTCAGGTGTGAATGCACTTTAAGAGGGATTTGAGAAAATGATTAGCATACTGGACAAGAGATACCAAAAGAAATATATGTAGTATATGTTACATTCTGCTAAAATGTTTTGGGACATGTAAAAATATTAAAATGGGTTTATCTGTACTTTTGACTTTTTAATTTTATTTTAAAGTTAATTTAATGTAATTTAATTCAGTAATGTAAAGATATTACTGTTATTTAATTTTGTACAATTCAGTTTTAATTTGAAAACATTGTTAATTTATAGTTGTTGCTAGATTGCACTGTATACTGTATCTTAGTTGAGAAATACAGACTTCAGCATTATTAGTAATCCGTGTGTGCATTTTCCTTGTTAACAAGCAAATTGGCTCAAACCACTTGTTTATCGTATCGCAACGTTAAATCGCAATTTTGACCTTAATAATCGCAATGTGACATTTTTGCCAAATCGTGCAGCCCTAGCCCCAATCATACATAATTATGTTAACTTTACGATAATGCTAGAGCTAAGGCAAACACCAATTTAACATGCTCAGTCTAAAAAAACATCAACAGGAAGGTGTAGGAAATGTGATGGCAGTTAAATATGTTACTAAAATAAAAAAACTACAATTTGATTAAAACTACAGTGTGCTAAAAGATGAGAATCAAGTCAGTCAGTCATTACACCAGTTTAGCAATATTCATATCAAAAGAAGCAATCTGAGATTTTATAAGAACATGATAACCCTTAAGGGGAATTTCTTGCTTCAATTCTTTAGTTACCACATGTTTAGACACCACATGAATCAACACTGACTCAATCTGACTAAACACTGACTCAATCACTAACAAGTCATGAGGGGAAAATTTCAGTCATACAACACTTTTTACCAGCTAAACGGTAAAGAAACCAAGTAAGAAACCAAAATAAACTTGAAAAAGTTTCAGATTTTCAGAAACAAGGCTGAAAGTCAGAATGGAATCTTAGCAAGAGTTTTCTCAGCAATCAAAATATCTAGGTACAGGCTATAAATAACTTAAGCTATAAAAAGCATTATATAAAAGGCTATAAAAAGCATTACTCTCATCTTATACAATTACATACATTTATAACACTATATAACCACCAGCTCTCTAAATGCCTTAAACTGCTCAATATTTCTTTTTCATTTCTGAAAACAGTTATATTTATACAACAAATATACAACCAAAAACTTTTTCAATATAAAAAAAGCCACCCAGGCTTAACATTTTAAAATAAATTAAATTATTTCCATTTTCATTACACAGAATGGTAAAATGTTATGCTTTTAACATAGTTTTAAATAACAAACACTACACTAGCAATTTTCAAAAGCTTATTATCTTCTGGTAACACGGGTACTTTCCAGGCAGCCTTGGGACTTTCCACCCAACCCCCATCTTTAAGTGCTGACATTCATACAGGCATTGTGGGCGGAAGTTTAAACAGACAGTATATTTTTCATGATCTTATTTACTGTTGGATTAGACTTAATGTTTAAAGAAAATGTCATCATAATAGTCAGCATTTAGAAATGTAAAACATGTAAAGACGCATATGACAAGCCAGGTTAATAATGTTCCTACCTCATACTCTTTCAGTGTTCCACACCAACTACATCCATCATTTGGACATTTGGCTGGGAGACTATCAATTTCCCTTCGTGCTGCATTATCAGGAAATGCCTATTGAGGATTCAAAGATTATGGAAGAATATGTTTAAAACTGAATTCCTGTAACTGTAAAACATTACATCAGTGCATGAACATTTGCCAAAATGCATACACTTAATAAGGGCTACCAGGAAATAAGAACGATAGCGCTTACCACTCCAATATTGAGCATAGACGTTGCTTCTTCAAATATACCCTCAGCACGACAGGCTTCGCACGGTGTGGGCCCCGAGCTAATGAAGAGGAAAGATTTTAACAGGTAAGGACTTTAAAGTGCAGCCTTCAAAACGGAGCAAGGCAAGATCAAACTTTAAGCAAACTATAAACACATAGTTTTGGGAAAGCATTAATATACAGCCTTCTCTTTCCTAAGGGCTATTTAATAAGTCTACCCAAAGAAAGCTTTAAGCTTAAATAGTTGGTTCACCCCAAAATGAAAATTCTGTCATTAATTCTTTTCCCTCAAGTTATGTCTTCTGCCGTTTTAGAGAGTATCACAACACGTACGCACACTGTCCCCCTAGCGTAAGCAACACTTTTAAGCAGATTGCGTTCATGTGCACACTTTTCCCCTGAACGTAAACAGTGCTGATTACATCAAATACGTTCTTAAATACTCTCCAAAATGGTGAAAGAGGGAAGAAGACTGGTTGAGTAAATTACGCTATTTATGTTTTCTTTGCGCAAAAAAGTAGTCGCAAAACTGAAGTTGATCCACTGATGTCACGTGGACTGTTTTATCTATGTATTTTCTACGTTTCTGAACCTGGGGAAATATCAGTTGCATTGCTGTCTATGAAGGGTCAAGATAGCTCTTTGAATCCATCAAAATTATCTTAATTTGTGTTCCGAAGTTGAATGAAGGTCTTGCAGGTTTGGAACAACTTGAGGGTGAGTAATTAATGACAGATTTTTTATTTTGGGGTAAATTAACTCTTTATTTGTGACAAGCAAGTAGTGCTTTGGATGAAAAGATTGAAGTGAAAGCAGCACGTGTGCAAAAATAATTAAAAGCAAAATGAAAAAAGGATAAACATATTGCACCAAATTTTATGTTCTCATTTACATCCTATACCTTCTCAATAAAATGATTCCGACTACGGACAGACGTATAATATCCAAAAAACTGCCATATTGACAATCTGACTTTTCCTCTTTTATTTCCTTGCTCGCTGCGGCACTCATTTTCGGTTTATGAAGAGGAAGACCAGCAGACCAGTGTACACACACGCTGATCACACTATAAACAATACAATACGGTACTGCTATAAAAAAAAACAAAAAAATTAATTCATTGTTTACCTGGGTCTTCAGACTATGATTAGCTCACTTCACCTCTTATCTGAAAAGTCTTTTTGGGTCGTTAGTTCATAACGTAACGTGATAGCCCCATAACCCTATCAAATGCAGTCATAGCCGGAACGAGAATTGATTAGGTCATCTATTGAGTCTTACGAGTCGAAAAGATGCAAAGACTCGAAACAGGTGAACTAATCCCAGTAAGAACTTTTCGCAATGCGCATGCACGACTGAACAAATCACTCCCCGAGATGACTCGTTCTTCCTAAATGACGTGGCTGGTAACATGGCATTTTTCAGTCAGCCACATCTCCAGCGGCTCACAAGATCACCTACTCCTGTAATCACAGCTGTGCAGCTCTCAACATCAGAAAAGCATTTTGAACTTCCTTATTCCTATTTAAAGCACTTTAGAACATTTTGTGTTTTATTCAAGTTCATCTGCAGATTAACCAGCTCAGTTATCCTAATGCGTGAAACATTAGCTAGCAAAGAAGCAGAGCTGCGCCATTAAATCAAATGTTATCAATGACTAGTGCAGTGGTTTTCAACATGTGGGCAGCGATGGTATTGCAGGGGGGCCGCTAATTATTATTAACAGAAATTGTAATATTTTTAATATTATAAAAAATGTCTAGTTTGCTGATCCGTTATGCATATTTTCTGTTTATTCAATACATTACCAGTTTATTCAATAAAGTCAATTAATAGCCTTGCTTCCTAGTACTTAGTTAAACAGACACAAAAAGCAGGATCGTTTAAATTCTTTTGCAGTGGGCCGTGGAAACATATGTGTTTGGCTGTGTGGGCCATGAGTTAAAAAAGGTTGGGAACCACTGGACTGGTGTTAAATATGCGGTGCTATACACCCGAGTTTGTCAGTGATGAATTAAGAAATATTTTTTGTGGTTTCTCACAGCCAGACACAAACGAACGATTCCTACAATCTGTAACGTTATTTTTTATGAATTAGAAAGAATGACAGAGCATCCTCCTCATTTCTAACCGTCACTCGCGCCATTTCTAAAGCAAGGTAAAGCAAACACACATTCCCTGTACAACAACACATTTAAACGTTTTGTTAAACATTACTTATTTTCTGCTTTGTCAGTTTCATCTAGAAAATCCATGTGATGCTGACCAAGCAGAGTACTAAATCCGCCAAACGCGGTGCACAAAGAGGCTGAGGAGCATTTATAATGGCTGTTTTGTTAACTTTATGTTACCATTTTAGACTTATTTGCTCCTCACATTGTCTCATTTAAAATTATAACAAATTGTTTTCATGAAATAAAAATTATCCACTGTTATAATTTTTATATTATTTAGCAGTTTTTTCTTAAACATTTACTTGTTTGTGTGATTTTTACTTATTTGGTGAAAAGTCTGATTAGTTAGCTTAAATGTTATGTTATTATAGATAACTCACTGGTTTTGGTTTATGCTAAAACACTTGTTATTGTATTTCAATAATACTATAACACTTGTGTTCGCTCATTTTTTTGTAATAGTGTTTTTGCTTAGACCTATGTAACGTATTGCTTTGAGTTTGATGAACTTGAACCATTTAAGGCAATCGGTTTTCTCAAACCATTTAAGTACCTATATAGTTGTTAAGACTTGGTTAGAATTATTTACCTAAAACTTCAAACTCAAAAGTTGAGTTTACTGTAATTGACTACACAAACACTAAAATAAATAAGTTATTATAACTCAATTAAATGAGTTTATAGTACTTATATTAATTGGTTTTTGAAAACTTGATTTGAGTTACTGTACCTTGCCTGGTTTTACAGTGTATAATGCCCATCTAATAAACAGATATAATAATTGTTTTTCATTTTAAAATGTATTAAACCATCAGTTCCTAACCCTTTTTACTCCAAGGCTCACCTTCTCTCAGAATCAATTCTGCAAGGTCCCCCAAACTTTTCTATTCACAAAAACCTTTGTATTCTCATGTCATTGCTTTTCAATTCCATGTAAATGTTTTTAAACAAAACAAATGTAACAGCTCAACATTCAGTGTCCATTTTTTGCAACACACATTGCAAAACTGACACTGCAGATAATGCTTTACAACTTAAAAGTATGTAGCCTAAATTTCTAACTTTAACAAATAAATACAAGTCAACCTGCCATATCAAAGTCACAGGGAGATGTCAAAGGACTGCATATAAACTACTATATGAATCCATTCAGAACTACTAAACAAACCAAAATACAAATTAAAAACAAACATTCTGGATGTGTAAAAAATCATCACTCTGAGCAAGGCTGTCATCAATGTATAGTTCTTCTTTCAGAACAAGCAACCATGTGTCTGTTAGTAACTTCTGCCCATATTTCCATATGAACAAACACCCCTGATCCTCACAAGATTCTTCAAAACACACTTCTTTGATAAGCATCCATTCTAAAATGTTGTTGATGTTCTAGTGATCAGTGCAATGAGAGCGCATTGTTTGTTGCACATTCATAATAACGGAAAAACTAGCACCTAAGAACAACTCCTGCATGTCACTACAATCGTCTTTACCTCATCAAAACAAAGTGGATAACATTTTCATTTGTTCCCTTATGCAAACATGGTAACCAGCCCTACAAGACCTTATAATGTTTTTTTGTGGGCTTATTAAATATAACAGTAGTGAGTGATATTTCCTTATAAACCTTAAGTTATTTACTTTATATAAATTATTATTACAGGCAGACATAGCAATACATGTTTTTCACTTAAGACATTTTTAAGACATGTCTTAGTTTAGTGCTTATTAACAGTTTAATAATTTAGTTTGATTTTATCTTCATCACTGTTCTATAGAGATTCTGAATAAATACATTATTTTAAACAATAAAGTACTTAATTTAAAGACTGAAAATAAATCCTCTCTCTTCATTTTAAAATGTGTATTACTCTACTTCTTTTAATTCTAGTTCAAGAGTTTGCGCTTTTTCAACAATGGTAGCAAAATAAAGCGAGTTTGGCGTGCTGTCAGGGGCGAGCCGGGGGTTCGGAGAACCTTGAGCCCTAGTAACGATAGCCCTAGCTTAGGGCCAGGCTCGCGGCCGGTATGGGTGATAGCTGAGGGAGGCCTCAAGCAGAGGTGGGGAGGGACTTCTGTGGAGGTAAGCAAGGGAAGTAGAGGCTAGAGGGACATCTACTGGTTTGGAAGGAAGGGCAGGGAACAGCAGATTTTGGGAGATTGGAGCTTCTATTGGCAGCTGCTTCTGCTGGGCGGGAGCTGAGAAGGCTTGGGAGACCTCGGCTGGGAGTGGCTAGGGATTATTGGCGAGAAGGGGAGGTACGCCTCGGCTGAGGCAGGGAATCTCCGGCTGGAGATAGGCTAGGGGACGGGCAGAGGGAGGAAAGGAAGCCTCAGCTGAGGCAGGGAATCTCCGGCTGGAGATTGGCTAGGGGAAGGGCAGAGGGAGGAAAGGAAGCCTCAGCTGAGGCAGGGAATCTCCGGCTGGAGATTGGCTAGGGGACGGGCAGAGGGAGGAAAGGAAGCCTCGGCTAAGCAGGGAATCTCCGGCTGGAGATTGGCTAGGGAACGGGCAGAGGGAGGAAAGGAAGCCTCGGCTGAGGAAGGGAAATCTTTGGCTGGAGATTGGCTAGGGGACGGGCAGAGAGTGGGGAAGGAAGCCTCGGCTTAGACTGGGAACCTCCGACTAGAGGTTGGCTGAGGAGTGGTGGTGGTTAGGGAGGGTAGCCTCCGGCTAGTGGTTGGCTGAGGAGTGGTGGTGGTTAGGGAGGGTAGCC
>JAUCNO010001398.1:4193215-4218102 GCA_032353835.1 Enteromius viviparus | reverse complement strand
ATCTATTTTTTATAATCTGTTGATGCTGACTGTTGACTGATTTAATAAAAAATATAATAACCAAAATCCAGTATTCATGTTTACCTCATTTTGCATACACGCCGATGCAAACCTACAGTATTACTGATGAATAAAAACAAAAAGACTCCCAGGAAGTGACATCATTTTGCTCAAATTATAGCATGTTTATTAAGCTGAATCGTTTAACATTACCAAATGTAAATAAAAAAATAAAGTGAACAAACAAACCAATAAACAGACATTTGCAGATGCATTTTTTTGTGAAACCTTGAACTTTGCTGACTTTTTGTGAAAAAGGGGCACGGATGCCACATTATCATGCCCTATTTTTACAATTCATTTGTTTTTAAGCTCATTTAAACTGTAAAGACATTGTAATTCTGAAGTAAAGTAATTCATGAAACAACAAAATAATGAAAAAAAATTGCCAGGTGCATATATAACTGATTTTGAGCACAACAATTTCTATATACTGATAATAATTATGTGCCAGCTAAATGTCAGTTAGCTTTATAAAACGGCTGTTTAAACTGTGGTTTAGAAATACAGTTAGAGCCCAGAAGCCAGTTATGTTTTAACTTCACATCTTTGCCCTCATGCAGTTTGTTTCACTGGTTTTCTCAGGAAGCTCTGCAGGTGGCATGCAACGCTTAAAATGCTTATACATGTTCCCTCAAGCATAAATGATTCCTTTGACAAAGATAATGCAGTCTAACACAATGGAAAACAATTAAATTTGTTCTTCCTCTGCTTGACAGCAATCCAGAAAAACTGTACTAATCAAATTCTTCACTTGCCGTTTAGACCAGGAGTGGATTATAGACCAGGCCCAAGAGACCAGTCCCCCAGAGGGTTTCTCTAAGACTACTACAAATGTGACACTGAGCCAGATATAGATATATATATATATGGGCCTCATCATATTTGGCCACCTCAGAATATTTTCTATAGTTCAATATTTGTTGATGTTCTAGTCTGAAATGTTCTTTGTGTGGGACACTCATTACAAACAGTCTGACAGGGATTCTCGCCATTGACTTCAGTATGTTCCACACAAAGCTCTTTGAAGGCGCCGTTGACGGTACATAAAAGAGCCCTCAAGCTTTCCGTAAACCCATCTTGACACAGAGGGGCTGATGAGGTGAACAGGTTCCATCCCTGTTTAGAAAATCGAATTACAAGCATAATAGTTCGTGATTCAGTAATCTCACGGCCGACAAAAGCTTCGCTGCCCCTCATTCTCCAAACAAAGGGGTGGTATCGATTCACCATCTAACACTATAGTGCACAACCAAAAGATCAACTTCTCACGTACAATCTTAATATGCATATTTTACATTCTCTCGCTGATGTGTTAACACAATGGCAGCTGTGAAACCCTCTCTTAAGATTTGGCACTAAACAGGACAGATTGCTTCCTCTGTATTCAGACAGCACTTTTACCAAATGAGCGTTTGTTTATTTAGCGTGCCAATTATTTGAGCACTGTGGAAAGTTATTTAATTGCGTCTCGCTTGTATAAGAGCACTTTACATCATCTGACCAGGTGTATTAAACACGATCGGTTATTCATCAGAGTTGCTGCATCAAGGGCGTCTCGTCCCAGCTCTGGAGCATTTAAAACAACCTGCCCTCGTGAAAGCTTCGTCATTCTTTGAACTGCAATTAGACTAATGAGCGCTGGTGTCATGGATGTCTCCGCGGTTGAAACTGAGATGAAATGAGTCGAGACAGCAGCCATATGTCCTGTGCTAAGTAACTGTCATTGGTGGGTCTCCTGCAATTGATGCTGTCCACATGCATGCGGCCGTGCCGAGCAAAGTCAGAGAAGAGAGGAAGAGAGAGAGAGAGGAGGAGGTAGAGGGGTGGCTAGTGAACTACTGGCCACAAAGAAAGGAAGCTGTTGTGATATTCCTGTCTGGACCTTCTCCCTGACAGCAGCGAGTTGTCTTATAACAGTAGGTGGCGCAGACAGTGGATCTTGTCCTGGAGGAATTACAAATCTGCAGCAACTTTACACTGACTGCATCACAAGCCCTTGTGAATAAAGTGAGTGACTTTTGACTATTATTTTCTAGTCATGGATTGTATTCATTAATAGGACTTTTGGGAAAGGTCAATGAGTCGCATAATAGCTTATTAAGAGATTAGAAGTTAATTTGTGGGACAAATGCGAAGAGTTCAGATGCAAAAGCCGTGCCGTCTGAGATTTTCTTCTAAAATGGGCATTTTTTATCAGCCTCCTATATGTTTAGATTTAGTAATTTTACTCCGATAAAAATGTATAGGTCATTTTCGATGCAATTCTATGCAGAAAATATGCAAAGTATTTAAAGTGAAATAAGTAAACAAATATAGGAGACTGATGAAAATGCTAATTTAGAAGAACATTTCAGATGGTACTTTTTGTGCATCTGAACTCTTCACACAGACATGTTTTGTGTTCGCAATGCACTATGTGAAAACGTAATAGTAATTTTTACAATATAATACCCATGTTGCTGTTTCCTTGAGAAAACAAATCATAGTAAAATGAATGTACTTCTAGTGTGTGTCAGGGTTGTTATTTTTAACTAAAACTATTAGAATAAAAACGTCAAATATACTTTTTGTGTGAGATATATAAACATAAAAATAGAAATGTTGTTTGTTGAAATGTTGAAGTTATAATGAAAATGTATAGAACTGAAATAACATAAAACTTAATATAAATATTACAAATAATGAGAATGACAAAAGCACACAAATTTCTATATCTAAAAAATGAAGTATAATATGAAATATGTCAAAATAGATATATAAACAACATAAATAATACTTAAATAACATTGCTGTGTGTTTAACTGCATATCATGTGAAAATTAATTGTTTGTTTTTCGGTTAATGTATAATAATTTGGTAAAACATGTAATTTTGGTAAAAAAAATAAAAAAATAACTTGGTAATAAAAAGTCATAAAATATCAACCAGACAATTAAATGCTACGTATGTTTTTGAAGAATTGAATTGGCCATGCAATCTCTCAGACCCCGAACAGAATATGACAGTTAACTATTTTAACCAACAAGACTATTTTAGTCAACCAGCTTCACTAGAAAGCTTTACCAGTCAGGTTTTGTTGGTAATAGCACCACGAACCAGAATAAACCAGCCTGGATCATCATGCAAATTCATGCTAGTGTTTGGTCTTTCAACAAAGGGAGGGGAAAGAAATCTGAAGTCTATCTATTTGACTCTATTTCTCAAGTATTTGAGAATGCTTGATAAAGCCTTGATTCTCCTGGATGAGACACATTACAGTGTGCAGCCTCTCTCTCACACACTTTCCAAATGAGCCTTTCAATTGTCTGGGTGCATGTGTGCTTGTCTTTTGTTGATGTGACTGCTCCATCACTAATATACTGATAAATTTCTCGTGTCATCTTGCATCTGTGAGTAAATGTGCAGATTCCCTTTTGGGAGAGAATTATATTGGCCTACAGGGTCTTTTGAAAGAGATGTAATTTTAGGCAATAACAAATGTTCCTTTATCTATTATGCAGTGATGAGGTCTGCAGTGGAGAATGAATTACAGCTTCAGGATCAGACTCTCACAGTTGTGTTTATGGCATTTCTAAAACAAAGGAAGCCTTGCATAATGCTGCTAGTTTATAATTGTTTAGTTTAATAAGCACTTGATATGCCAAACAAACATTATGCTCATATTAATGCCATTTTTATAGATATTTGTCCTGCACTGTGCATGATTTTCAAAACCATTTACAGTATTTAAATATCCCAACCTTTATACTCCTAATAAGCCATCTGCAAAACGCTGAAAATAAGTGGTCTAATTTTGGTAAGCTGGCTGCAGTTCTTAGACTTTTCTGCTGCGTGCCAAGCAGTTTCATTGGGAATTTAATTTGGGCTGATTCTTTTAAAGGTTAAAGTATTTTGAGTCCAGACAGGTCGCATAGACCTCATTAAAATCACTCCGTTTCTTTCTCGTTACAAAACTGATACAGTGTTCGTTGTGAATAAAATTACGCACATTTAAATTTAGCTCCGGTGTATTGTATTTGAGAAAGGTGCAGTTCATCTATGTAGGAAGTGAGAAGTCAGATATGCCCTGATTGCTCATTGAAAGGTCAATCTTTTCTGCCGCACTTAATTTTACTCATTAAGATAAATCTTGCATTTGTTTACCAAATTAATTTGGATTCATATAAATCCTATATCTAAATATGACATATGTTTTCCCAAATGGTAATAGTTGCATAATGAGTGTTTTAATTAGCATGGAGGCATTCGATTTTATTCATTATTCATGATATAAATGATACTGTGGAATATTAATTTGAAATTAGTCATATAATGAGATTCGCACTTTTGACACTCAATCTCGAAAACAGAACACTACTCAGACAATCTATCTCTCCAAAATCAAAATACAGCAGTGAAAATCGATATAAATGATATGTAACGATATAAATGATATGTAACGTTAGCCTATGTTCCCGTGGGGAAAATCAAATATCGTATGCCTATGAAGCAGTTCTACGGTGCGTCTTTTTGCTGTTTAATAGTTGTGAGTTTAGTACATAGGTCTGACAGCTCAGGGTGCTTCAATGCATCTGTTTAAGACTTTGCATTGCATTTTAATAAGATTGTATACACTCTGTCCTTAAGGTGAATATTTAACATCCTACATTGAAGGGATGGTTCACCTAAGGGCCCAGCTGCCCAAATTGAGTTGGGCAAAGCATTCAGGAGAGAAAAGTTTGGGTTACTTTTGCGTTACTTTTTCAATCTGGTCTGAGCTTGCTTGTTTGATTTTGGTAAATGTAAAAGCCTTTTCACACCAATAGTGACATGTATACGCCTCAGGCTGAAAGAGATGTGCTCCCATTCTGGATTACGTAAAGAATAAGATGCAGAATTGTGTCATATTTTGAGTTTGTATTAACTTTGTGGAATCAATGAGTAAATGCATGTTCATATTTTTGGTCTAACACTACAGTAGCCATCATGTTTACACAACACACACAAAGCTTCTGCAGGTTTGGAATGAAATGAGGGTGAATAAATGATGACAGAATGTTTATTTTGGGGCCAACCATCACCTTAAATAATAATGCCAATAAAACAAGTGATGCATTTAAAAGGTTTTGTCCTTTAGATATTATTTTCCTCATTTTCTCTCTCTTGTTCAGGTGTCACAGTGGTGGTGTCATTGGTGGACAAAAAAAAAAATCATGCTCATGGACTGGAGGAGACCGGATTGCACTGGATTGAACGCGTGTGAAGAGCAAAGTGTGCAAAAGAAAAAAAGGAAGCTCAATCCCTAAAGAGAGACTCTTGGTGTTGGTGCCATGGATCACACAAGCCCAGGCAGCCTCCATAGCTGAGAGACCGCCCTGAAAATGGAGGTCCTCTACCCTGGCTGCATCTCCAGAGGCAAATCTGTCTGGGTGGAATCTATCAAACCTTGAGTGTCCGCTTGTGAACGACCAGTTGCCATCAGAATGCGAATGGAGGCTTAACGAAGGATGCTCTCTACACGGTGAACTAGGTACTGACACAAATGAAGTATGTAGCACCATTCACAGCATCTGAAACTTGGCCAGTATGGAAGAGCAGACTACCACTGTGATTCAGATTTACGTAAATGGCACTGAGCAGTTCAATGCTACGTATGACTTCAACTTTACCGATGTGAAAGAAAGCGTAGACACATATGAGTTCTACATCATCGGTCTGTTTCTCTCCTGCCTGTACACCATATTCCTGTTCCCCATTGGCTTCATTGGGAACATCCTCATTTTGGTGGTCAACCTCAACCACAGGGAGAAGATGACCATCCCTGATCTTTACTTTGTCAACCTGGCCGTGGCGGACCTTATTCTGGTGGCGGACTCGCTCATCGAGGTCTTCAATCTCAACGAGAAGTACTACGACTACGCCGTCCTCTGTACCTTCATGTCGCTGTTCCTCCAGGTGAACATGTACAGCAGCATCTTCTTCCTAACGTGGATGAGCTTCGACCGATACATTGCTCTGGCTAGCTCTATGAGCAGCAGTCCGCTGCGGACCATGCAGCATGCCAAACTCAGCTGCAGCCTCATCTGGATGGCCTCCATCCTGGCGACTCTGCTTCCTTTCACCATCGTGCAGACCCAGCACACCGGCGAGGTGCACTTCTGCTTCGCCAATGTTTTTGAGATCCAGTGGCTGGAGGTCACGATCGGATTTCTGGTGCCCTTCTCCGTCATCGGCCTGTGCTACTCCCTGATCGTCCGTATCCTCATGCGTGCCCAGAAGCACAGAGGATTGTGGCCGCGCCGGCAGAAGGCCCTGCGCATGATCGTGGTGGTGGTGCTGGTGTTCTTTATTTGCTGGCTGCCCGAGAATGTCTTCATTAGCATCCAGCTGCTCCAAGGCACGGCCGACCCGTCGAAACGGAGCGACACCACGTTGTGGCACAACTACCCCTTGACCAGACACATCGTCAACCTGGCTGCGTTCTCCAACAGCTGCCTCAACCCGATCATTTACAGCTTCCTCGGGGAGACTTTCAGAGACAAGCTGCGGCTCTTCATCAAGCGGAAAGCCAGCTGGTCCGTGGTCTACCGCTTCTGTAATCACACCCTGGATTTACAAATCCCTGTCAGGAGCGAGTCCGAGGTGTAGCGCAGGTGGGACAACCTGCAGTTCCTGAAGTTGTCTAGCTTCCAGAACTTGATCATGAATTGACAGAGAGAGAGAGAGAGAGAGATCCTTGAGTGCTGTGAACGCTGCCCAATTTTTATTGGCTGAGCGAAACAAGGATTATCCAAGGCAAATCACCTGCTGATGAAGTGGATTATAAAACACAGATGCAGAGCTAGGCCTAAGGTGGCCTTTTACAGATAATCGAAATAATAGGATAGCAATGAAGACTAATATAGGATGATATTCTCAGAGTCCATTTTAAGGGAACAAAAAAAGTCATGGAAGCACCTGCGACCAAATTCAAATCATATATTCTCCAGTTGATATATTGATGTTATTGATCTGTTCTGTTTCAAGACTGAATAAATGCACATTTCGTGAGATTTTTCATTGCGAACATCTTCACAAAAGAGTGAGAATCTCCTTTAGAAAAAACAACAACACAAGACAGTCTCACTCCAACTCGTCACATTTTAACGCTTGGTCAAGACCCTTTTGTGTCGCTTTTTGAAGCTCAAGGTACCCCTTTTTGGTCACTTGTCGATGTAAAGGGTCCTCCATTGCTGTCAGTTGTTTTGCTTAATGTAATGGTTTCCATGCATATTTAAATGTATATTTACAGAGACCGCATCCATTCCTCTCACAAATGTTTGACTGTTTACATTGAAAAATCACACCTCTATATATATGCAGTAATGCCATTGTTTTTACCCAATATATCTTTTAATTATGACGATAAAATAAAAATAAAAATCGCATATTGACACTAAGGGTTTTCTATTTAAAACAAAGGAGGACCCTTAAAGTTGATAAATGAATGAAAGGGGATACCTTGAGCTCCAAAAAGTGACGCAAACGGGTCTTGACCAAGCGTCAAAATGTGACAAGTTGAAGTGAGACTGTGTTGAACAACAATGTTTTGAAGCATGGCAGCCGGTTTGAGCTGGTTTAAGCTGGTCCTTTATTGGTCTTAAGCTAATCCAGCTAGTTGCTTAAATATAGCAGCAAATAACCAGCTGTCATGCGTCAAAACATACCTAACCAGCATAAAAAAAACAGCAAAAAGTGTTTGTTTGTTTTTTCAACAGGGTCTTGGGACAATTTCGAGAGAGTAAGGTTCACTCCTAGCCAATCTTAGAGATTCTGTAAGCAGTACTAATGTCTGAGAATGTAAACTGCATGTGCAGTCTCTCTAGGTTTACACAAAAACATCATTAGGGAAACATTAAAGTAAATTCAGTTCCATGCAAACATACTTGGTGGATTACTGCTCATTTGGACAAGTGTTAGTGACACTAAACACAGGTGTTGGCTCCTGTTTCCTTGAAGTTGGAGTGAATGGGCAGGTGGTGTGCCGGCAGCATAGCAACACATAAACACATTATTCAAGACTTGAGAAGTGCCGCGTCCAGCACTGCTGTTTACTTGATCTTCATACTCTAGAGCACTTTATTGGTTGCATTTCCATTCCTCTCGCTTTCTCATGAGTACACTCTACCAGCAAAAACAAGGACTTCAAGGAATTCCAAAAAGGTGTAATTAGTTTAGAGACTGAATAGATGTTAATAGGAATACACAACAAGACTTCAAAACTATTGTGTCACTGTGCAAAATGTGTCAGGATGATATAAGTATCTGAATGTACTCTATTTTCATATACAGATAGTACAACAAAATATGAAATGATAACAAGAGCATCTTGATAACAGGAAGCTGATCGTCTCCCCTAGAGAGAGCCCTCTCATGCCCAGGGCTAAAATAATATATGACTCAAATAATTCACAAACACAGTGGCAGTCTGAGGGCTTTTTCCCAAGTAAAACAGAACAAAGACAAACAAATAAAAAGAAAATGAGGAATTCTAAAAAATAATCTGAAAATTGGTCCGTTGGGATTTTTTTCCCCCTTGTCGAGCAGTAGTACTTCATACAAAATGCTCAATAGAAGGATTTGGGTTAAGCATGATGTAATGCATCTGAGCTTGAAAAAGCAATGAATGAATAAATAGCCCCATTTTCTCAATAAAATATAACATGGCTGTCAATTTTGTAGTAGGTGTTCACTGTCAGTTAGACAAAATATGTCTGCTACAGGTGAGGGGATATTATTGTGTAATGGATATTCCCCTTTAGATGGAAAACAAGATTACAGTACAATATAAAAAAATAATGGTTTAAATGACTTAGCATATATTATCTATGATAAATGGCACAGGACTGTTTTGCACACACAGCTAATCCGGACCGTGCTTTGATTTAGGGCATATTTTAGAGGCCATCATATTATAAAAATGTTGACATCTTTCATCAGATACATTTTAACCAATAAAACTGCATATTGGATATGTTCCTGTTGGCCATGATAAAGTGTCCAGCCCGGAGATAAGATTTTTGTGTTTTTTTAATTACTGTATTGCAGCAATGGCAATCATGAATCCAGTGTGAATTATACAACACTAAAATGTAAAAGTCTGGATTTGTGTAAAAAAAAAAAAAAAAAAAAAAAAGGCACAATTCAAGTTAAAAGTCTTAAAGTGCCCCTATTATGGATTCTTGAAAATATGTGACAGTTTGTGGTACACACTCTAAGTGAATGAAAACATCCTGCAAAGTTTATAAAGTCTATAAAGCTATTGGCTCTTAAAGAAAGAGTCGACTCTGAATCATTAAAACGAGTCATTTTTAAAATGATGATGATGTCAAGTGAAACATTAGTACCGCCCTATTCTTGGAATTCAGTCTTTGTTACTAGATGCTGCTTTTGAAGCGTTAAAAAGTTCACAAACACTGCTTTAAATGAAATCGAACAGTCGTTTTAACAAATAAGGTAAAATATAAATGCATATTATGAGAAAAATGAAATGTTGAAATGAAATGAAATGTTTTTTAACATTGCATGATTGAGACTTTAAAACCAAAACAAGAACCTTTCTTAAACCATAATAGGAGCACTTTAAAAAATTCAATTGCTTCTTAGTATCCTGAAGATGGCCTGGTCTTCTGAATCAATCATACTTTAAAAAATAAAACATATTAAAATGTTTAAAAATTGAAAAACAAAATAAAATAAGATTAATTAGGAAATTACTAAAATAAAATTCTTAACAATATATAAAAATGAAAGTTATTTAACCTGTATTATATAAATGATACTTTAATAACACTGTTCTGACAACACTTAGATCAATAGAGAATATGCTTTTTGATATATATATTTTTTGACATGCAGTTGATAAAATGTATTTTGTAGCAAGTGTCTTTAAAGTAATGCTACAATGGCTGATAATAACAAGAAAATGTCAGTTTGTTTAATATAGACCAGCGCAAAAGAACAAGCAAGTAAAAATAATAATATTCAAATAAAAACAAGACAGCCTGACGAAACCAAGAAGTGTTTTTCCAGCTGGAATGGCCCAGCCTGGGATAAAAATATGTAAGCATTGTTTGAATAACTTTGTATAGACCTGATCAGGAAAATTAACAAGCTTGCAAACAAAAAAATAATCCACAAAAGAGATAAAAAAAGAGTGGCTTGGGAAACTTGTGTCTCAGGCAGTCCTATAGGGCATGAATAAGGTTGTGTGTCTCTAACAGAGATTTGAGAAACCATGCCTTAGGAAGTGTGCATCACAGAAAGAAAGATACAGACAAGTGAAATAATGACAGATAACAGAGCTGAAATCTGGACCCCCACAGTCAATCCCCCGGGAAAGAGTCAACGAGACATGTTAATTTCGTATCTGTATAAATACAAATAAATAGACATAGGACAAGTCTGAGAAAGACCAAGAGCAAGAGGTGAAGGAGAAAGGGTGAGACCGAGACTGTGAGAAGAGTGTGTGTCTGCAGCTGGGACTGGAGCAGGGCTCAGGGTTGAGGGCCTGACGTCATCGTGTCCTAGCGCATGTTAGTCCCATTTCTGTGAGATTTCTTTTTTGATGCGGTTTAATGAATCTGTTTATCGGAGCTCATGCTGTCTTATGGTTTCCAGTGTTTACATGCTTCCTGTCTGTCTTCACACACACATAAGCAAACCTCGAATATACTTCATAATAAATCAGAGCGCAAAACAGGAGTTCTTTCAATCTGATTGTGTCCAAATAATACATCTTTTACAAAAATGCCATAGAAATATTGCGGCTCGGAAGAGGACGATGAGCTGAAAGCTTATGAAACAAGGTAAGACTTGCAGCATCCAACACCAAAGGACGGCTGCCTTTTGTCAAGGTAATTAAAGTAGTGAGAATTAATGCATATGCTTAGGGAATGACTTTGAATAAAATATTTGATCCACAATTACATTTGCATATTACAATCTTCTCTAGAAGAGGGAAAAAAAGAACAGAGGCAGCTTAGGTAACATCAAGAGGGTCAAACAGAGCTTTGCTTCAGTCCAAGAGTGTACAGCTGCAATACTAATTTAACCAGGAAGGTCCCGTTGAGTTACTATATTACTCACAGGGACAGGATAAGGAGACGCTACAAATACATATCACCACACAATAATAGGCCTAACAAATACACTGAACAACACGGTAGAGAGACTTAAAACAAAACATTAAAACCACAAAACCGTGCAATATCACATTTGAACACAAGAGGACGCCAACACGAGCAAGTAAATATAGCAATTGAGATGAATGAGAAACGTTTACACTTACGCAGTGCTATGGCATTTTCTTATCTATGGAATATGACAAACAAGTTGTGTTTGTAAGTGGTAAAATACGTCCAGTATTATCCAGGACTTGTATAACGTCGAGGAACATTAGGCAGCTTGGTTAAATGAAGACTGGTAATCCCGAAGAAACTTAAATCAGTTAAATTTAGCATAGTTTAGCACCACCTCAACGCAAAAATTATTTGGCGGCCATCTCAGTTACCGCGTTACTACCGCCTTATCCAATTAAAAGGAGCTGCATTCTGCTTAGAATTTATAAATAGTAACCAATATGGTGGCATGACACCTTTAACAGAAATAACTACCAGATGTTATGTGATAAGTTTGTGGATAACATTGTGCGAAGCGCGCCAAAAGTGACGCGACGCTGCCCTCTTGTGGTAAAAAAAAAAAGTCTACATGCTACGAACCTGCCAGAGATTGAACTTGGAAAGAAAACTTGTCATTATACTTACATAACCCCAAATCAAGCATTACATGGGTCTCTCGATATAAAAACCAGAGCCAATGCATACTGAAGTGACAGACTGAACCAGCACAATGTTTTGAGGTAGAGTAATTTTATTTACAACCCAATGATCAATGTAAAAGATAAGTGATAAATACTTTAAAGCATGCAACTAAAGCCGCTTTTACAATGAGCTCTACAATGGTTAGTCTAGACACACTCACTTTAAAAACCTGAGTCTGTAAGGAATGCTTTACAAAATGACTTCAATGTACAAATCCATTGCTTTTACTATGAGTGTTTCTCATTAAAAGTTAAAAGAAAAACAAAAACAAAAAAATTAGGCCCTCTCTCCTCTGATTCGCCTTGCAAGCTGGATATCCTTGGGCATGATTGTGACTCTCTTGGCATGGATGGCGCACAAGTTTGTGTCCTCAAACAAACCGACAAGGTAGGCTTCACTTGCTTCCTATTTATGGGGGAAAAAAACAAAACAAAGGTTTGTTAAAGCTTGGGGAAACTGAGCTTGTTTTGTCACACTGCAATGGTCATGGAGAGAGAGAAAAAGAAAAAAAAAGAAAAATGAAAATAGCTACACACCTGAAGTGCACCAATGGCTGCACTCTGGAACCTCAGATCGGTTTTGAAGTCCTGTGCGATTTCTCGAACCAGACGCTGAAATGGCAACTTGCGGATTAGCAACTCCGTAGACTTCTGATAACGACGGATCTCTCTCAGAGCAACAGTTCCAGGCCTGAAATAGAAACGGAAAATATAAATTGATTTTACCCGCTAGGAACTTATGTAATGTGCATCCCATTACAGCAGCGTCTCCGGCTCACCTGTATCTGTGGGGCTTCTTGACTCCACCAGTAGAGGGCGCGCTCTTCCTAGCGGCTTTAGTCGCCAGCTGTTTTCTTGGCGCCTTTCCTCCAGTTGATTTACGCGCGGTCTGCTTGGTACGAGCCATTGTTTCTCAGTCTCTGAAATTAAAAACAAAACGTGCACTTAAATATGGATTTATTCGCATTTTAAACGAGAAACTTTAAACGGTGACTCAAAATGGCGGTATCATCCGGGTCTTGCAGTTTGCGTTTACCACTTCCGCTACAAAGCCGCATATACTCAATTTAAATTTATAAAGCTGTACGACGTGAAGTGCCTACGACGCGTTTTAAACTCTAAACGATATAAAACTGCGTAATTGGCCATGAACACAACCAAACAAGCATCTCACGTATATAAGGTTATTTGCATCAGACGCGGTTCTGGGACACCAGCATCAGCCTCCCTCCCTCTGCAGCAGAAACGGCTGTCTCAAATGCTGCATATTACACTATCATCTCACAGCGAAACCCACTTTCAGCTAAAAAATTGCAGTTGCATAATTAAGATACGGCGGGAAAATGCGCATAGGCACAAGGGAACGTCATCTGAATGCAGCTTCGACACAACACCGGCATCTCGACCTTTTCAAGTAACGTTACAAGATGAACAAACCATTGTCCAAAATGGCGGGCTAAAAACGTACACCGATAAACCAGCAGGGAGTTATCACATACGGCTTCAAAGCCCGCCTAAATAGAAGTTAACATGTAGCGAGTTTAAAAACGATGTAACGTTAGACGTAAAGCCATAAACGTCGTTCAGGGACGAGAACATTTCAAACATTAATACAAGCTACAAATTAGCTAGCAAATAATTAATCAGCAAGCAAAATAATGCAAAAATCAGATCAACTCTGAAAACAGTAAACCGTTTTGTTTTAAATCAGCTCTAGATCAACTAACTTACTATGACTGCTCTCTAGCGCATTAATGCCGATCAAATGATTTAAAGCTGCTTTGCACAAACCTCGTTGACCCACGATCTCTCCCACGAAGTGTCTCTCGTATTTGAAAATATGAGGGCTGGGCTTCTATTTATATATTTCCGTGGATCGTCGCTTAGACACGCCCACATCTTACGTTTTCGCATCTCGTTGGTTTAACGTCACAGCCTCCTCCTCCACGCTCTTTCGCTTTATTTATCTTTTAGATTTTTTATTTTTTTTCCTGCAAGTGAAAATTTAATAATATATTTTTATTTTACAATTTCAAAAGTTACTTTGATATAACGAGTGCTGGTGTACACGTAGTAATATATTCAGACGCTACCTTTAATATTTTTATTTTATTTTAAAACAATTTGTTTACGTTTATTGTATAAAACAGGTGGTGGTTTGCACATTTTTTCACTAAACGTCAACATTTTAAATAGATAACGGTTGCTTTAGTAATATATACTTGAAGCAGGCTACTTTTTCTTTTTTCATCGAAAACATCGTAGGTAGCAATTAGAAAAAACAGAAGAGTTATTTATGTTTTGGAAACACACACACACATATATATATATATATATGATGCTCTTAATTATATAAACATATATATGAAAAATTCAGAGCATTGTTTAATGTTTTTGTATTTGTAATTGTATTTCTGAATAATGAACATGTGGCAGTCTAAATAGTCACTTGTGTTGTGTGAGGGATCGTTGCATATTGTAGCAGTGCTGCTATGCAGCATGGCATCATTGTCTTCTGTTTGTTTGTCCCGCCAGTTGCTCATATTGGCCTGGCAGCGGCGCGCGAGAGCATGAGTAGACGAGAGAGTCCCCGCGCACGCGCTATTATTGTTTTGACTGAAAATGCCGTCGGTTTCGAAAACGGCGGCGAGCGCTTCTCCTCAAACCGAGAAACCAACCCACTATACGTAAGTAAAGTAAACATTAAACGAGCGAAAATGCGTTTCAGCGGAACGGGATGCCTATTCGATATTCGACTGTGGGATTTGTATTTGTAAAGCGTGCTGCTTCCTCTCCCTCTGTGCGTTTTAAAATGGTGCTTTTCCTTTTGTAAATTCTTCCGAATGCACGCGGTTTCACATAACGTTAATGAAATCAACAATCTCGTCTGCTCTAAACAGTGGATCGTTTTCCGCACTAAAGCTTTAGTTACGCTGTGTGCCTTTTAAAACTTAAGAAAGTGCTCTTCGCTTATTTGCTCAAAGGCTGCTTGAGTAAAATCCTGAAGACATGTACATTGCACAGCAACAAGACGACGTGCGAGTCGAGACGCTCGCTAGATGTAGCTAGCAGGCTGGTTTGTTAGCTGCATCCGCCTCCTTTCTCGGCCCGTGTTTCTTACTCTACGCTCTTTTCCCGCCGTACGCACCGTTGGTTCGAATGGAGCGTACGTCGGAGATTTGACGTAACTATGTACGCTAATCGCGGAGTACTTGGCGTAAGCTCTTAATGTTGTAGTGGAGAGCCTTGATAAATAGCTCACAGTAGCTACAGTTAATGCAACGGATTTCTAAAACGGTTAAACACATTCCTTTTTCATTTAAACCTTTATAAACATACAAAGTGAACATTGTGTGTTTACAGTTACTGAAAACGATGTTTATCACGTACGCTATTCATCTAGAGCTAGTTTTGTTGTGGAATGGTAGCGGGTAAGAAACTGCGCAGTGTAAACAGCCAACGCAGCCCCAAACTTTGAAGGTAGTTTGACACTGCTGTGCATAATTCTGCCAATACTGATGTTTATACGTTTTTGTCACGGAGGTGGTTGATCATTAAGCTTTTGACAGTGCCTTTTCCATTTTAATTATAGATATTTGAAGGAGTTCAGGACCGAGCAGTGCCCACTGTTTTTGCAGCACAAATGCACACAGCATAGACCCTTTACGTGTTTCCACTGGCATTTTCTAAATCAGCGAAGACGGAGACCCATACGAAGAAGAGACGGGACTTTTAATTACAGCCCAGATGTATATTGCACGAAATATGATGAAACAACAGGAATATGTCCCGATGGAGACGAGTAAGTAACTTTTTTGTTTGTTTTGTAACGCTGCAGTTGATTCGTCTTGTTTGCGCGCCAGTGCACGTACTTATGCTTATCTTGCATATTCAATATGTGTGTTGCTTGGAACGATGTTTGTTTAACTTACTACATTGTTTATCGCAGCACTGAGGTCTTTTGGAAAAGCATGCGTTTTGGCAATCAGATTTGATAATTTTTAGTGATAGCTGTAGTGTTTTGACTGGTCTTATTGTTCTGTGTAGCACACGCCTTCTCTATAAAGTATGCAGTTTAGTAGACCGATGGCTTGTAAATTCACTATAGTCTTTACTGGATGTTAATGTTTTACTCCTCCCTGAGATATATGGCTTTCTCCTGTAATCTTTTGCTGTTGACCCTGTTGTGCTTCGCTCGGTGTGTGTGTGTATTTCTCGAGTTTCACTTCCACTTTTGTCTGATGACTAGTCTCTCAGTTCCCAGATTGCCTGTGTGTAACAGTAATGTATATCTAGGTTTGGAAACGAAGGTCAGAAGGCTGATGGTGGAGAGCCGTGTTTGTTGCCTGCCTTGTGTGCGTTGCGCCGAGCGAGCCTAAAAACACGCCCCCTGTTCTCTGCCTTCTGATTGGCTCTCCCTCGCACGTACACTTCTCTGATTGGCTCACCGCGGTAACAACGTTCTTTAGCCCTCGCTTCACAAAAACCCGTGTGTTTACAAAGCACGTTAAAGTTCGTAGAATATTCAAACTTAGTCATGTCTAATCATGTCCCAGTTGTATATTCCGTTCTTTTTAATTCTTTTGACAATTAGTGAAAACTCCGTGCTCAAGATATAAGTTTTAAAGCTGTATTGATCCCTGTACTTGTATGAATGAGAATAATTGTGTATAACAGCACAGACTCTCTAAAGGATCATAATAACGGTAGTAGTGTCCACGTGACGTAACTGTTAAATAGGTGTCATCTGTGGATTCTTTCCAAGTTTCCCCCGCATAAAATAGTTTTGGCGCTCCGAACATAAATACTGGCATGGGAACTTTGTTTTGTTTTTGGGAACGCTAGTATGATGATGTTTCTGATCTCACTGAGAGATTAACATAATATCCTGTGACACATCTTGTCAGTATTTGATTGTATATAGATTATATTTGCAATTCATTTTTAAACAGTGTTTTTACTAATGATCCATTGTACAGCACCACTAATTGTACCGTTTTTTTATTGTTGATTTACAATATATGGATAGACTACATAATTTAGGTCATCTAACAGTATGAGGAATTAAAAACGAATGTTGTTAAATTTTTAATTGTGGATGCTTGTTTCAGCGTATTTGTATGTAAAGTATACAAATGTATACCTATAGTATATAAACCCATATATATTATTTGTCCCCCCCCTATATTAGTCATATATAAATATGTCATTCCTTAGATAACAGTGCAACAATGTTTACAACATTTGCATTAAAACATCTATACATACATCTTATAAAATAACTCTTAATGGTTTGTCCTGCATCTTTGCCGAGTCTCCCCGACGATGTATGTCACATAGTTTCAGTATAGGCACAGATCACACGTTCATTCATCCAGTAGCAGCCGTCCTGTGATGACATCATTGCGGTTGCCATAGTTACTGTTGCTACCTGAACAAGATGCAGTTGCTATATTTGAGAAGATTATTGGGTATGGAGCATTTTCAGTATAAATCTGCTCTCTTCCAGGGAGCTGCTGGGATTGTCACAGCCCTGTTTTCTGTATGCTTTAAATCCTTTCTTTAAAAACAAACAAACACACATTTCTTCTTCTCTTAATCTCATCGTTTCCATTAGGTTATAATGGATCAGCGTGCATAATCCATATTGCAATATTCATTTTTAAATGTAAAAGTGCACTTGGCTGAAAATGTATTTATTTAGTTATTAATTATAATAACTGTGTTTACAACACCAAGCATGCACTAACAATAATTCATCATTTTATAGAGACTCCCCTCTCTTACTCTTACTCTCTTATGTATGTATACTGCCTGCTTGCCAATACATCTTGCAAAATAATTTTTAGCCGGGAAGTGTTTCAAAAGTGTTTGACCGTTTTAAAGTTGAGAAAGCTCAGCATTTTCCATGGCATTGCCCTTGGTGTCTTTTTATGTTTTTATTGTATTTTACCTAAGTGGCCAGAACTGTATTAGTATATTTATGAATGTATTTAACACATGTTCGCTCATAATTTGTGGAAGTAATACACAAAGAACTATTTATAGTAAGAATATAATGGGTTCTTAGAGAGCGATGTTGATGATCTGCTACAGCACAAAGAAATCAAAGTGTGTTGTCTGCTTGTATACCGAGTCATATTGTGTTGAATTAGAAATAGTTGTGAGACGGGTAAGTGCAGCTCTAACTTCCAATGCAATTGTTAATTTGTGTCCAACTTGTTTAGTTTTTTTCTATTCTTTGTGGCTTCAGGCAGTGCCGCATGCTTCAGTATTTCGAAATGAAGCGTTCCAAAGAGAGCACACGTTGGGAAGGATTTTGTTGTTTGTATTTACTTTCTAGTTCTTTGGTGTTCACAGAGAAATGCACTGACCTCTGCATGGTCCTGAAACACGTAGTCATTTACTTTTAGGGAGTCCATCCCAATGTATTTATTTCATTGAGCGTGTTTACTGATGAGCAACACTGGTGCTTTTCTCTTTGCAGTTGCCCTTATTTACACCGGACCACCGGTGACACCGAGCGCAAGTACCATTTACGTTACTACAAAACTGGCACCTGCATCCATGAGACAGATGCTCGTGGGCATTGTGTCAAGAACGGCCTTCACTGCGCCTTTGCTCATGGACCACATGACCTACGGCCACCAGTGTATGACATCAGGTAGTGCTTTTCTCTCTCTCTCTCTCTCTCTGTCTTTGCGTAGAGGCGTGTATATAGCTGTCAATTTAACATGTTGAATTACTCTGATCCATATGCATTTTATTGTTAGGTCCAGTGCTAGCTATTAACAAACTATAACAATGCGTTTTGCCTCCATAAACTCCGGTTTTGCTGCTTTTTAATAGTTAGTGAGGTAATTGTTAAATCTAGGTATTGTATAGTATTAGGGATCAAGAATATGCTTTTTATAAGCAAATATATAAAATCATTATCATAAAGTACATGATCAGTATGATTGTTGCTTAATTTATCAAGGATGCTTTGAATTTATTCAAAGTTGCAGTAAAGACATTTCTAATGTTACTGTTTAAAATATATATATATATATATATATTTACATTGACAATAATCAGAAAGTTTGTTGAGCAGCAAGTTGGTATATTTGAATAATGCTGAAAATTAATACGTTTTAAAGGTGATTACAATAGAAAACATTTATTTTAAAGTGTTTTACAATGTGACTGTTTGTTTTTCGTCATATAAATTCTAGGTGGCCTTAAGGATGAGTTTATATATATATATATATATATATATCAAGTGGTTCTGAATGGTAGTGTAGTTACATCATTTGATGTACATAGCTGAGAGCACACATTAATATCTGCATTTCTTCAAGTACAAAGGAAATTTCACTATAGGGCATTAGTCGGAAAAGGAAGTTCTTTGGCTTGTGGCACTCCAATTCCTGTTTTTCAACGACGGGGGAAATTCTGCCAGGCTTCCCAACCCCCAACTAGCGTAAAAACGGTGAATCCCAAAATAACAGCCATTGGCGCTAGACATTGTTTTGCTATGTCAGTTGCAAAACGCTTTTGTGGCTGCCCAAGTTTTCAGCTGATTAGCACCATAGGTATTTACATACGCATTCAGTTCACAAGTGAGCAGTCAAAGTGCTTATTAGAGGGTGCTTAACCTCATTTGCAAATACATACCATATTTGTTGTGTTACTAACGACATCAATTACGCCTGCGTTGATGAGCAGTCAGCGCAATACAGCTATGAACGTTTGCGATTCTGGCCTGGAAAGGTGGCTTACTAGAGATTAAATAACAAGAAATATGCCATCTCAGCAGTTGCTTAGCAACGTGTATGTGGAAATAGCTGCTACATCAAAAGTGGTCTTATTTTTTTTTCTTTACATCTACCATTCGGAGTTGGTGTTGGTCCTGTTGAATGGGTGAGCTGACTTGCATAATTATGTTCACAGAGAGATCCAGGCCCAGGAAGCTCTGCAGAACGGCCAGTTGGGATCAGGAGAGGGAATTCCTGACCTGCAGCCGGGTGTGCTGGCCAGCCAGGCCATGATTGAGAAGACCCTGAACGAGGACCCACGCTGGCAAGGTGACACAAACCCTTCCCACACTAATGCAAGACCAGTACACGGGAAATAAAAAGAAGTTGATCGAGACTTCACTAGTAACGGTTACAGCCAGGTCAACTGTTTCTGTTCCTCTTTTTCGGCAGACACCAATTTTGTTTTGGCCAACTATAAAACTGAGCAGTGCACCAAGCCTCCACGTCTATGCAGGCAGGGCTATGCCTGTCCTCACTATCACAACAGCAGAGATAGGAGAAGAAATCCCAGAAAGTTCAAATACAGGTGAGATGGAAATGCTTCAGATATTCCCAAATAAAGCGGACATAAGCACATGTGTAAACACGTTCAGGAGTGGAAGTGATGTTATGTGGGAATATTTATTAGTTGAGGACTTCAGATGCAAAGACCTCTATAACTGTCCGAGTTTTTTTTTCTTTAAACAAGCGTTTTTATCAGGCTCCTTTTGTTTATGTTCAGTAACTTCACTTCAATGGCTTTTTAAGAAAATGTCCAATGATCATTTCCCAGGAGCCTGATAAATGTAATGTATAATGTAAAAAAAAATCTTTTTGCACCAAAAGTCTTTATTTGTAGATATTTGTTGTGCTTATTATTTGTTAAATTGGTCACATCCAAAAATAAAAGGAAAAAAATATTTTGCCGATTGACTATTTTTTTTTTTATATAAAACTCAATCCCTGTTGGATGTGTGTGCAGATCAACGCCCTGCCCGAGTGTAAAGCATGGTGATGAATGGGGCGAGCCCTCCAAGTGTGAAAGTGGAGACAGCTGTCAGTACTGCCACTCTCGCACAGAACAACAGTTCCACCCAGAGGTGAGGCAGACCGCCGCACCTGAGTGATTGACTTATAATATATTTGATTTACATTGTTTTAATCATCTCACCAACTTCTGTCTTTGTGTCAAGATTTACAAATCAACAAAGTGCAACGACATGAGGCAAACTGGATACTGTCCAAGGGGTCCATTCTGTGCTTTTGCACATGTGGAAAGTAAGTAGGTTTATAATGATGATTGATTGCAATGTGCTGAAGTTAAGCTCATTTATGGCTGTAAGAATATTAAAAATAAAGCAAATCGTGGTAGGGCATTTTATTAAAATGTAAAGATTGTGATTGTGAGTTATATATATATATATATATATATAATATGTGCGCATATATGCACTGCATGTTTCAGAGTGAACAACAGCACTTTTTGATGCAAGCAGCTCATAATCTGGTGTTGGTAGTAAATGCAGGTCGACAGAAACTCACCTTTGCATCTGCTTAGTTTGCTTTGCTTGTAATGTAGCACGAGCCAGCCATCTTCCTGAACTTGTACTGAGAAGCTCTTGTAAACTTAACGTTATCAAAAAGAGAAGCGCCCTGTGGTTTTCTATTAGACCTTGGTGGTTTAAGTTTTGAAAATGAAAAAATGAAGACCACCATAAATATTTTAATGGTAATGAACTTTAGCAGTTTACAATCATACTGTAAAATAAAATAATTAGTATTATAAATTAGGGATGCACTGATATGAAAGTTATGTCAATAAACAATATGTTTTTTATATTTAATAGCCATAATTGACATATTGGTAAATCTATGAATTTAAATTAAAATTTTGTATTCATTTTTTTGTATTAAGTTTTTATAAATTAAAAAGTTATGAGACCCTGTTCACAAAAAGTTTCACCAATTTTTTTTTTTTTTTACACTCCTGTTATTTGTTAAATAATGCAACAAGTCATTGGAAAAAATATGTTTGTACCAAAAATGAATGTGCCACAGTTAAATAAAACTAGAGCATAGCCTCTGCCTAGACAATAATTAAATAATTTTATTTAAACATATTGTAGAATGTAGAATATATTCAATTTGCAATTTGATTCCTATCATCAAATCGTGCAGCCCAAAGTTCATGACTCTGACTGTGTGTGTGTGTGTGTGTGTGTGTGTGTGAAGGAATTCCTTCCACAGAAGAGACCATGAGCACGTTGCTCACAGCAATGCAGTCGGGATCTCAGTCCAAGCTGGGCTCTCCGCAATACCCAGAGTGTCCGGTCAGCGAGTGGAGCAGCAATTCCATCACCAGCAGCGGCAGCAACAACGGCCAGACAGGAAACGTACGTTAGCGTTCCCCTTCTCACGCCTGTCCTCCATGTGTCTTACATCTGTGGTAGAGAAATCTCCTTCATTTAGAAAGCAGTTGATCGTTCTGTTTGTAGAGCTACTGTTTTTCTCTTCATTTCTGCTGCATTTCATTTTATTGGCTTTGGTTGGCTTCGTATTCTTTTCTACCTGTTGCAGTCTGTGTTGAAAAGGGAGACTAACTCGATGTCAAATCAGGCCTTCACACTCAAATCCTTCTCGATTCACATTAGACCAAAAAATGAGGCTATTTTTTTCTGTTACTCTGCGCTAAATCCTCTCAAGTTTGGATCTACCTAATCAACAATTTGGCTCCAAACCTAAATTTTTTTTTTTTTTTAAGCTGATTTGTGCTTTTCTTCTTCAGGTATCATGCACTAATAGTCCAACTGTAACCCCAGGCTCAGGGAGCAACAGTTCTTTGTCCCCAATTGGACCCATCATCAGGCCAAAATGCTTTACTAATGGTAGCTTTTGTTCAGAGTCCACCACGTCCAGTGTTTCCTCTCTGACGTCTAACTATCCCAAAGCTCCGGGTTTTGAACGGGAGGATCAGGTACACATGGTCGTTTTCTCTAGCCCTCACTAAAGGGACCTCCTGCAGGGTTGCAGGCATGACACACACTGCAAGCTTTCACTTTGATTTCTTTGCCTTTGGGTCATTTCATTTGTTCTCACCACTTTTCGCTTGTTTTTTTTTTCTTTTAGTGGTTTGTTGCCAAATGAAAGCTACTTGCCTTTAGTTGTCGATACTCAGTTGTTGTTGTTCTTGAAAAGCTTCACTTCAGTCTTTGAGATTGAGGATGTGGCAACACTGACTGCTTTGAAATGCATTACACGCATTTCTACTTACTTGTTCTATTTATGATTCATGTGTTGAGCTCTGAGGTCATTTTAACGTTGTAGTGATCGGAGAACAACGCCCAGAGGCCACATGACCACGTTGTGGTAATCATAGAGTATCAGAACAGAGCACGGTGTAATGTTATACTGTCACAAACAACTTTTAAGGACGTTGTACTTTTTTTTTCTTTTTTTTTGTTTCTTCTCTTTTCTGAGCAGGTAGCAATTCCCAATATAATAACAGCCCTGGTTACCTTACCAACATCAGGTCACGTGATAGGATGTATTATCTGATTTCAGGTGAAGAACCAGAAGAGCCTGTCTGGGGAAAATAATCAAAAGTTAATGGACCAAGACAAACAGGTTAAAGCAGCTTAGTTCTCACATACATGCATTTTACAACCTTACAAATCATGATTGTTTAGGATATAAAGTGATTGGATGGATGTTACATTTCTTGCTTTCATCCGCATTTCCAAAAAATTATATAAGATTATATATTTTATAACACAATGTTAAAAAATGTTAAAGTTTTTTTTAAAGTAACTTTGTTATGGTAAAATAAAACTTTTTTCCTATTGATTGAAACAATAAAATATTAGATGATTTAAAAAAAGATTTAAAGAAAGTGTTAAAGATATATTGCCTAAGCATCTAAATAAACTTAATGGGGCAGTTTCCCGAACAGGGTTTAAGACTAGTCCTAGATTAAAATAAATGTCAAGAGCTGTCTAAACTGGAAAAAGCTTGCACTGCGATATCTTAAAATACATTATTGTCATTGCTTGGTCTTAAAATGCTTACAGATAATGCATTTTTGTAAGACATGTTTCCAAAAATTCTTAATTGTCCTAAATTATCAAAGTTCTAGTTCTGGAGTTTAAGTACTGTGTTTTCTGGAAAAACAGTCACATTTTATATAAAGGGCACTGGGTCGAAATAGCATTCTTGGTTATAAAAGTACAGACAAGTTGTTTGTATTTTATATTTTTGTTTATTATTACTTTTAGAAATGATCTAAATGTCAGTAAATTAAACTAAACATTTACAAATATTATACGTGTTATAGACATGTATTCTCAGTCTACAATGCATCCTTAAACTGTGACTGTATTTAGAACAGAACAGGAATGAAAATAGAAGTATAAAGCAAAAATGAGTTATTATGGCATTTTTATACACGTCAAGCCTACAAAAAAATTATTTGATGCAAAATCGACAAACTGGCATGTGGGCAATGTGTACTAACAAAGTTGGGCTCACATACCTCTCATTTGGCACAAAATCAACTGTGTGCATGTTTTGTGTACTTGACATTAATTGCATTATATTAGTCGCTTTGGAAAATAGCTTCTATTCTGGATAGGGTACTTACATTACTAAAACTGAAATGAAAATAAAAGGCAAGAGCATATAACTATATTGCTAAAACTTTATATTATAATTAGGGCTGTCAAATGATTAAAATTTTTAATCAAATTAATCAGGATTTTCAGTGGATTAATCATGATTATACTACATAATTCAACGGCCCGTCGTCAATTATTCCTTACTTAATCACTATTTGCAAAGTCACCTGAATCCTAACCATTTTTTCTTCTGAAATGCATACCAAAGTTAAAAAACAGGACACAGATCCATAATTTTCATAATATGTCTGTTTATTAACACAGCCAAATAATGGTGGTTTACATCAAGCTGAAACATACCATGATATTTGTCTTTGCAATGAGAACGATCTTTTACCTTTACGCCAGTTTCACACCGCACGCGTAAGCAGCGCGTATGCCGAGCAGAAGCAGTGCGCGGCGATCGTGCATTCATCACACTGGCCGCGTTTGTCGCGCGCAGCTGAACCGAAACTATCGCGCGAGGCATTGCCGCTCCTGCGCTGCCTTGACCAAAGTATTCACAACGGCGCTGTCAGCAAGACTGACAGACTGTGA
>JAUCNO010001398.1:4179830-4193115 GCA_032353835.1 Enteromius viviparus | reverse complement strand
CAGCATAAAAGACTTCAGTTCCCACGTGTCACTGATGCAATATGCAGTTACTCCGAGGTAATTGTTGTCCCACTTTCTTGACAAATAATTCGTCACACCGCGCATGCGTGAAATGCGTTAAAAAAATTTACGTTATTAACGACAAACTTTAATTAACGCCGTAACGCATTATTTTTGACAATTATAATAAAAATGATCATTTAAAATGAAAAGCTAACCAAAATACTAAAAAGTGCAATAATAGTATATTAAAATTATACTAAAATAACTAAAAAAAAAACACATTCAAATTCATTAAATTGTTATTTATTTTTATTTCTGATGTAAAATGTATACTTCACTTGTGTGTATTTATTTATGTTATATAAATATATATTAACATTATAGACTTGGTACGCGTACATATATTTTGTAAACAAAATTTTTTTTTATTTTGGATTAATCATTTGATTAATTGCACTAGTTATTAGTTACTTTAGCAGTTTTTATTGTCCTTTGTTGAGTGAAAAACAAAACCGCCACACAGTGCTTACGTGTTAATATTTGAAAAACATTTATTTATCCCTACACTTGTCTAAAGTAACAGAAATCAGAACAATTGATTTGTAATTAACTTGAGAAGAGATTTCCTCCTCTTCCTCATGGTAGATCTTATTCTTTGACACTGACTCGTGTCCCATTGCTTCCTTTCATAGGCTCATGGCAGTGTGTTCTCAGTAGTGAATCCACTCGCGTCCAGCATAACATCAAGCATCACGTCCAGCTTGGCCTCCAGTATCGGATCTGACAGTTCGTCACCCACCACTTTATCAACCATGAATGCAAAAGCCACGCCTTTCTACCCAGGCAGCAATACTGTGGAGTCAGTGATAGGTAAGTCCTGCAGCACTTTCATCTTAAAGCCATCCAGCCGAACGCTACATCCAAGGGTAAAAGTGCACGAGACACTCAGCCCAGATAGGGCAGTGCCGTTAAATGCAGAGCGTTTAGTGAAGTGGAAGCCGTGCTTGTAGTAATGCATTAGCCGTAAGTCAGCGAGTCCACTAAACCTCACCAGCAGCAGTGACTCAGCAGCACACAGCTAAATGGATGGTAAGTGCTTTTTCCTTTACGCTAATTTAACTTAAATATATGACTATTGCCCAAAAGCTGCCTTTGATGTTTGGTTATTATACACTGTAAGTGGATATGAATTGTATGCTGCAAGAGTTATCAAGCCTTTTACGACAGCAAGAGCTTTACTACCACGTATGTTTACACACACAAGGTGTGTGAGTTCCACTGCAGAAGAAGTACAGGCGTAGTGCAGATATACAAAGGAATAACACAGTAGAGATGGAATATAGCACTGATATAAGTAAAACAGAAGTAGAAGTATAGAAATAAATAAGAGCATTATGTAATATTGTGTTTTATATCCACTTTGCAAAGCTACTAAATCTTGCACGACTTTTCTCCTTCTTAGGATCTGCACTTGACCTGAATTTTAGTGACATCAACGTTGCCTCGCTCGACAAAGAGCTAGAGGACCAAGTGGACAACAATGGCCTTGGTTTAACAAGTACGTTTGAATTGTTGTAGCTCTTGAGTGTGTAGAGATAGAGGATGCGCTGCAGTTGATGTTTAAACTGTTTCGTCCCGTAGGTCAGAGGTTATTAGGAGGCTCTGCTCCTGTCAATATTCCTGGCTCTCTGGCTCGGTCTTCCTCTCTGCATTCCTCTTCGTCTCTCTCTGCCTCCCCGCTCAGCTCTCTGTCTCAATCCCTGTCCCAGTCTCTCCTCACTGGAATGGCCTCCCAGCAGAGCCAGCCACAGGCACCACCTGTTAAAACCGAGCACGGCCTTCTGGGAACACCCACGTCTACGCAGAACTCCTTAGGTGGGGATTGTATTCCAAAACGTCTTATCACGATCGCAGTTTTGTGAGTAGTGATGTAATGATGTGTCGTCTTAGGTCTGAATGGCGGAGCAGGGGGAATATGGGACTTTATGAGTGGCAGCTTCTCTCCCAGCCCGTCTCCAGTGTTCAGTAGCCTTACTTCCAGCACGGCCGGCTCCAGCAGTGCAGATATCGGCCGGCTGCTCAGAGAACTGGATGAAGCCAAGCGCAAGATAAAGCAATGGGAGGACGCCTGGCATCAAGTCAAGCAGGTCAGATGTGCTCGCTTGCTTTTATGGGCTTTATGAGATGAGTGAGGCTAATGGTACGTTCACACCAGACGCGAATGAAGTGTTAAGTGCGAGTGATTTAAATGTTGCATCCTGTGGCGTGATTCACGTGAAGCGGCACGAATGACATGATTAAAATTAAGGTAAAAAAAATCTGAACTTTGGCGAAAATTCGCGCCATGTTAACCAATCAGGAGCTTGCTCTAGTAGTGACATTGTTACTAGCAAGCGGAGGCAGAATTCGGAAACTATGGAGGATAAAATCATCGTCTCTGTATGATACATCTTTGTATTTTCATAGAAACGTAAATAAAAAATGCAAAAAATGCAACTCTTAAAAATGCATTTCATGGCACAATAACAGCAATATTTGTCAAAATAAAATCGACCAATGCACGAGACTGGAGCCGCCTGGCATAACCCCGCTCATGATGCAAATCTGTTGTTAAGTTAATTTTCACTCGCGAATGAAGCGAGTAAATTCAAAATGTTCAAGCATCCAACTACACGCAATTTATTAGCGCAGGTCGCATCTGGTGTGGACGTACCATTAGAAGCCTTTTTGTTTATCCTTTAGGTCATCTCAGAGATTCAAGCCTAGTTTTTTTATGTTGTTGTTGAAGACAGAAGCTGACACTACTTTGCTTTGCTTACTGAAGCGGTTGTCTTGCAGTGACACTTCAAGCTATAGAGTGCTGTGGTGATAATGTGTTTTTGTAGGCATTGCCCTGGTTTCCTCAACAAAAAGCCAATAGGATAGTGATTTACTGCTGATTACAGAACTGACTTTATTGACAAGTGTGCATGTTGGTTGCATTCGATTCATCGTGCACCCCTACAACTTCTATTAAGCCCATATACAGGTTGCATGACTTACACATTACTACCTCTAGTTCTTCAGTCATTTTCTCTGCATTCTTGTAAACTCCTCTAACTTAAACTTTCAATTATAAACGCAATGAGGCTGTGAAAGTGCATTGGTAAGTAGATGAGTTTACCTTTTTGGTGTGATGACATTTAATGTTCCAGATAACTGTTGTCCCATTTAGCCACCTGTTAAAAACTTTTAAAGGAGTAGATCACCCCAGACTTAAAAGTAGCTGAAAGTTTACATACCCCTATGTCATCCAAGATGTCTTTCTTCAGTTCTTTAGTTGAAAATATTTGAGGACTTTTTTTCATTTAGTGGACTGGAGATCAACAGGTCCAAATTACAATTTCATATATTTTTTTTTTTTTTCAAATTGCAAGTTTAAATGCAGCTTCACAGCTCTACATGGTCTAAGCTAAGGACTGAAGGTCTTATCTAATTAAACGATTGGGAATTATATTAAAATTGCAATACTTGTCTTTCACTAGCTCTTCTCACAGACGAAGAACTTAAAGGAATAGTTCACCCAAAAATTAAAAGTCTGTCATCATTTACTCACCCTCTAGTATTTCCAAACCTGTATGAGTTTCTTTGTTCTGCCGATCACAGAGGAAGATATTGTGAAGGTAGTTTGTTACCTGGCTGTTTTTGGTCACCATTGACTTCCATAGCTTTTTTTATCTTCTATGGAATCAATGGTGACCAAAACAGCCTGGTAACAAACTACCTACAGGTTTGGCACTACTTTACGGTAAGTAAATAATGACCGGATTTTTATTTTTGGGTGAACTATTCCTTTAACCACGCCTGATCTTTCCAACATGATAAAGATGTGGAAGGTAAGGTGGCTAAGAGAGCGCAACGCGCTGCAAACTTAAGAAAACACATGCAAACAGAAGAAAACGCATGCAAACTGCAAATTCTCGCAACGCAACCAAACACAGAGAGGCGCTGCAAACACACACACATGCTGCAAACAGCACGGACCACAACGGAAAATGTTTCAGGGGGACCTCAAAAAGTAAAAAAACCCAGCTGGGACCTGATTATTTGTTCTGTGGCTTTTGGTCAGAGCAGAGATGTTGTTGCTGAACTAAAAGGTGAGGGTTTTTTTTTGTGTTTATTTTAACAACCTGATCATACAGTCTTTTGGATTTTATTAGACTAATCTGACGAATTACACACTTAACCATGAAACATTATTTCTTTACTGGGTTCGTCACTTTTTGAGATCCCCCTTAAACATTTCCATTGTGGTCCGTGCTATTTGCAGCACGTTTCTGTGTTTGGTTGCATTGTGTTTTTCTCTGTTTGTAGCGCGTTGAGCTCTCTCAGTCACCGTAGGAAGCAGAGTTTTGTGGTTAAAACATATCTAGATTTGGTAACACTTTAGAACAGGGAACACTTATTGATTAATTACTATGACTTTTCCTTCAATAAATTACTAATTTGCCTTTTATTAATAGTTAGTAAGGTAACTGTTAAGTTTAGGTATCGGGTTGGATTAGGGATGTAAAATAAGGCATATGTGCTTAATTGCTACTAATAAAAGGCTAGTATTCAAGTAATATGTGTGCTAATAAGCAACTAGTTAAAAGACCCTACAATAAAGTGTTTAAATTAGATTAGACTTGGTTGGGATTGTGTAAAGCCCTTTTAAGCTGCACTAAAATTTCAATTTGGAACTTCAACCCACTGGCTCCCATTGAAAGAAAGGGAAAAGAAATGGGAATGGGAAAGAAAATGCATTAGTGATTTATTTTGTGCAACAAAACATGAAAATATCGCACATTTAACCACACACCATTTTTTAGGCATTTAATAAAAAAAACAAATTAAAAAACATATTTTGACTATAAGATGATGGAACTGGAAATTCAAAAATCTCCTTTCCAGGTTTTGACCTACAAAGATCATGCCTGCAGCACTCTATTGTTCTTTAGCTTTGAAATCTGAATAAATGCCCAGAAGGTGTCAGTTTAGTTCTTCTCATCCCGTGGACCGTGTTATTAAAACACATCTCTCACAGGCCTGCGAAGCGTGGCAGAAAGACGCTCACGAAGCAAAGGAGCAAGCTAAATCAGCAGAGGCGGAGCGGCAGCTGGCGGAGCAGAAGCGGGAGGACACCGAGCGCAAGCTGAAGGAACTGCAGGGAGACTTTGACATTTTGTGTCGCTCCCCCAACACACCCCTCCTGCGCAGCTACGGCGAGCTGGACCAGCTCCCCCTGCCAAAGCTCCGCTCCATCCAGAGCCAGCTGCGCTCTGACCTAGACCTCATAGAAGGGGTAAGAAGGACCAGGTCCCAACACACATACGTCACCATGTCACATTTACACACACTCTAAGTAGACGGTCGCACTCTTCTCGTCAAGTAAGGGGAAGATTGAGTAGGCAACGAGGTTTAACATCCACACCAGTCAGTCAGTCATGCATGACGCACTGCATTGAATCTGTCCAAGTGTGACTGATGTTAACTCTTCTTTTTCTCAACACAGGTAATATATCAGCTTCAGTCAAAGAAATGTATAGTTTGCCAAAAGCATGATCGTTCCATTGTCCTGCAGCCTTGCCAACATTATTTACTTTGTCAGAACTGTGCGTCTGGTAAAGCAGAATGTCCTTACTGTAAGACGAAAATTTTGAAGTGGTGATGTACAGCTATCCAAGGTACTATTTAATGTTTTAGCCCTTTGAAGAACTACTAATACATATTATTAGAATTATAATTATTATTATTATGCTTACGGTTTCTAAATAGCATTTTTTTTGTGTTTCAGTATTTCATATAGTGATTCAATTGATTAGTTTTATTAGAATCTAATAAGTGGTGTTTGACTGATACAAATCAAGTACTTAAATGCAATACCTGTTTTGTACAAGCTAGATTATCCATTTTCATAAAGCATTAAAAACTTTTCCCTTGGTTATTGCTTTTGGCATTTATAGTCGGTTGGCCCTGATTTGACTGTTAGCAACAAAATCATCGGCCTGATGCCATTATTGCTACTAGCTGCGTGAAGAGGATTCGTTTCTTGTTAAAAGCACTTTGTTGGAAATTTGTCTGAGGGTATTTTTCTTTTTTCTTTTCGAAAATTTGCTTTAAGCTGCTTTTGTAGTTTTATTTGTTTGTTTGTTTATGTTTGTTTGTTTGTTATTTTCTTAGACTTTTATTTTCCCCCAAATACGCTAAAGTATGAAGCTTTTGTGTGTACTGTGAAAACATGATAGAATATTTCATTTTTCTTACTGTTAAATCATGGTATAGTGTATATATCTTGTTAGTTTTCATATAAAATAGTACTAAATAGTAGTTATTATTACTTTCATTGTTACTTCAATTTTTCAATCAAATAAGTGCAAACTTTGAATGCATTTTAGGCATAACCAGCAGCTGTAATATCAGTAAGGCACATACTGTATGCTAAGGCATTTAGTAAATGGATTTCTCCGTCTTATAGTGACTATTTAGATATACATTATGTGGTTGTTAGATGAGCACATGTGTTCTGAAGTCCTCAGCGACACAGTATTTTAGTTGTTTTGGACTTTAGCCTTTCAGATATGTTCGAACATATATCTGATTCCCGGCCACTCCCTCTTAAGTGCCTTGCCTTAAAAACATTTGAAGCATCTGTGAAGAGTTTAGGATTGTAGTAGAAAACCCATAGCTTCTGCAAAAAGTATGTATTTTTCCTGTAGTACCGTATTATCGGCCCAATTCAGCACTAAAGTATTTCCGAGAGACTTCACCCTGGTCGGTGCCTGAGCTCTGAGGTTCAGCTGAAGAATCGAATCTTTTCCTTCATTAACGATGGTGCTTTTTGGGTGCAGCTTCATTATCCTTAGATTAGCTTCATTTAAGCGTGTAGGGATATTCAAATCAGGAAATGTGTGCGTTTCATCCATTGCAAAAACGAAAACTGGCTTAGTACACTTCTGTTTATTGAAATGTGTAGAATTGTAGTGCTCTGTAGTGTTTACAGACAAGAAATCATTGGTGTTTTTCGTATCCAAATTCGACAGTGTAATGTGCTTAGGTAATCTAATTGAAATGACCTGCTACTGTGTTATCTGAAACTTTTTTTTTTTTTTTTTCTTTCTTGTTCCTTTCATATTTACAGCAATGAGTTTGTGCGGTAAATTGTCAGGTACACAAAGGTGCAAGTTCTTTTTCGTTTCTTTCTTTCTTTTTCGAAATCGGGATAAACAGTTTACTTTAAAAGGGATGGTTATTGAGGATCTAATTGTCCAGACCCTCGTATTTTCTTTCAGCTTCACGAGGCGAAGACAGTGTGTATATAGAAATCTGATTTCTCTCTGCTTTGGTTCTTGCGTTCGTATCTTTATCCACAAGGTCTGTATGTAGCTGATGTTCTTGACTGATCTGTCACTGCATGCGTCAGTGTGTAACTTTTGTTAACCAGCTGAAGCTCTAAATCACACTGCCAAATGTGTTTGTGTTGAGCAGACGTATCCAGTTGTCGGTCAGGCATCACAGTTGAGTATTCTAGGAATAAAAAACGAAACATTTTTGCGCAATGCTTTGTTCTTATTGTTTCAAGTCCGATTAGCGAAGACGTATTCTTTATTTCGTACGATGGGCGACATAGATGGGTTGAAATGGATCAAAGCAGCTTTGGGATGTTGTGGCGTTTCCAGCACTCAAGTGTTCAAGACTTTGTAGACGGATGGGTTCCATTGTTTGGTTATTGGACCATAACGTAGGGTTTTGTTGGACTATAAAATGGGGTTGGGATTTCACGCGACATTTATTTCTCAAGCGAAGAGTGCGGTCCAATCAAATGTTGACTTTACTCAATTGAACCAAAGTGGTATTGCAGTTTATACATGTATCAAAGTTCAACCGAGGTGGTGTACAATTACTATGTCGGGTTTTCAATGTTTAATTTGACAACTATGCCAACTGCTTTTGCTGACAATATTAATGGACTGAATGCCCATTTCCGTAGTTTCTACCAAAGACCTTTACTATTCTTTGTTCTCTCTTGGATTTTATAACTGCATTTTCATTTTAACATTCTGAGGAAATAGTTAGGGATATGACCAAATCTAGTACCTTATTTACATATGTGCATCCTAATGAATCACAATTCTTTACGAACTGAACATAATGATTGTGGTGGTGTTTTTTCCCCTTCAATTTCTCAGTGAAAACAATAACATAGTACTGAATTGGCTGTAATCCACAGTGAAGGAATGTCATAGTAATGAATGAATATTTGTGTTAATACTCCTAAGTGGCCATATGGATTAGTGCTTATTTGAAGTATAAATTATTTCTTTTTATACTACTAGTACATACTAGTCTGAAATCAGTTTTGAAACATTAGTTATTGTGCACTACTTGTATGCGGTCAGGAATTTAAAAGAGTACTCAGCCCGGAAGGTGCTTTCTTTAGTTTCCATTTGACTGGTGTTTGTTTTTCTGTCTGTTTAGTTGGGATCTGAAGAATTTAGATATGAAAAATATATATATATATATATATATATATGTTTTTTTTTTTTTTTTTGTAAACCCTGAAGTCTATTGTCTTGTCAAATGTTGTCTACCATGGCTGTGTAGAACATATTTGATTGCGATGTAAAATGGGTCCTTTGTTCATGCTCGTTGAAATGGCTGAGACAGACAGTGGATTACATTTATGTAAACTGTTCAAGTATCTACATTTCCTAGCCTTAAACCTCACTTTTTGGCTTAGTTGCATTTGCCTGTGATGGTAATGAATCAGAAGAAGAAAAAAAACAAGTACAAAAGAATTAAAAAAGAAGAACATAGGCCTGCACTTAAATGTCTGGTTTACAGTCAGGCGTTATGCTGCATAATATTGTTAAGTCTTGTAAGGATCGAGTCTCTTTTGTGCCTTGAAAGTATTTTTGATTAAACAAATGGATAATTCCAGTTTGGGAAATGAGCTGAATTTTAGTGCCTTGAGATATTTGAATCTGTATTTCTCAATGCACAAGAGGCCCGTCACACACTTTTTACAGGCCAATATAATAGGCAAAATAATTCAAATGAATAAATCTCTGCCATGCCTTTGATCATTTCATTAATTAAGTAATAAGGGATTATTATTCTGATAAAGAAGCATTTGTTGATGTTGAAAAGCCAGCATGATGATGCATGTGCACAGTGTCTACTGTCAGAGTAACAGTTAAGGTGTTTTGCGGTTGTATTTATTACCAATGGTGTGTTCATCTGAAGTACGACAGCATTGAAGCTGAATTGCTATAAAGCCCAGTCACTGAATTTCTGTGTTAATTGTTTGCTTAACAGTGGTTTTCAGTACAACATGGCAGATGGTAATCATTTAGTCACATGTATCTAAACCACAGCATGATCTTACACACAAAAAAGCCCCCCTGTCTGCATCAGCCATTTTAATGCCAACTTAAGAAAAATGACCGTTTAATGTTCATGTAAGACCAGGCATTTGTAATTAAAGAAGCACCAAGGACTCTTGTTTAGCAATGTGTAAATTAATGTATTGGAAATTTTACCATAATGCTCTGCAGTGGAAATAATCATTTCTTTCTTTTTTTTTGCATTCTTGTGGATTTTTTCTTTTATGCATTTGTTTGTTTTGCTCATTTTGTTCTCTATCAGTAGTGTGATTTTTATTGAACCTAAGGATTTATGCAATCTTGTATATACGTATTACATATGAAACTGGTTAAATTTAGCAAACTAGCCAGGGGGAGAATACCTTATTACAATAGTACACTTTTGTAAGAGGCTAAAATAATAGAAAAAAAAAAAAAAAAAAAAAAAAGGCAGATTTTTTGGAACCACTGTTCCCTATAATTAATGTTACGGTTAATCGAACATTAAATCCCTGAATATTGAATGTACCATTCAAATTAGATATGAAATGGGTCACTGGAATAACATAGAGAGCGATTAATCTATAATGATGTAGCACTAGTTTTGTGAATTGCGATACATTACGAATAAATTTCTAAGTTAAACACGATTGCAGTTTTCAAGTTTTGTGTATTTATCCATGTAACAATTTGATGGAAAAATGAGATGTATTTTTCTCAGGGTTTTACAGGAGAACTGTAGAATAGAGAGAGATGTCCAATTTTCAAAGGAAACTGCAACTCACAGATTTATTAGCTCAAAAGGCAAAATGTGGAAATCATTTATATTGCAAGAAAGAAACATATCCCTTATTTTGGTACAGTATGCATCAATATATAGAACAGCTTATATTCTAATTAGTGTTGAAATTCTATACGATTTGCTGTCAGTATAATACTTTGTGTATGTGTTGTTGTCAACACAAGACCTTAAACCATTTTACTGGGAGTTCTGTGTTTAAGTTATGGAGGCTTCTTTATGGAATAGTTGTACGTTTTGATGGCCAGAGAGGTTTTTCATCACTAGAATTACTTAAGATGGTATTATTTATAATGCATAATCTTTCTCTTGTAGTGTATCATTTAAAATTGTTAACACTTGTCTACACTACAGCAGTTATGCAATGGTTTACAAAATTCATGGAATTATTTTTGTCATCTTGGGAATTAAATAATTTTTGATCTTTAACCCGCCTCCAGTGTTTTGTCTACTTCTTTCCCTCCCTTCCTCACTTATGAACCATCAGTTACAGAGCTACAGAGAGAAGAACAGTTTGTCTTTTTGGATAAAATTTATGCGTTATGAGTTAATATGCAACTTAAAGTGTTTTTGAGCTCTAGCAATATTAAGACAGTCTGTTCATTTCTGTGAAAAACATGCCAGTAATGTCTGTCATCACATTTATGGGAAAATATAGAAGGATAAATATTTAGCACTAGGTACCTATTACAGAAAAAAACTCTTGGTTATGCTGGTGCTTCACGATGATGAATGTCAAGACCGAGATCTTCAAACAGGTAACACAGCAATTTCACTGCCTGCAGATACAGAAATATATTAATAAAGGTTCTTTCATTGATGGTTCATGGAACCTTTTAATTCCACAAACGTGAAAGGTTCTTTTTTTATTTTAAAAAATAAATGTTACTCACTTTTCGTTCAGAGTTTGGGTAAAGAAGTTCTGTTGTTACTCTCTTTAGGTCCGATCTCTCCCTGCAAATTCTGCAGAAGACGACAAACTGTCACACATGCTTTGTACTACTGCTGTAGCCTTTTACTTCCATTTCAGCTCTGCTTGTACCTCTCGAGAATGATGCTGAAACACGTGACCGCATTGTCTGCTTGCAAAGCAATGATGAGGCAGGGACCCTCACGTAGAAGTGCTTCACCAGCAGAGGGCCTCAGTAACTGGGAAATGTGCCGCCTTTGTTTCTCATCTGGTGTGCTAAGCCTTCCAGCCAGCAGGTGGCAGCCGGTCCTAAGCAGCCGCTGCAGTAGCTCGGAGTACAGAGGAGGCTGACTCTGCCGCAGGAGCTTGGAAGGTATGAGCAGGCAGGTGGTCTGACAAAGAGCACTTCTGACCAAAGGCCCTACTGGCACCAAAACACAAATAAACAACAACGGTTCCCATACTTATTACAAAGGTCGCTCGCAGCTAGTAAAACATCAACAAGTTTTGGGTTGTTTGTGTTGTTGGCTCAGTTTACTGGTGTGTTGGTAGATGGGGGTGAGGAAGTGGGAGAATCATGCCTTACCCTGACTGAAAGCTGGAGAAAGTTCAGCGGTGTGCAGCTCCAAACTAGCTTCAGGATCGGATTGCAAGCAGGGTATCTGATATAAGACAGGTTTAAGTATAACACCAATGTAACAACATACATTTAGCGGTAGGAATGACAAGGTTACAATACCTTCTCATGTCTCATAACTGAAGTTTCACTGCAGCACACGCCATCTGGAAATACCAGTTTTATGTCTTCTATGGCTTTCCGATAAGATGAAGATCCTGTACGAGAACATACATATTATGTCAGTCAGCAAATTACATTTATTAAGAAATGGTAATTTTTTTGCGAGAGTCCTGACCATAGATGCCATTTTGTAGTCTATCGGAGCCATACTGAGTCCTCCATACTGTCTGATCTGCAGTATGGGCTTCATCAGGATCTTCAGGGCCCATCAGCTCCAGCAGCCTCTTTACTGCATTCACTCGCAGTAAAACCAAAGCCAGCGAGGGGCCTGAGCTCAGGTACTTCAACTCCAGCTCCTTAATGGGATCCTGGATATTAAATAAGCATAAGTGCAATGGTTTCTTACCCAATCGGGTATATTTTTAGTAATGATATGTGTAGATACATAATGTAGAAATGTCTGCTTGTTAAAAAACAAAGTGTAATTAATTGTGTAGAAGTGTAATGTCTCCACCTTGCCATAAAGTTAAAATAGTTTTACTTTAATGTACATTTTAAATCTTTAATCAATATTAAAGCTGTCAAACGATTATCCAAAATAAGTGTTTGTCTACATATATGTATGTTTATTACACACAATTCAGTATATATATAAGCTTTTCCATGTATATATTTATATAATTATTATATGAATAATAAATATGCTTATATATATGTGTGTGTGTGTGTGTGTGTGTACTGTGTAAATTTATTATATAAATACACACACATGCATTTATATAATAAATTTACACAGTACACACACACACACACACATATATATATATAATATATTTGTATATACATTGGGGCAAAAAAGTTAGCCACTAATTGTGCAAGTTATTCTGCTTAAAAAGATGAGAGAGGCCTGTAAATTTCATCATAAGTTTCCCAAAAAGTTCTATTTTACTTTCATCTGACCATATGACATTCTCCCAATCTTCTTCTGGATCATCCAAATGCTCTCTAGTGAGAGCCAGAAATCCTGCTTGTTTGTAGGTGACCAAATGCTTATTTTACAGATTTTTTTTCTTATTTTGTCTCTCATAGTTGAGGTATACCTATGATGGAAATTACAGGCCTCTCTCATCTTTTTAAGCGGAAGAACTTGCACTTTTGGTGGCTACATAAATACTTGTTTGCCCCACTGTGTATATATATATATACACTCAACAAAAATATAAACGCCTTTGTTTCTGCACTGATTTTTCATGAGATGGACTTAAAGATCTAAAACCACACCAGATACTGACCGGTTCTGAGTCCCCAGACCCCCAATAAAGCAAAAAACTGCACATTCCAGGGTGGCTGTTTATTGTGGGCAGTATAATGTAGAGCTGTGCACTACTCATGATGTCAGATCAGCATCTTGATGTGGCACACCTGTGAGGTGGGATGGATTATCTCAGCAA
>JAUCNO010001398.1:4164848-4179730 GCA_032353835.1 Enteromius viviparus | reverse complement strand
TGGAATGAATTTTAGATCTTTAAGTCCATCTCATGAAAAATTGGAGCAGAAACAAAGGTGTTGCGTTTATATTTTTGTTGAGTGTACATATGTATGCGATTTATCATAATTTATTAAAGACAGCACTAACAAATATTTAGTGATATTTTGTCATGCTTTATAAAAATACATTTATTTGAATTTCAACAAATGTACAGGAGTAACATTATACTATATTTTAGCTTGCCATAATGATTTGCCAGTACAGTTATTTAAATATATTATTATGATATAATGATAATAATAATTCCATATGAAGTCCTGCTCAAGTGGATCAAAAATCACTCTAAAATTAAGCTAATTTGTCTAGCTTGTAATATAATACATAATAAAAATTTAATAGCAATTAATATGAAATTAATTAATGATCATTAAAGTATGATAAAATATCTTTTTCAAATACTTATAAAGAGGAGGACAGAGTTACCTGTTGCTCTGGTGAATGTATCAGTGCATTTGCCACACTCGAGTCCAGCAGTAACACACGTAAGCCCACTAGAGTATATCCGTTCTGTTTGATTACTGTGAGAATTTTACCAAAGCGGTGTCTCCAGGCTCCAGGCTTGAACAGAGCTAGAGTCAAAAGTGGCTCTGGACCTGCAGAGTACAAAGGGAGGAAGTTGAGAGAAAAGGCCATAAAAGAGCTCAGAGAAGAACAGACCCACTTACCCACTGTCATGTAACTGTAAAGCGACTGATTTCTGAGACCTAAGGATTGTCAGAAATTGACAGTCAGTTCCCAGAGCACATACGGGGGAAGATATACTTAGGCTTGGATCTGTACATACCAGGAGTGTCGATGTGATGAGGTGGTAAGAATTTCAATAATGGACGACTCGTGTGATCTGAAGACGAAGGGATTTTAGATTAAGCAAAACCACTTATGGATCATCCTTATAAAACTGTTATCTACTTGAATCCTCACCAGGGACCAATTCTGCCTCGGAGAAGAAGAGGCAGGTCTGTCTGAAAGCTGTCTCAGGTGTGGGGGACATCAATACATGGAGGTTTCCTGGGTAATTTTGTGTTAAAAGTCTACGTAGGGTGATGAATGCCCTCACTCTCCTCAGAGCCATGACCAGGGCTGGAGTGGATGTCAAGCTCTGCACACTGTTCTGCCACTCTTTTTCTCCGATCTCAAACGGACTCAACTCTTGTGCCTGCAGCTGAGACAGCTTGGTTTCCCACTTTATTGCCAGAAGCTCAAATCCCTTTTGTCCTGTTTGTACAAGACAAGGTAGATTTGGTTGCGTTGCTTACAGTGGTTTACTTAACCAAGAAAACAAGTAGTTTTAAGTAAAAAATTCTCCTAATACCGTTCTTGCTCTGTTGAAATTATGTTATGCTGTTTGTTTGAACTGGATCTTGTGTGCTGATCCTAAGCAACTCCCTGCTCAGGACCAGGATATGACCAGCTAAGATCCAGCTTAAACCAGCTCATGACTGACTAAAAACCAGCTTATGACCAGCTCAAGGTTGACAACCAGCGTGCTTGATTTTTCAACTAAATGAAGGGCCACTTTCATGAAAGGTTCAATTCCAATACGTCTGCCTGGTTGTTTCTAACAATCCTAAAAACCCTGATTAGTTCATTAAGAGCTCTTTTGGAAGGTGGCATTCTGGAAGCAGAATTGTAAACGTTTTGGGTACCTGCTACATCTCCCCTGAGAACCTTGTGAAGAAAGTCCATTTCTTTTTCCACAATGTTCTGACCAGTCAGTGTTAAAACCACCACCTGCTCTGCATCTGGACAAGAGATATATGTGTGTTTGGACAAGACCATGTGGCTACACTTCGGCACTGTCCACATGAGACCACCTGTAGAACATATCATAAATGTCAAAAATGCTCAGACGGTAAGAGGACAAATCATGAAAATGAAAAGTAATGTATTTACCCAGAACATTGTGGTATTTTTTAGAGTAGGGTACAAGGTGAAAGCAGACATGAGGGCTCAGAGCATCTTTGAATCTTGAACGGATCGATCCAACAAGGCCTTGTGCAGCAAGCTCATTCATCAGACCTTTGTCAAGCAAAGACACAGGACACTTAATGCTTGGAGCACCTTAGTACAGCTTCAATACCATTCAATTCAACAATAAGGAGCTGGCACAGTGTATGTAGCAATCCAGATGCTCTACCTATCGGGAGTCTGTAGCAGTGTTTAACTGCACTTTCTCTCCTCATAAGCAGCACCAGGCAATGAGAGGACAGCTCAACCTGTTCTCCAGCCAGAAACACTGTAGGAGCATGACAGAACACTGCTACCTAACGGAGACAGACAGCATTTCCAGACAAATCCAATCGGCATCAATGTCAAGTTAGTGTCCCACTCTCAGTTTCAATATATGTCTGTACATGTAAAGGCTCACTGTTGGGTTTATTCACCTGCTTCGCGGTAAATCCTAGAGATTGAGCTTGTTTCCTGGAGATCTGCACTCTTCGAAGTCCCATTAGACTGAAGCCTGTTTTGGCACATGCAGATAGTATATAACTGTAACAGTGTGGTCCAACCACAGGAGACACATGGAGAAATAAATCCGCTGTATGGGGGCAAAGGGGTAGAAGGGTTGATTGATAAGATGTTAGAGACTTTTATAACATAACATTTATTCTCTGGTCGTCACCTTTCGCTGTGGCACACAAACTTGCTGGAGAAGACGTCAGAACATGGGAACAACTGACTCCTCTCTCACCAGAGTTCTGGATACTGTTAACAGATTCAGCAGGTAGCTCAAAAGAATAGTTCACCATATTACTCATCACACCGAGGCTGAGTAAACAATGACACAATGTGGGAAGTATCACAATACATTTGAATACTAACGTTGATACGTTGTTTTTTGCTATTCTGCCACCAAACCACAAGCAGAGCCCCAGATGCACAAGACTGGCAAGATGGGGTGAGTAGAGCAGGGGCTGGTCTTGACTGTGACGATACAGGGCGTTGATGGATGCTGGATCTGTCCGCCTTGCCAGCTGGGGGTCTGATGGCCCTGTGATCTCCTGCCACACTGAGTTAGCGTGAGGACCACGGAAAGCCATGATAAGCACTGGCTGATGAGAACACTCCCCTTCATGCAGAACTGACTTGCTGCCTAGAAGACAGGATCTGTATGAACCCGTGCAATTTGTATACATGTTGTGTAATTACAGTGGGAGATGATTTGTACCAGCAAAGTTTGTCAGCAGCTCTTGGGGTGGATAGAGGAAGCGGATACCACATACATCTAGACTTGATCTACACATAAGCTCAAGCGTGTGATGCATTGCCAGTGGGTTAAGAAATAGTGCCCTGCCTAGTAGAACAAGCCCCGTCTGGAAAAAAAAAAAACTGAAAAAATTAGAAACTATTCACTGAAAGATATAATTCCATTAATGAAGCCTCTTTTTACCTCAGTATGACACTCTTGAGAAATTGTGGCTTCTGCGCTTTGACATTTTTGGTCTTCTGTTTCCAGAGTTTGCCAATAAAATCCTGGGATCATACTAAAGACCTCTTCAACAGCCTGAAACAAAGTACTTTAAAGATTTGGATAAAAACGTCTCAATCACAGTAAACATACACAAGGAAAAACAAGTCATAAAACCTCTTGATTTGGGTTGACGGAGATAAAGCAGTCCAGGTAGGATGAGGACAAGTGGACTTGGGTAGGATAAGCCTGTTCCTCCAGCAAATGATTAAGCTGAGGTACCCAGAATGCAACGGTCTTCAATGGTGTCCGTGCAAAGAACTTGCAAACTCGTCTGTAAAACATGCTCTCATCGCTATCCACCTTCCCCATCTATGAGCAAAAATATATACTTGAATATCAGTCTATTAAGATTATTATGTTTCCTTTTTCAATATTCTGTGCATTTTAGTGGGAAATCTGCAAAAGCCACTTTCACTAGTAGCTGAGAGCATTATTAAATTAGCTAAATATGTATTCATAAATGCCTATGAATATGTGTAGAACCCACCCTGGAATTTCTACAGCCAGCATGACCATCCTCAAGAGGCATGGCACATATGTACAAGGCCAAACCATCTTCCTTAGAAAACTGCTGCAGCCCAGCCACCCAGAAAGGAGCATCAAGCTTGTTCCTATTTCTCCCACAGGTTTTGGGATCAGTCTATCACAGAGCAGGTAACGGAAACATGAAATATAGCATAAATGTCAAATATTTTCCACCGCAAAAGATTACTGTATTTCTGTGCAAACTAACAGACCCACCAAAGACATGAGCCACGCTATAAGTACATTGTAAAAATGTGATTTGATCAAGACTGAATCCACTGTCTGTGTTTTTCTCTGCGTTCTTCCAGCCACCACTCCAGGACTAGATAAAGGCACAGTCAGCAGCAAACAGTCCTTCATCTGTAGATCTGGAGGTAGAGTGTTCATCGAAGGTAGGTAGGATGCTTCCTAATGGAAGTGGGTACATCAGTGTTACTCTAAATATGAGAACAATGTTCAATTTATTAATCTTACTTTATAGATAAACAGCCAATAACTCACAGGCTCATAAAGAATATCAGTCCTCTCAGCAGCTTCCTCCATGTTATTGGCAGAATTTTGAGGCCTGAATGCTTGCAAGAACTTCATGTCCTTCTGCCATCTGATTTTATTACTTTGTCGCTCTCTGTATGCATACAATTATTACATTAGGTTATGCATGTTTTCTTTGAGTGAAGAAATAGTATAATTTGTTACCTTTGCTTGTTTTGAGCTGCTGGAATGTGGGTACTCTGTTTATGCCGGTCATATTTCACAGAAGAACAGCAGACATTGACCTGCTGATGAATACCAGGTTCACTGCAGCTAGTTTCAGAATCATGGAGGTTTTTCTTTGTACATTTCCCTGAAGAGTTTTTCTGCTTATCCTCAGCAAAATCTTGTGGATTTCTCCAGCTCATCTCTAACATACTTTTTTTTGACCGTCTTTTGTTTTGGAGTAATAAACTCTTCCCAGAAAATTCTCTACAAATGAAAAATACATACATTGTAACCACTGATCTACATTACAAAATTATAATGTACTGTATATAGATATATAAATGATAGGTTATCAATTGTGATGGCTTTTAAAGCAGAGTACTTTTTTTAGCCATTATAAATTTATATGGAATATAAATTTTGTTTATAGATTAGCCTATTGAGTGTTATGTATTAATTATTATTCTCAGCATATATTTAAGGATTGATGTGATATCTTACTTTTTCTGTCCATTTGCTCTTGCATCTGTGTTAGAAGTCTTGTTAGTGGAGCTAGTGTTCTTGTCCAGGTTTGCAGGATTTATAACATTGTTACTCTGGATAATGGCTGATGGTTTTGTTTGAAATGCATTGTTCCGCAAATCAATATATATGGTAGGAGAGTCTGGCTTGTGTTGTAATTGTGCAGAGGTCCCTTTAAAGCCTATCTCATCGGTCTGTCTCCCAATGCATCTGGGAAAAATCACAAACACATTTAACCTGCAGTACAGGAGTAAGCAGGAGAATATACACTACTGTTCAAACGTTTGGGTTATGGGATTTTTTTATGTTTTTAAAATAATTCTCTAAAGGGCTGCATTTATTTAATAACAAATACAGCAAAAACAGTACAATTTTGAACTGTTATATTTGATTATGACTTTAAATGCAATTTATTCATGTGATGCAAAGCTGAATGATCAGTATCATTACTCAGTATCTCATGATCCTTCAGAAATCATTCTAATATACTGATTTGCTGCTCAAGAAACACTGCTTAATACTTTTGTGGAATATGTGATTTTTTTAGGATTCTTAGATAACGGTGCAAAAGAAAACAGTATTTATTTAAAATAGAAATATTTTTTAGCAAAAGAAAGATAGAAAGAAAAAATACTGAACCTAAATTCTTGTGATTCTTGTATATTATGTTTTTTTATAAATGAAACATTTGTCTTTGTTTCCATTTCTTCCAGTTTCTTCTCACAAAAAGCAACCAGCTGCTTCATTAAATCATTTTCATGCATTTCACTGTCATTGCCTGTAAAAAAAAAAAGTTTCTCTCTTATGCTCATCTAAAATGTATGCAGCCTGAATGAGTAAAACAGTGTTTACAATCCAACCTTCGTATGTATCACACTGAATTGGCTTGACAAGAGGTTTTTCTTGCCGCAGAGTATGAAGGACTTGGTCAAGATCCCAGGCATCAAGAGGCTGTTGAAACAATTCATTACATGGCTTTACTTAAATAGCTCTAGTGTAAAAAAACAAAAAAGATTAAATACAACCTAACCTACTGTCAGTGATAAAACAGGACAGAACTGTGTCTCTATCCAATCAGTCTGCACACTGCATTCAGTTTTACGCAGCACTTTTTCATTCAGTAATTCTTCTGTTTTGTGACCCGAAGGAAGCTGATGATTAAAGTCACCCTTCTGGTCATTATCAGTCCAGAAAGTGAATGGCTGTAATAGAGATTTGAGTATGCAAAGACACTGATCTGAGATGGCAAATCTCTCTCTCTCTCTCACACACACACACACACACACACACCTCAACTTTTGGACACTCCAGGTTCATGCTGCTTTCTTTTGGTAAGTGAATCACTGGTGGTCGCTGAAGGCCAGATATCTCTTCTTCATTGTCTGACTGTGGAGTGAAACGTAAGCTTCAGCTGAGTTTCAGTATCAATTAGTCCACCAGTATTGCAAAGCGTGTGAGATTTAAGATCATAACTCAATTGGACCTCACCTATTTGCTCAAAAATAATCGCTACAAATATAAACACTGTTGATATAACGTTAAAAACACTTCTGTGATTGAGTATCAAGTGTAGTTTGAACTTACTGATGACAAGTCAGAGTCAAGGGATGGTATCTTGGAAATGATGTCGTCTAGATGCAAATTCTTCTGCATTTCTGAATGTATTTGGCAGGTGCGAATTTTTCCTCTCAAAATACTGTAGTAAACAGCAGCTGCATGTTGACTCTAAATGCGGTCTGACGTTCAGACGCCAACAAGCAAAACTGTAGTTGTCATGGCGACCGCACGCGCTGCAGACATAGCTTTGTTGACACCGTGCTTGTTTGTATCGTTTCTGTCACGTAGATGGTTTGGCGCGAAACTTGCTAATCGAGTTCTTGCTGTTGGTTTATATTTCAACAGCAATTTATATTTCTTTTATATATATATATATATATATATATAAGAAAAAGAAAAAAACATTTGTTTGTTATATTTCATTTTATTATATATATATATATATATATATATATATATATATACAGTATATGAAAAAATCCTGCATATGTTTTAGTGATATAAATATAACTGTTTACACACAGAGACAGACAGACACACACACAACCTTTCCTCATGATTGTTGTGACCGATTTTCATATGCTACTGCCCTTTTTGTACAAACTTGTAATTAGCAAAAAGAGCAAAATATCAGATTTGATATGTGATAAAATAATAATAATTTGTGCAAGCTGTGATTTTTTTTTTTTTTTTTGTGGGGTAGCCTACATAACATGCTATGACATAAAAAAATGTGGTGGAAGGACACATGAGGGGTATGTTCACGCTTAAAAAAAACTGAATTCTTCAGAACTGCAACCTTCTAAAAGAATTCAACTGAAAACATATGGTCTACAAATACAGAATTGACTGATTCTAACATGAAGATGTAGTTTAGCAGGTCTTTGGACTTGAAGCAAGGATCAATATTATGTACATATATCCATATTTGGATTTGGTTTATCAGACTGAGCATTTGCACAATGTCCTTCTTCATGTTTATTTAGTGACCCTAAACAAACAAATTTTATTTGATTTTGAAGGAAGCTGGACATACAAAAAATAAAAAAATCAAGGCATAATGCTTTTAAGTCTAATACTAATAAGTCTGTTGTTCTATTGTTATTATCATCATCTTTTTTTTTTTTTTTTGCTTCTTATATTTAAAGAACATCTTCTACATACGTTCTTCATGTCATAGTTTTAATATTTAAATATCACTTTTTTTACCACCTAACATTTTTGTAGCCTTTATTTAAATTTATTTCCAAAATATATATTTACCTTAATATATATGAGCAAAATTGATTATCAAATAACATAATATTTTTACATGGGTTGGTTGACAGCTGAGCCTATCATACATCTTTTTAAGGTTTTTTTTTTACAAAAGATGTTTCTTAATATAAATAAAAGTCATGAATTCAAGCTGTGACATATGGTTTTGAATTACAATGGCAGAATAGAAAAAAAAATATTCTGTACTGTAGCAGAATTAATTTTTTCATATTTAGCAGTCCCGAAAATGCTCACTACCGATGTTCCGCAGATCAAGTCCAGAAACGCTGAGTGGGCTGGCACATGTGATGTTATTGTATATTGTGACAAGTGTATGGGGCTCCTCACCTTCCCCAAGCATTTCAACCTGCAGTGGAACCACCTGTGGCTTCTGCAGAATGAAATCTCGAAAGGGTTTAGCACTACAGTCACATTTCCAGTTGTTACCTGAGAGCCAGATCTGATCCAAGATATCAGGTACAGAAGCTGGGAGGTTGACCAGTGCATTGTCTTTTAGGTTTAAGTAGCGCAAGCGTGGCAGCATGTATATGGTTGCATTAAGTATAAACTCCATCCTGTTTCCAGAAAGATCCAGCCAAGACAGATGTTGCAGGGGCAGTAAAGCCTCAGCAGGAAGATTGCGAAGTAAGTTGCCTGACAGCAGCAGGTAATCAAGGTTCTTCAGGCCATAAAATGTGTGGGAGCTGATGCATGTTAACCGGTTGAACCTCAGATCAAGCTGTTGCAGCCCTTGCAGTTCTACAAAACTCTGACGCTCAAGCACAGAGATGTTGTTGTGTTGTAAGAAGAGTCGACGGAGACTTGTTAGACCGCTGAAACTTTGGGCTGAGACTTTTGTCAGACAGCTTCTATCAAGGTGAATACTGTGGAGCTTTGACAGACCCTTGAAGACTTGATCTGGTAGGCTGCTGAAACAGCTGCCAGTAAGTTTTATCACAGCTAGGTGATTCAGGCCCATGAATGTGCCCATGCGTGCCTCTTGTAGCCGGTTGTGCTCCAAGATCAACACCTCTAGTTGACCCAGCCCTTCGAAAACTTTAACTCCCAAGGCTCGAATCTGGTTGTGGCAAAGGCAGAGTTCTTCAAGATACTGCAGCTCACGAAAAGTCCCAGATCTTAGGCTACTGATTGAGTTATTTGACAGGCGAAGCACATGTAAGCTGTGCAGACCAAGGAAAGTTTCATCGTGAAGTGCAGACAGGCGATTTCTGCTGAGGTCCAACCATCTCAAAGATTTCATGCCTACAAATGCCCTAGGTGCCACTGTCACTATCTGGTTTTGGGCCAGATAAAGCTTCTGCAGCTTTGGTAGTTTCAGGAACACATTTGCCTTGATGACTTTCAGATAGTTTCCGGTCAGGTCCAATTCTTTGAGCTCAGACAGACCTTGAAATAGCTGTGGTTGGAGATACGCCAGGCGATTCCCAGCGAGAACCAGTTCTCGTAATCCGTGCAGGTCCTGGAACCCCGTCTCAGGCAGGACAGACAGTGAATTCCATCCGAGGTTCAACAGCCACATGTGGCTGAGTCCTGCAAACAACTTGTCATCTATTCGAGACAGCTGGTTATTGTTGAGACTGAGAGACGCAAGGTTGGGTGCGCCCTGAAACACTATGCCAGGTAATGAACGGATGTTGTTCCTCTCAAGGTGCAGGTGAGCAAGGGAATTCAGACCTCTAAAGACATGGCCATCGAGGGATACCAGCAAGCTGCTCTGTATGTTCAGGAACTCCAGATTGGATAGCTTTTCGAAAGCAGCCGCTGGTAAGTTAGTAAACAGGTTTCCATCCAGCCATAGGGAGCGTGTAGATAGAGGGATGTCTGGGGGTACCTGGGTGAAGTTGCGTGTGCTGCAGTAGACATTGAGCTCTAAGGTGTAGTCATCTTGGATACAGGAGCATACCTTTGAGCAAGGCTCACGTTTTTGGCCATTGGGTTCCTCTGAGGGCTTTGGATCTACTGAGAGTCTTGGCTGCTCTGAAGGACTGGATTTGTCTTTGTTGGGGTCTGCCAGCACTGCTGGTGTCCCCAGTGTGTACAACAATAGTAGTATAAAGTGGTTCATTCCAACTAAGAGACAATGATTAAAATGTCAACATTAAACACTAGCAAAGCAGCTACTATTATACATTTCTTAACAGCTGTGAAATTGCTGAATTAGATTATCATGTCGCAATTATCAATTCGGATTAGGATTCGTATTCTCTGAACATCTCTGGAAAAACAGATACAGTTTTTAGAATTTATTGTTTTAAAATGAGAAATTTTGGGTTTGACTCTACCGTTTTATTGTGGCAGCAGTCCAGCAGGCATTCACTAGAAGAGTGGCATGTGTCTGACAGATCTGAACCACCTCTGCCCCTATATATCACCTAGCAAAAGACACACAGTGTTCTGTGCAGAATTAACCTCTTCATTTCTGCTGTTTTCGTTTTCAGTTTGATGCTGTTTGCAGTTTTAACATTCGAGCTTCAAATTAGTTATCGCAAACACTTGCTATAATTGCTATTTTGTTTTTACATTTAATAAAGGTTTATTAAGAGACCTGATATGAATATGTATAAAAAAATATTTATTTGTAGAATGGTTTCTTAGTGAAGGTGTTAAACATTTTATTTTGCTAATTAAACTCTATTAGACATATTTTATTTAAAACTAGAACTTTAATGCTGTTACTGACTGTCAATGCATTTTCATGGAATTTTCTATCTAATACTCCCACACATTTTAGACGAACATCCTTTCTCTGAATAGTGTTCCAAAGTTCATGTAAATCTGCCGAGCCATCAGTGACATTTAACAGATGGTACTTACTCCAGTTGTGGTTATCTGTTGGAAGACATCCAACTCTAAAAAGTTATTGAGAGTTAAACAAGCTAAAGAACAAGGCCTGAGTGACAAAGGTCTGTTTTTTACTTTCTTGTTTTTTAAAAAGGATATTAATAACATTGATGATTAAAACTTTTTTTTTTAAGAACACGTGTGCCAATAATGCAGTGGCATTCAAAGAATGTTAGGAAGTGGCAACTACTGTAAAGGCAAATAGAGATAGGACCCTGCTCTGGCAAACACTGCAGTCCTCTACTCTCATAAAGAAATCAATACAGACTTCTCATTCACATACAGTAATTTTTAAATGTAGAGGTTCTTTTCTGCCACAGGGTTAATGACCACTAGTAGAACTTGTTGACCTAGAGACATGCTCAACTAAACATAATCAAGCAGAGACCAAGACTAACTGTTACAAAGGCTCACAAAAGATGAATCATTGTTCAATGAACCCTTTTTTTCTCAGGGCAATAACATGCAACATGAAAATGCTCAACAGAGTTTCTGCAGTCAATATTCTGAATGTGTGTCAGAAATTGACTTTCAAAACAAAAACTCACTCTGAGAAATATTCACAGAAGCTACCAAATATGCTATATCCAAATAACCTTAAGTTGCATGCTTAATGTTACTATGGTGACATTAAGTCCACAACAAAACAGTTTCTGAGTAGCTGCATAAACATGGTGGAAGCAGTGGTGTATTTTAAGACACGTTACCGTAAAATCACCAGTAGAGGGAAGTACAGTCTTTAGCTCACAAGATGGTCCACATATTTTCTGCTGTATTATCTATTATCATAAAATGTGTCAATCTTGAATGCCACTGAAAACGCCATTTTAACACAACACATTTCTTTTTCCTTTTTAAAGTGAAATGATCAATGGCTATTGCCTATGTTGAAAGCAGGGCAGCTGATGATTGAGGAAGTTCACCTTGCCTCAGGTCTGTTTTCCACTGGCGGTTGTAATGTTCTTTCTCTATAAATGTGCATCTGCTCAAGGTTCCCAAAAGTCAAAAAAAAAAAAAGGTTTCTTCTCAAAAACAGAAAAAGTGCTTACATATTCATGAAGAATGTGCAAAGGAACTGCTCAAGTATGGAAAGCAGTCAGTAGTAATCTGCCACACTGTGGCTTTTAATGATTGCTTCTCCCCTGACAAACAGCTCTAATTGGCTCAGTCTCCTACAGTCAATGATATACAAAGGTTTGGAGCTTTGTCATTTGGCTGCGGCTCACCATGAGCACAAGAGGTGTCAGGATAAATGACAGTGCCAGCTGCTCAAACACACTTTATGCCTGCTCAGTGAAGGTGCCGCTCAGCACCGATGGCACGCTTCACAAACGGCCTCTAACGTCAACCAGCTGAGCTAACTAGTGCTGTACATTGTAGGCATTCTGCACAGTGGAGGTGAGGCGGTGAACAGGCCTAAAGGGCATGATATCAAATTGAATTTGAGGGGAATTTTGTGTGATGCTGACGTTGATGAGCTGCCGTCAGGGAATCTGACTCGCCCCTCTGGAAGCTTCGTTTTGTTGCCTTTCGAGACGGAATTGAGAAAGTGTTGTGTAAATATTGAAATACAAGGACGCCAGCTTTGAGCAAGAGCAAAATTTTCTTCACAGACATTGAAATGATACTTTAGAAAATGTACAATGATGTAACAGGAATACACAAGGTTTAAGAATTTTCTAATTGCCAGATGAAAAAGTGCAGAGGATGATGGAAGACTGTTTAAAAGAGGACACAAACTAAACACAACTCACACACTGATTTAAAGTAAATGCTCCAATTTTGTACGTACAGAGGTAGAATTAAATAACTGGGAATTATGTTCACACAGTGCATTTAGATGCATTTTTTTAGCCTGATAAAACAACTGACCTCTGGAGGGTAAACAAACTTAAACAAGATATGTTGGCAAATACGTTTTTGCGTATCACCGCTGCAACCCAGACCATCCGAAGCAACGCTGTTGTCTCTTTTTTTTAAGTGTGAGACCTAAAATATCTTTCTTAGTGGTGAGCTTTTGTTCTTTCCTATTATGCAATTTACTATTGCAGACTGCAACACAATAAAAACGTATATTTTGAAACAAATGAATAAGACCATTCTCCTACCAGCACCAAAGAGTATTGCAAACATCTGGCTTTGATACCTTACAAATGGTGGCGATACCCAAAATGCACTTCCCGATTCACGTGAGTGTGACGTCACCTGACAAAGATGAAAAATATTACTCAATTACTTTGTGTTCATCTGAAAGAAGAAAGTCTTATGGATTACTTGGGGGTGAGTACATTTTTTTTGGTGAACTATTTCTTTAATAAAGAAAAAGCAAAAAAATTAAACATCATAACATCAGGCCGCAACAACACATTTGAAAAAAGGGAAGGGGATCTGAATACTTTCTGAATGCACTGTATAAACTTCTCAAAAGGCATTTATAATGTTGCAAATAAAAGCATTTTTTTTAACATTCTATTTATCAAAGAATCCTTAAAAAAATTATACATATATAGGCCTATATATATATATATATATATATACTGTATATATATACGCATCTGCCTCACAATATATTCAAATGTTCCCTTCATTATCTCTGTGAACTGTGTTTAGAAATAACCATTTGTATCTGTTCTGACCTGTTACCACCTCTTAGACCTTCACAAAGGGACAAAGTAATTACTTCAGTCAGTGCTATTTACATGGATAGTAGTTTTGTCTGCGAGTCTAGTGTCCCTTTGGGAGTGTGACGCAGTCTGTCGATGACGGGTAAGGATGGTAAGCTGTTGCCACATGATTTCCAACATTATTTTCAGACCTTTAACAGCCTCGTGAGCCAGAAAAACCTCAATAATGGGATGAGAAAACCCATTTTCACAGTTATCCGGCTCTACTAACTACTGAACAAATGACCTCACCTGCAATTATCACACACCCCTGACTGTTTCAGCTTTCTTGATGCCTTTAAACATTACGTCTCTGCATAGCCAACAAAAATGGTGGTCATTTTGCATTATAGTCAGTCAGCCTTAGAAGAACATCTCCTCTAATTGTTTTCACTTTGGATAAATTACATGGCCAGTGAACCGATGGACCTGTTTTCTGGTTTAAATGTGTTCCAAGCAGTGCTTTCTTTATGCTGTGAAGCCTCACATGATCCCCCAGTAATAACGTTCATAAAACTGTGCCTATTTGAAACCAGTGTGGCGGAGCTGCTAATAAAAGCAGTGTGATTTATTCTGCAGTGCGAATAGCGAACAATTTTGCCCTCACACCACAGCACATGCAGGTCTAATAGTCAGGAGGTTTAGACTGAACAATGCACGGGTGATGATTTGTAATATCACATCTTATTTTTAGGCACAAATGAGCTGGCCTTTCTTTGGATCTCAATTGTCATGGTTTAACCTTTTCCCATCCTTTTTAAGATGCACAGCATGTCAAGCCTGTGTGTGAGGCTTTTCTCTGATTGGCTAGTCTGTCTGTACACCTTGGCAAAAAAAAAATGTCACTGTTTACCTACTTGCTGATAGTATATGTCCACATGAAACTTGAGAGATTGGAGGTGAAATACATTTTAATAAGCATGCACTGATTAAAATGTTCATTAGTGTGCAGGGAGCGAAGCAGATCGGATCTGCAAGTCTCATGGCTGGGTCTTTCTAGGCTTCCAAGTCAGGAAGCAAAATTGCCCTGTGCTGTCCCTCTTTTGCACACTAATAATAACTGTGATAAATTTTAATTAAGCAGGCAAGGACTGTTGTTCTTGGAGAAAGTCAAACCACTGCATATTAGCTTCAAGTTTTACATTCTAAAATCTAGCAATATGTGCTGAATACCTAAACATTATGAATGTAATGCCATATGAATGTAAAAAATCTATCTATCTATCTATCTATCTATCTATCTATCTATCTATCTATCTATCTATCTATCTATCTATCTATC
>JAUCNO010001398.1:4079606-4094021 GCA_032353835.1 Enteromius viviparus | reverse complement strand
TGATTAGGAAAAGGGACATCAGCTGTGTATGATTACTCGTTTCAGCGATCCTCTCGAAATTATGTTTAAACATTCATTTAGTGAAATTCAAGAGCTTTCTGACCCTGCATAGACAGAAACACTACTACCACATTTAAGGTCCAGAAAGGTAGGGCATCATTAAAATTATGATGTTCATGTGGTAATTTTTGTGCAAAGAAAACATAAATAATGACTTCATGCACACAAATACTAATATGAGCAGGCATCAAAGACTAGTGTGGAAGAAAATAAATTGTTGAATAAAGTCATTACTTTTGTTTGTTTGTACACAAAAAGTATTCTAATAGCTTTGTGAAATTAAGGTTGGACCATTGATATCACATTAACTATTTTAATAATGTCTTTACTATCTTTCTGGGTGATTACTGAATTTGATTACTGTTCAAATTTGGTTCTATCCAATACTGTCGGTGCAGTTAAATGGCTAATATTACTGAATATGTATTGTCTTATTTCCTCTAAAAGCATAGCAAGGAGCAACCAGTTCTACTTTTGTGTTTCACAGAAGAAAGAAAGGCATTCAGGTTGAAATGGCATGAGAGTGAGAAAATGATTAAAGAATCTTCATTTTTGGGTCTAAGTGGGTGATGTTGGCCAGGAAAAAAGCTATTTGTTAGCACTCTCATTCATCTTGATCAGACCAGTGCCATAGTGACTGTCCTGCTCTCTGTGACATCCAAAGCGGCAGACAAGGTCCATTTCACACTTTTATGAGCCTTGCAAAACAAAAAATATTGTATATTTTATTAGAACACGCAGCTTTAGCCTTGCTAACCAGCTAAATATTTACCCCTTGGCCAGAATAAATATTCCCATACTTAAATATATAATCTGTGAAACAACACAACTTGTGCCTAATAGCCTATATCAGAACGTTATGGCTCATCTTCACCCAAGGCACATCTTCTTCCCAGACGACAAAATCTGCCTAAAATCATCCTATGTGCTAAAAATGTACGGTACAAAAGAAAAAAAAACCCACAGCATTTATAGAGAAGAGACATTTATTGTAAATAAGTTTTGTGATGTGAACGGTACAACAGTGCTTAAACTTTCAACTTCCACATAGAAATGTTACATAGAATACATTGTTTAAAAAATGTACCTTAGTGTATTAAATGAGATCCACGGGCAGTAAAATGTGCTCTGTTTCCCAGATGCCTCGCCATAACAGAACACACTGAAGTACACACAGTATTATGAATAACTGAATACTATATTGACACATTTTCAAATAAACCGGGATCACAAAATAACCCTCCAATAAAAGACACTCAGGTTTTACAGTATAATTTGAGCTTGTGCAGGTATTCGTTTGGCGGGTATTGTTGTATTCCTCAATGCAGTCTATGTGATTTACAATATAGACCACTGCACTGGACAACTTGGTCTCATCAGCGACTACTATGCTACTACTTACAAATATCAAGTTATTGTGTAACTATTCTGGCTTTATGTGAAGAATATGACAATATCATATCATGAAAGAGTTATGTATACCATCGACAGAGCTATATCCAGAATAAACAATTCAATTAAGTTAACAGTGGGGTTTTGAGGTATTAAGAAATCGCATTTGAGTGTTTAAAAGGGACCAGTTACAGACGCAAAATACACAAACTAACATCAATATCAATTGCAGTTGGGTTATGGAGTTTTTCCAAGACATGAAATAAAGGGCAATATCATTTTAGCACAGCTTTTTATTACATCTATACATGTCAATGTGTTTTTTTCACTGAGAGTCAGAATGCATTTGCTGAACATCTAACCTCCATGATCACAGCGTTAAAGTTGTTCTGCTAATATTCAGCCCTTTTGTGATATAATGTACAGCTGACTGTTCAAGACGACATCTGTTATGTACTACTGTAGTTCATCATGTCTCTAATGAAGAAGACCTTGTGCTGATGTCAAAAGATAAAAACTTCTTTCTATACGCTCATGGCCAACCCCAATGATCTATAAAGCTGAGAAAAGCAAACAAATGTATGTTTAAAACATGAAAATGAGACCAAATGTCTAGAATATGAATAGCAAGGCACAATAAGAGGTGGAAATAGCAATCAGTAATAACACTACCCCCTATGTAGGCTCAATGTAACATGGGGTTTCAACACACAGAGAGATGAATTCACTAAGCAGTTGCGCCACATTTTTTGTGAGGTATTTTAGCATACGAAGCTTTATTCGTTAAGAAACCTTAATCCGGTTTAACCAGGTACTATTTACATTGTTATAGTGCTGTTTGTGCATTAGTATTACTTACTGTTTGCACCAAATATAAATATCTCTTTTTTTTACATTGTGTAAATAGACTTTGTTGTGTTTAAGTGTTTTCGCAAAGAGGCAAAGTATCATCACATTAGTGAAATTTCTGCAGGCAAAAAAGGTCCTTTGTCAATTGTCAATAGTGTAGTGAAGGTCACTTTTAAACCTGCTTAAAGCAGCTTTCACATCTTTACTAAATTTAAATTTGTACATATTCCTATAAAAAATTACATGATTTTAACCACAGTAATTTACCAAACAACAGTAAATGTGACCATACTTTTAGTGAAATTAGTATTTGCCAGCACAATTGATTGTTTGCACTCAGTGTAAATAGATATCAGCTTAAAAACACATTATATTAGATGACCTTGACTACTATGTAACTAAATGCATACATTTAGCAATTAAGGCCACCTAATATATAGTGAGACCAATTCATATTTTCTTATATACTGTACACACAGTACTGTGCAAAAGCCACTAGTATTTTCACCAACATATAAATGATTTTAAGTGGGTCATTTCTATCTTTTGCAGTAGTGTGCCAGTTGGAAATATCAGTTTACGTTTCCAAACATTATTTTTGTCATTAATTGTAAGAACGCAGTGAGATTATTGTCTGAAAACAGCCAGCACTCCACACAGAGATCTGATCTGATCATCATCCAGTCTGTCTGGAGTCACATGAAGTAACAGAACAAACTGAGTCAGACCCAATCCAGAAGAACTGTGGCATCATCTCCAGGATGAAGCAAAAAAACCTACCTGGAAAGCTACCTGAAAAACTATGGGCAAGTGCACCTCAGAACAGAAGCTGTTTTAGGGGTTTAACAACATTTTCTCCAGATCAAACCCAAGACAACACTCATATTTCTATTCAATGCGAATGCAAGCCTGTGTAAATTACGTACTTCATATTGTGACTGCATCTTAAGGCTATATATAGGCTTAGTAGACTGCTTCGTATTCACAAAATCCTGCTTTTTTGTCGAACTTAATACAGTACATTGTACATTTTATATGCAGAGTAGTAATTCATAAAATGAGTGTGTTGTATCCTGTTTGCCTTTGGTGCTAAAACAATAATAAACTAATCAATGGGCGCAATTAATTCTTAGTGAATCCTCTCCCAACTGTTAACCTAGATTATTTCCCACATGCCTGATTTTTGTATCACAATGGCGATTTCTAGATGTGCAGACTAAAGCTGTGGAATCCAGCTGTGCAGATCTTTTTAGCTTTAAGGCGAATCTTGACATTATCTGTGCTAATCCATTTCTGCAGTGTTCAGAGATTTCAGAGGAAAAGGTATTCACTATGTGATTTAATTCCAAGAAACACCCCCCGGTGAGTGATCCTGTAGTGTGCTCTGAGTCATGAGGTGACCTGCAGTGAGACACTCAGGTTTAATAGATGTTGAGTGGACACCGTGACTGACAGACCAGCGGCCATTATGTCAGTCTTAAGTACTGGTTTGTCGCAGGCTGTTTGGCAGTGACGCACAAAGACAGTATTCAATGGTATGAAAAAGACAAGCAGTAAAACTGAAGGCAGGGCTCATATTATTTTGCCGGATTGTGTTTTCTCTCTGTCTCTTTCTTTAGAGTGAGTTCATATGACAGCAAAATCTGACACTGATATTGCTTTGTTTGTTAAATATCGATTGCTTTTAATAAATAATAAACCCCAAACGTAAATGTTGCTTCCAACTCTATTATCTACGAATCTTAAAATGTTTTATGAACATGTGGCTTGGGTGGTCACACTTGATTTTAGGAATTATTCAAAGTCTGCAATAAATATAAACAAACGGATATAATGGAATGCTCTGTTTGAAATAAATGTTGAAATAATATGTGAATTTACCCAGACATTGTGGAATTTTTTATGTTTTAAAATGGTAATTAAAACTTGCAAGGGAGATTTTTGTAGCCCTGATCCAGTATTTGTACAAATGGCTTCACTTGGCGGGTTAATAATTAATTCTTATTGTGCTTTAAAACATTTACATGTGCAGTTTAAGACATAGCACACCTAAAATGTCACTAAATTACAGATATCACTTGAATACGAGTCCTGAGATGTTGCCTGTTCCTGTCTTTGTGGAAGCCTTTCACTTTAAGAAAAAATTGTTAAAATCTAGCCCAATGTCCTGTGCATCGATTTGTTTTATAGGTGTTTCATCCATATTTTGAATTACATTTTACATTATGTTGTAAATAAATGTATGTTGAGTTGAGAAAATTACGTCTTTAAAACCGATTTGGAGGAATTTATTACTTTATTACTTGATTACTAATGCATCCTCAGCAATGAATGGGTGCCGTCAGAAAGAGAGTCCAAATAGCTAATAAAAACATTACAATAATTCACAAGAGAGCTGCAAGATTCCAGTCGATCAATTAATGTCTTCAGTGAAAAGCAGAAACAAATCCATCAATAAACCATTTTAACTGTAAACTGTCCCTTCTGGCTAAAATAAAAGTCTATTATACACTTCTTTTTTTGAACAAATCCATCCCCCGTTGTCTTCTCATCAAACTTTTATTAACACTTAAAATGGTCCTAAGGGCATATTTTTGTAGATTTCCATTTCACAAGACGTTAATTGATGGACTGGAGCTGTGTTGATTACTTGTGGATTATTGTTTTTGTCAGCTGTTTGGACTCTCATTCTGACGGCACCCATTCACTGCCGAAGATCCACTGACAAGCAAGTGATGTAATGCTAAATTTCTCTAAAGAACAAACTCATTTACTGTGCATTCTGTAAAACGTAATAGATTTTTATTTTCGGTTGAACCATTACTTTACCCTAAAGGTAAAGTGTGCACTTTCTGTCCCATTAGCAGCAGGTCAGTCTGTGACGTTTAGATGCACTAAGGATCAAACATCACTATACAGCTTTGCAAGTCAGAGTTCACCAAACGTAAAAACAGCAGAATACAAACACAAAATCCAGTGCGATCACCCTAGTACATATCATAAATACAGAGAATGAGAAATAAAAGCGGGTGACACAGCAGAAAGCTGTACTACTAGATATGTAAATGTCTTTTTCATAATGGGTTAGCCTGCTAATTTGCAACCTCAATTTAGGTGAGTAAATGATTTAGGTCAAAAACATTGTAAGTGTACCGAGATAAAGCCACTTGTTTCACAGCAATTAAAGTTTACGTGACCCACATTATTCACAGCCAGATACTTATGATAATTTGGAATGTCGATGACAAAACGCTCAGGTTTCGAAACTGAATGCAGCCTTTTACTCTTACGCTAATTGAAATGGTTCACATTATGACGCTAAAGACAAAAGAAACTAGTGAATCCGTTTAAATGCTGATAATACTCGGAATGCAAAGATGGCAGTGTTGTAACAATCTTGTTCGCTATCATAATTTACCATTCACTTTTATCATACCTAACATTGAAAAATAATGAATGTCTATCATTAACCCTACAGTAATGTACTTCCTTTGTCTACAGTCTAAAGTTGCACTAAAAGATAGGGCCATACAATATGTGAACACACTCGAGAAAAAATGGCGAAACAGAAGAGAAATGTGTATTTAAGAACACTGACAATCAACATTTTCTATACCGAAGTATGACAGCCGTAAACAATAGATTTGTTTCTATTTTATGCATCTTTGTTATTGAAGAAACACCATGTGCTCGCTGAAAAGCACAAGAGCTCCTAGATAATGAGTTCTTTTGTTGGAAAGGCACAAGCCCAGTGTTTGTCAGGATACAGCGTGTTACGTTGCTACAGGAGGTTTTTGGTGCACACGCTCTGGAGATCTCGAGTGTCGAGATGAGAAGAACTTGAGACACAATTGTCCTCACGTCAGTTTTCATCTTCCAGATCGATGTCCTTTGATTATCCGTGGAAGCCTTTGACATTTTTCGTCCGTTCTGTTATATACAATATTCTGAGAGAAACAGGACAGTGTTTCTTAAGGGACTTTCTCACAAGCCGTTGTGAAACATCATCTACAGTAGTACGTTTGATTGCATTGATTGTTAAGGGTTTGAATGGGTCCTCATCACATCCTCATCAGTACAGCTCAGATTATTCATTTGTGACGGAATGGACACAGAAAGAGTTCCACGTTTTCCCATGTGAATGTTGCCAATGCACGCCTGTTCCTCAAAGACAAACACCACACATACAGCCATGCAGATCTTGAGCCAGACCGCTCGGTTTAATCCTTCCAGCAGGACGGGGTCCTAATCCACTCTTCTTCCTCCATCAGGCTTCCTTTATTATCCTCGTTCTCCGTTCTCAGGCCTGGGCTCGGTAAACCCGGCTTATGCCCTATTCACACTGTCACCTCAGTCTTGCTGTTGGTGACGAAGTACGGATGTGGCGGCAGGTAGTGCTGGCTGTGGGCGGATGTCAGCTCGTTGACTTGCTCCACGGTGGCACTGTGCTTCTTGGGGGCATACGTGTGCCGGCGGCCCAGCGTTTCTGTGGTCTCCCAGCCCTTTAGCATGCCGGGGTTGGCGATGGTGTTCGACCCGAAAGCTAGCGGGTGGGAACTGTGGACCTTGGTGCTTTTGGACTTGTGTCCGTTCTGCTTTTGGCAGGGCAGCTCTGGGCTGTAAGGATTGGTGGGCTCCTGCTCCAGACTCACCGAGTGCATGGGAAGAGTGCCTTTGGCTGCCAGGTCGGCTAGGTGCCGTCTGTTAGTGTAGAAGTTTTCGTTTGCTTTTTCAGCTGGAAAAGAGAGATGGAAGAGCAAAAAGCGAGGACAATTTAATAACCGTTAATTGGCCAAATGCAGAAAAAAAGAAAAACAACCAGATTGATGATTTGTGTGTTTTTTTTCTACCCTCATAAGTACCAGATAATTACACATTTAATAGATCAAGGGTTATCACTTGTTTTTCCCAAATGAGCTGTTACTCATTGAAAATACTTGACACAAACATTTCTTCCTACAGGCGACTAAAAACCTGGATGTTTCAGTAGAGAAACAGTTCACATTATGCCATTATTTATTTACCACCATGACGTTCTAAACTAGTTATTTTTCTAATTTTTGAAAGGTCTTCACACACAAAAAGTATGCTTACTTTCAAAAGATTTTAGCTCTGTAAGAAATGTTTATTGATCAAAAGTGACAGTGAAAGTCAAGACGTTTATAATGTTGCAAAAAACTTCTATAATACTGTTCTTCTGAACTTTCCATTCATCAAGTATCCCTTAATGTAATATATCATGATATCAACTAAAACATTTATCAGTGCAATGTTTACAACATTAATGAAATAACAATACATTTCTTCAGTAGCATATTAGCATATTCAAATGATTTCTGAAGGATCATGCGGATCATACTCCATCACACTGAAGACTGGAGTAAAAAATCAGCTTTACCGTTTCACAATATTACTGTTTTTACTGTATTCAGTTCAAATAAATACAGCCTTAGTGCATGAGCCAAAAACTTAAAAACATAAAGCATGAGTTTGATATTTACAGAATTACATGAAAGTGAGCAAATAATCTTTTCAAAAATAACTGCATTCATTTACTTGTTTGTTTATTTGAATACATTTAGTGCTCTGTTAAAGAACCTCATGGTTTCTTTACAAAAATTAATTGAAGTGAATTGAATATTGATGCTTAAGAGCGCCTTATGTATTTATAAGATGAGCTTTTAAGTTGCTATTGTGAACGGCAACCAAAGTAGTTAGCCTGTTTGGCGCTGTCAACATGCTAATGCTTCTTTTTGCCTGAGGTTTTTATTTGTTTCAAGAAAATGTGTTTTTGAATGCAAATCAGCCTGGGATTGCTTCCATCACCAAGTGAAAAAATTTAGCTTTTTGCTCTACCAAAAGATGTTTGGGGATTTTATCTGTCTGCTAAAACCACTATTTTAAATATGTAGTTATTGTGCACTTAGAAAGCATCTCACAGTCACTTTACAGCTGTTATTACTGCAGATGTTACTTTTGCTAAAATGTGTTTACAGGCAACAAATCCAGCCGCATCAACATTGACATTCAAACAGCTTCCTCGCAAGGAAGTTTTGCCACAAACACTTTCAACCAATGCTAGTCAGTCACTTGAAGCTTGTAACATGACATGTTAAGACCAGACCAGACAACCGAGTACAGTTTAAACGATTCTTATGTGTTTTTATATGGCGTCACTAATCATTTTTTGTGGTACAACCACCATGCAGTTTTGCTAACGGTGCGTCTCCTTCCAACTTAGCCAGGCCTTAATTGGGACTGACTACACTCTGCTTGAAGTCCTCCTCATTCCAGCATGACATTTTAGACTTTTAATTAAATATCCTTCAGTTGACCTTTTTATCAGCCTTGACACCCAATGAGTCGCAGCAAACCGCAGATCTAAAACCTCGTACCAGGAAGCCAACCGCAAAATAAGGCAGCCAGACGAGAGACGAGCTGATCTCTTTCATTGACATCAATACCCTGAGATTAACGCACATCAGAGGAAGGTAGCGCACTGAACTCTGACGCTTCAGCTCCGCGACCCATGGGGCTTGTCTCCTGGGCCTCTCTCTTACAAATAGTCCCCTTTTTTTTGTTTTCCCAGTGATCAGTCTGCACAGACAGCACTTCAGTGGATTAACAACTGAGCAGTTTCATCCGTGGCTGAAAGCCTCAGAGAATGACTGACATCACGCGTTGCTGTTTTGGCTGCTTGTTTGTCTGCTTTTTGCTACTGTAGCTGTCATCTCACTGAAGTCTTCACTCGGATGCCAGACTAATTGATGTAAAAAGTAACAAGTGACTACCTAATGCTACCACCAAAAAAAGTTAAATTATTAATTACTTACAGGAAAATAATCATTCTGGGGTCCTTCTGATTTCTTTATTTATACAGTGACGTTGAGTACTTAAAAAAATCTGTCAAATGAGTCAATGACTGATTACAAATTGCTTGACAAAAATTGTAATCTAATAGACTACACATTTTAGGTAATTTATTCTGAATTATTTTTATTTACTTTTAGATTACTTTTGGTCTAACTTGTTAATCAAATAGGTTTAGATAGGACTACTTGCGCCATGTTGATATAAAAAAAGAGAAAAAGAGAATGAAATATTTTATCCTTTATTATCAACAATATCAGGTGCATTCAACATCAGGATTTTTTCAAACTGGTATTTGTTAAGGAACTGCATGGATTGGGGCTGTGAGTTAATTAAATTATAAAAGCTAATTAATTAAAATCTAGTTAATTAAATAATGAAACAGTAAAAATAGAAATGCTTTCTTTGCCCGTAACCTAAACAACCTCAGAGAACTGTGAACATATGTTTATAATTTATTTAAGCAGTAATATTAAATGAAAAAAAACTTCAAGTACACCTTTAAGAAAGTAATGCGTGTTTAGTATGTAATCTATAAAATGTTACTGCAGTCAAAATGTTTAAATGTAATGCATTGTTATATATATGTATATGTGTATATATATGGATATAATGCATGTAATGTATAATTATACAATTAATATATATATATATATATATATATATATATGTGTTTTTTTTTATCTTTTTCTGACTTAGCCCTGTTGATAGAAGAAGATAGCATTGTTAGTGGTGGAGACTGTGAAATACAGTCCAAAGCACTTCTGATATTTCAGAAGTTTTTCCAACAATTTTTAACCCTACATATACATAATGTTTGATTATGTGCCTGTTGTTATGCTGGTTAGCAGCTCTCCTCGTGTCAAAATCTGAATATACAATTATATATAAATTAATTAAACTCTAAAGAACTATGCATTGGGAGAGCATGCTGCAACTGTGCAAACGCCCCTTTAAACATTTACAGGTAAGTCAAAGCCAGACCAATATGAGACAATCTAAGATCCAGAATATGGCCTGACAGTACGACAAAAACATATCAGGTCAGATCACATTATTAGGAACTCTAGTTGAAATGTAAACAGACTAAAGAGCATAATTAACATTAAGTCTAATTCAAGCACACACATCTTACCCACAGCCTTGAGCGAAGCGTACTTGTTGAGCTCCTTTCCAGATTGAGATGGTTCATAAGGGTGGGCTACAGGTACTTGTCCAATGGCAGGATATTGTGTCATACCCTGCATCATAGACGAGCCAGGTCCCACACTGTTTATCTGGGCGCTCTCTAAAGCAAAGAGACAGAAATAGAAACAAAAAGACATGAGATGTATTTTCATTCTAAAATAAAAGCAAAGCTTCCAGAGGCATCATGGACCTACCTTATTCATTAGTTATTCCTTTATTTTGTTCTTTTTATTTTATTTATTCATTAATTTATTTGCAGTCAAATCGGTGTCAGTCCTGGCTCATCTGGTGCCAAAAATTACAAGAAGAAAAGAGAAAAAATACTCTTCACCAAGTGGGTGATGATTTCTTTTCTTTTACCCACAATACCCATTCAACTTCATTATCAAAGATGCCATTTGTTTTTAGAAGTTGCATTAAAAATCCACTTGAGGGGGCACATGCATCTGAATGACTGTGAGGCTTCTGGGTACTACTTATCTTTTGTGGGCGAGCATTGTTCAGGAAGGCTAAACATTGTATCAGAATCTGTTGTTCTACACATGAACACCCTCAGAAGTCTTTCTCGGTGTGTTCTCCTTTGTTTAAGCACATAGCAGTTGGGATACCTCCCATCAGAGTCAGCTAAATTAACATTTAACAATATCTTAAACTGCTTGAGGCCTGTTTCATCGACCCATCAACACAACTTGTGAGTTTTCTCTTTGGTGATTCACTCTATCCCCGCAGGAAGCAGATCATTAGTCATGGATTTGTGGAGCTCCAGCCAGGCTCTCCTGCGCTACTAATCGAATCCGTTTGAACTGCTAATGTCAAAACATGTTAATGCCAAAAGCACTGGCAAGCGATGGCCACAATGGAAAGTTAATTGTTTTTTTCACAAGTCTTCACACTTGATTACAGCAAGGACTTTAATATTGAGGGTCGCAGATGGTGTAAATCATAAATGCTATTCTAGAACTTGCATTAGTCGACATCTGGCCAGCTGAAGGGGGGCACAGGAGCATGGCAAATTGACTGGCCTTCAGCCGGCTGGCATGAGGGGCCAACCAGATGTTGTGGGTATTATTTCTAACCACTCTGATGAGTCACTTGAGAAAAGTACGGCACAGACACCGGACTGGGAAAACAATAAACCAGACACCAGTCCAATACTTCTTCCGCTGTAAATTGAGTGATGTGTGCGTTTGCCATGGAAAGCGTGTTTTGTGGCACTGTGTTACGCTGCAATAGTGCTGCCTGATGTTTTTCTGTTCTTTAGTTGTTGAACTCTCCTTGACCTGTTGTTGTCTTGGAAACCTCTTCTATTTCTTCTAGCTGGATGGCTGTTTGCTACAGGATTGTATCGTCTGTATCACAGGACTGAAGAGCTTTTCGTTTAACACACACTTCAGACACTAGTGGGCTAAAGCCAAATACACCAAACAGAAACATTTGTTTTTGTTCTATTTCAGTTTACTCTTGGGCTACGGTGCAGTTCACACCATTATTACATTTAGTTTTGTTTTGAGAGGAAAGTCAACAGAGGAATAGCCATTTACACTCACATTTACAAATACTGTTGTTCAAAAGTTTAAGTTTGGTAAAATGTTGGTAACACTTTATTTTACGGTTACACCTATTTGTTGCTTATTAGCATGAATAGAATATTAGCCATTTATTAGTGCTAATCCTACCCAAAACATACCAAACAACCACCGCACTAACTATTATTAAACAGCAAATTATGAATTTACTGAGGGAAAAGTCGTAGTTAATAGTTACCTATTCTAAAGTGTTACCAAATTGATTTTTTTAAAGACGGTCTAGATCAATCCAGATCATATGCATCCCACTACTAGTAGTTAGTTACCAGGTATTACCAGGACTTTCGTAGGTACATGTAGGCAGAGGTATCAAGTAACGAAGTACAAATAATTTGTTTCCTTGCTAAGCAAATAAACAAACAATCACGTCACCCAGGGCAGCCCTCGTAGCATCCTTAGCATTCACAAACGTGAAGCACGTATCCTTTAAGACCTCAATCTTTCCTTCTTTTTCGCCTCGAGTAAGGGCGGATTAACACCTCTCTGAGATTCAGTGCACAAGATTCATCTAACCCAGCCACGCAAACAAAGCAAAAAGGAAGAACGATCTCTTCTCCTCACGTGATTCCAAAATAAAAGTATGTTTACTTTTATATTATTATTTAAATGCCCTTTCTATAAATTTCATAAAATTGTATAATCTACGTTTCACTATCCGATATTAGTACATCCGTTTATCAGCATTAATCAGGTCTCTCTATTATTTTTCCAAGTTATTTAGGAATATCAAAATAAAACAAAATTAAATTAAAATGAATAGGATCTCCTCCTGAAAAGCCTTTGGCTCCAAGCCTCACGCCCCTGTAAAGTATGGACCTACCTTTCTCTTTTCCAATTATCTCACAAGATACAATGCTCCGTCCATTATATCCACTATCCAATTATTTTCAATACAAATTAAGATATATAAATTAATAGGGCCATCAAAGAGAAGTTAGCATGCTTTAAGTCAGCATTTTTCCAAATAATTAGATAAAAATTTTCCAGAGACACTAACCGATTTCGACTGTATTTGTCTCTCCCCAGCTAAAAATGCAATCCGTATTCCCCATTAAACCCGCATTCGCCTAGAAGGTTTACCGACGTAGAAGTCCTTACAGACAGCAGCATTGTCACTCACTTTAGTCTACACGTCGATCTCTGACTCTCTCGTTTACCTGTTCCCATTACAATTAAGCTGAATAATCCTAACTGCAGAATTCCTTCTCTTGTCCTTCACACCTCCCTTGTCTCTTTGAGACGCAACCGCTCCATTCTCCATTTCATGTTCACCCATCATTACGGTGGCGACGCCTTTGCCAAATACTTTTGTTCATAAAAGCCCAGTTTAAATCAGAAAAAGTATCTTCCAAGCTTAACTTACATTATTCAACCAACCCGCTGGATGTCCAACCAATCATAGTGCTTCAAAACCAGTTCTAGCAGCCGATCTCCCTTTAAAACCTTAAAGCAGTCGCAATCCAGGCATCACCGCAGCACAGGTAAAACACCAGCTCATTAATTAAAGTCCCTTTCGAAAACTTCCCCTCCAACTCCTTCAGAATCGGAGCCGCGACTTCACCTGCCAAAAAAGGCCAATCACAGCTACAAATACAAACCCTCGGGTGATGGTCTTCAAGCGCTTTCAAAAGCTATATCCGCTCGGATAAGATCACCATTAAGTCTGCCCTCCAGATTCTGGCTTCCCCAGCACCCAACTTCAGTCCAACCTTAACATCCCTCCCTCCTCCTTCTACCAGCCCCGTTCCCTCAACATACTACGCTGCCAGCACCCCACCCCCAACCCCATCCTAATTTCCAAAACCCCTAGGCCCAGTTCCCTAACGCCGGTCATTAGCGACCACAAGTGTCCTTGCCTGCCCATAAGCACAAGCCCAGCTCCCTAACGCCGGTCTTAGTGAACACTTACCAGCCCCCTAAGCCCTAGAATGCTCGCTTTATTTCCCCAGCTCGCTGTTTTCAGCCCCCAGATCGCCCGCTTCACTCCCCTTGAACGCTCGCTTCATGTCCCCAGCTAGATGCTTTTAGCCCCCACATCGCCCGCTTCGCTCCCCTAAAATGCTCACTTGATTTCTCCAGCTCACTGCTTTCAGCCCCTTGAAAGACGGATCACATTGGTCTCATCTCCGCAGAGCTTGGGTCTCGAACCCCGCAGATCATTGGTCTTTAGCTCTCTAGCCCCGCAGAGCATTGGTCTTTAGCTCTCTAGCCCCGCAGAGCATTGGTCTCAGCATCCCCAAGCATTGGTCCCTAGCCCCCCAGAGCATTGGTCTCGAACCCCCCGAGCACGAGCATCGAGTCCCTCCAAGGCAGGGGTACCGCAGAGGCGTCCAATCCGGCCCGCAGGACGATTTGGGAAAAAAAATAAATAAATATATATATATATATATTTATATATATATATAATTATTCATAATTTTGAAAATTAAATACCGTGTATTGTCTACAATATTTAGTTTTTAATTTAAAG
>JAUCNO010001398.1:4063518-4079532 GCA_032353835.1 Enteromius viviparus | reverse complement strand
ACATGACAATGACCCAAAGCACACAGCCAGGAAAACCAAGGAGTGGCTCCGTAAGAAGCATATCAAGGTTCTGGAGTGATCTAGCCAGTCTCCAGACGTAAATCCAATTGAAAATCTTTGGAGGGAGCTGAAACTCCATGTTGCTCAGCGACAGTCCCGAAACCTGACAAATCTAGAGAAGATCTGCATGGAGGAGTGGGCCAAAATCCCTCCTGCTGTGATTGCAGTTTACTTGTTATTTTAAATAAAATATATATTTTACAAAAAATTATGAATTTCTAATTTCTCTTTAATTTTGACAAAAAATATAATAAATAAATAAAAGAAAAATCATATTGTGAAGTGTATCACATCATGAATTGTTACATCCTTATTATTGTCAAAATGAAATGTATGAAATTCCAATTAATATTCATTAAATATTAAAACTTTTTTTTGATCTTCAGAATTTTAATCTTGAGCAAATTATGGATTTAAATGATGGAGTTAGAAAAAAATGCCATAGACTTGAATATGGGAGAGTACTTGAGCTACATCTAATACACCTACATATACATCTACATCTAGAGAGACTTGTTGGTGGCCTTTATTTGACCTGGGCCAGTATGTAATTGAAGAACACAAAACCCAGACCACCCTTGAAACCACCAACAACATGGTGAAAATGGGTTAGAACTCTTTAGCAACCACTTGTGCACTAGTGACCATCCACAACCCCTTAGTATTAACTTTTATATAAACTTTCATATAAAACTTCTAAAAAAAAAAAAGTAATTTGTAGATTATATTAAGTTCAATCTGACGTCATCAAGAGAAAGAATGGGTACAGTACTGAATACCATAATTGTGCCAAAGTGCTAATCACACAGATGGGAATTCCCAAGGAATTAATGGCAAATATATGTTAGTCAGAAAATGTTTTCAGTTTGATTTACAACTTCCAGAATGGTCTGTTTGACAGCATGTGGAGGAATGAGAGGCCTTTTCATTGAGCGTGTAAGAGAGGGGCTTTGGTGGTGTGGGTAAACACACCCGTCCTGGCTTCAACCCTGGCCCACGCCTGCTTGGGCAGCCATTGATGCTGCACGCGTGCCTCCGTCCACACATAGGGGTCAATGTGCTTTTAATGGTGGTTAAGTGTGCACAGACAAGCAGGCTTTTGTAGAGGGGGGTGAAACAACAGCCCTCTTTTATCACCCCTGCTTTGTCCAAGCTGTTGAAAAGACTGTGAAGGGAACACGCCGTGTTTTGCTTTACGACTGACAGTCAAGTGTGCAAGCTTGTCAAATCACTTTTTATGCACAGATTCCTCTGTTCCCGTCCTGGGTAATGAATTTAGGATATTGAGGTTTATACATTGATGGGTGATACTATATCTAATGGCCCTGTTCTGGACCTCATTCACTGGTACAGTGTATATAGGACAGCTGATTCATGTCATGCTGTGTAGAACTGGCTGTCCTGTTTAGCAGCGTTAAGATGATGGGGTACAAGAACTGGAACAGAAGGTGCTGTTCCTGCAAAACTAGTGTCCTGACAAGGTGGCCACGACAAGTTTTGACACAATAATAAAGAATTCTGACTACTAGCACACATGGTTACTATCCATCCCACGTAACCCTCGCTCACATTTATGGGTGTATAGTAGCAGGACTGTTGGAGTAGGAAGTTTTATTTTTGCGCCTTGCACATCTGTAGCTGGGTCTTTGACATCAGTTTCAAGTTAAAGGAAGAATATTCAAGTAATATTCAAGTTAAAGGAACTTTTAGAGTTTTCCTCATACAACTTTAATGCAACTATAATTAAAATATTATATATTTATTTAGTTGAGTTATTATTTCATAAATATAAATTTGTCTGTTTTGGCAGACAAAGATACTGAATATCATATTTTAAATTTTTAATATTATTCAAAATAAAACCACTTCATTACTTAGTTTATTTACACACACACACACACAGATATATATTTATATATATATATAGTAAACAATTAAGTATTTTTTATCATGAGTAACTATTACAGTATACATTCATGTATTATTTATATATCAGTTTACATATGAATTCAATATTATTTTTATTATATTACTATATTTTATAATAATAAATCATAAAAAAATCTAATTACATTTTCAAGGCTACTGCACCCAAAATATTAAAATTAATTTTAATTTGAAATAAAATCAAACCTGGAAGTAATCTAAATGGCTGTTATTGTTAACTTTCGGTAAATGTGCAGCATTAATTTGTTAACTTGCTTTAAAACAAAAAAGAGAAGGGTAATGACTGACCAAAAAATTTAAATATGTTTTATAGCTTACTGCTAAGTGCAATCACTATTGTGGGAAGATCTGTGTCATAAAACATTTAGACTCATTTAAACATACAGTAATATGTGGCATTTTTCATGAATGACAAGAAAGATACATTCACAGTCTAATTCATTTTAGTAGGAAATAAAAGTTAGTACAGGTTTTATAAGCTTTTTCTATCCTGGTGCTCATACAGTTGTGTTGGGTATGTTCATTCTGTTTCCCAGACTGCTGTTCTTTCTTTCACAAACAAGTCATACAACTCTTTGTAAATGTACTTTTCCTCCTGCACGGTTGACTATCAATAATTCACTTCCCCTTTTTCTTGAAATCTTTTAACCTAACTTTTACACAAAGACTCCAGCAGCCACCGCTCTCTTGGTAATTACAGCAGCAGCTGCTTACAGAGTGGCCTCCCTAACAGTTTTCTCTATGGGTTATGAGTGTGTGTGTGTGTGTGAAATGGAACACCTGTTTGTTGTGGGGTCTCCAGATGACTGTTGTTGTCAAAGCCCACAGATGGGGGAAAGCGAAGAGGACTCTGCTCCCACCCCTTCGCTATTCTAGCGCAGGTTCCCCGCTGATCCGTCTCGCGACCGCTCAGAGAAAAGAATGAGACGGTCAGCTGGCTCACCCCAGAAATACCGCAGCAGACTCGGCTTTTGTTGACTATTCCCTCCTCCCTCACTTTCTCTGGCTGCGCCTTATACTGTAAATCCAAAAGACAAAGATTGCACCCGTGAGATTATTCTAACACATTTTTTTGCTTATTGTTTTTTGCAATTTTGCCACTTTTTATTGGGAAATGGTAGGGGAAAGCAGGATTAACCTAATCATGATGTTAGAATGAGTTACTCTCAAAGATCTGTCTATACCAGAGGTTGCACTAATAATAATCATTATCCGTCACTTTGACAGACTGAGTATTACATTTACTGCCATGTCCTATTTTTATCACACCAGTTATGATAACATCAATTATATCACAAGTTCTTTAGTCTCATCAAGCGTTGTTACATGTCCATAGCTTTTTATTTTTATTATGCTCTGAAAAGTACAAAAAGAGATAACTAGGGCTGTAACGATACACCAAACCCACAATTCGGTTCGTTTCACGATTTTTGACCCACGATTCGGTTCGTATCGCAATTTTTTCCTTGGGGGGTGGGAGAAAAAAAGTGATCCATTCCTTTCAAAGAGCCGTTCAAAAAAACACCCCTGCGCTGGGTGCGCCCTCCCTCTATAACTGCTCTGTCTCGTGGAGAAGCTCATTTGTGTGCATCTGTGTGAAACACGCATAGGTAAAAAAGAACGACAGAAAGAACGACTCTGCTCCCATCATTCATGTTTATGAGCCGTTCAAAAGATCGTTTCGTTTGCGAACGTCACAACTCTAGTCACTTTATCTCCACCGGGTAGCCGAAATGTTGCCATACTGCTGACTTAAATGGAAGGGCCACAATCTCTTGGTTGGTTGCCATGTTTCCTCACATTCTTCTTCAACTAGCTCAACTTTTGCAGACAGGTGTCACATGATTGGAAAGGTAGTCACGGGGTGTGTCGCGATTCTCCCTTATCACACCGCGACACGGGATCGTGGATCTGAGTGTCGCGATTTCGGTTTCATATCGCGAATCGTTACAGCCCTAATATTTATGATAGAAAATGTACAACATATCTTCATGTAATATGATGAATATCCTAGTGATTTTGGGCATAAAAGAAAAATCAATAATTTTGGGTATTGCTATAAATATATCAATGCATGCAACTTATGACTCTCTCGACTTATGACTGGTTTTGTGGTTCAGGGTCATATCTTTTCAACTGTCAAATTAATTTTCTTGTTTTAAGCACCAAAATCTGTTATGTACATGTATACACACATACACACACACACATTTCATGTGAAAACAAGATAAAGTGCTGCTTTAATGGACAGTTCTGCCAAAAATTAAGAGCCTGTTAGACTTACTTTATTCTGTGAAACACAGAAGAAGATATTTTGAAGAATGGTGGTAACCAGAGAGTTTTGGTGTCCATTGACTTCCATTGTATGAGCAAATAAAACACAAAAGATCTTCTTTTATGTTTCACTTTAGAAGGAAAGCTATACTGGTGTGTAATTTCCTGGGTGTCAAACAGTGAATGCGGTTCAATCTTCACCACCACTACATCATAATGAAGGCTTTGCGCACCTACACTGTGTTGTTAGGGCTTTCTTAAATGCCCTGTAGTCATTTCTGTCATGCATGAATACCCTTTTCATTCCTTGTTTGGTATTTTTTTAAGGTTTAGCATGTGATTCAACAGCAAAATGGCAGTAGGAAACAGGACAAGCTCTGACTTATTTTGATTTCTTCCTGATCTGCCATTACATGACTCATTACACACTCCACACAACTCCACACGTGGGCAGCCATCTTAAATTTGGAAACCCACGTCGCCATATTCATCTCTCTCCAGGAAATTTGGATGTTGTGCTATCAGTGTCCCATTGGTTTAGGATAAGTATGCCACATATGGACATGGACCCTAGTATGCCGTAAAGGCTCAATGCATGGATATGTGGATTGTACATTACACACACACTAAAGGTTCTTTATTAGCCTCAAAGTGTCCATGAAGAACTTTTAACATGCAAATTTTAACATCCAAGGAGCAATTCTATTATACAAATTGAAAATGTATTTATTTCTTTAAGTTATTTACATTTTTTAAATGTTCTTTACACCAAATAAAAAAAACTAGTTCTTTTTCTTTTTCTTTTTGAAGTAAATGTTACATCAGATAACCCCTTTAAGACCTGTTCACTGAAAGCTTCTTTGGGGAACCAAAAATGCTCCTTCTGTGGCATTGTTGCAACCCTTCTGGAACCTTTTATTTTTAATAGTGCACATCATCTGACATTTCACATAATAAACAAAGACCGCATGTCTTATTTTGTTTTTCATATAACTGAGAAAAACATTAGATGACAGTACTTCCTAAAGCTTTATTCTACTCTCTCCTAAGTGACTAAGTGAAGAAAGCTTTCCTGCTTTGTGCCTGACAGGCTGACAAGACCTCAAACCCTAGCCTTACAAGCCTCAAGTTGTTTTTATTTCCCTGGTTTTCATCGCCAGTACTGTGCCCTGTTCAGTGAAAGACATGCCAGTAAACAGGGTAAATAATAGAGTATTTGTTGAATATCAAGAATACTGCGAGTGTATGTAACTCTTTGTAACTCTTTGGTAATCTTGCCTTGTGGAGGCATAGTAGACATCCATGGTTCGTCTTCTGGCACTCCTTGAACTTTCAGCCTGCCTTTTTCATTCAACAGTTTGGTCAATTCCAGCAGAAAACTGTGTGTTTCTAAGGCCTTGTTGAGATAGACTTAACTTTGACTAACTAAACTCTGCTGTGGTGTAGAAGAGGAGTTGACTTGTTAAAGTGTCATCCAGGCCACAATTATTGTCAACAATCAGTATTTCCTGAATAATTTTACAAACAAATGTTATTTTTAAATTCAATTTCTGGTGAATTCTGCCTGTACTGCATCATTTGTATGGAACCGCCTCATGTGGTTATTATTCATAAATATTCAGTACCCGTCCTTAAATTCAATAAATATTAATGGACATAGATCGGCACAGCATTACCCATTACCCATTTGCTACATTCAAATATTCCCACAGTTATTAGTACTACTGTTTGCTCCTCCACAGCAAATGGCTTCACACTGTACCGATGCAGCCTTGAGAGACAGACAGACCAGGATTGAAAAAACATGTTATTTGATTTTCAATGAGCCACGCCACAGTGACCAGGGGGCATAGCATGGGAATATAAAATACATGCTACATGAAACTAATGGAGCAATCAAAATGCCCAGAAAATATTAAAACAACTGCCTTGTAGATTTAGTCAAGAACGTAAAGGTTATTTGTTAACAGATTTTCAAATGTGGATTGAATGTTCAAATGCTTTTGGGGTCACTTTATTGAAATGTTTCTCTAAAAGCGATGTTTGAGCTCACAGTTTAATAATGTTTTGTTATTATTATTAATGATGATAAAATGCATGTGTAAATCTAATGTTTTGCTTAGAATGAAGGCCATTAAAAACTTTTTTGTGTATGCTATATTAGTGCAAAGCCATAAAATGCTTTAAAAACTGGTTTATAAATCTCCATCTGGCTTAAAGAAATAGTTGACCCAAAAATGTATTCACCCCAGGCCATCTGAGATGCAGAAGAGGTTGTTTTTTTATCAAAACAGATTTGGATAAATTCAGCATTGCATCACCTGCTCAGTAATAGATCCTTTGCAGTGAATGGGTGCTGAAACTGAACAGCTCATAAAAACATCACAATAATCTACAAGTAATCCAGACAACCGGAAAAAATTAAAAACATCTAGGTTACAAACGTAACCCATGTTCCCTGAAGTGGGGAACAGAGATGTTACATATGAGAACTCGCTAGAGAGACCAATTGCCTTTGATCTTTATGCAAACGGGCCAATGAATATTGGCGTGCACTTGACAGCGCTCAGGTGCACCTCATCACTACATGAGTATAAGAGGGCACAAGTACAGTGCAAATGCAGTTTTTCGCTGAAGAGCCGGCATCAGCGCGACCTCAGAGTCGTGGCACAAAAGTGGAACGTCTCCGTTTCCTCCTTTAGGGAACATGGGTTACATTCGTAACCTAGACATTACCCTTTCAGACAAAAGTTTGTCAGCAGAGGAGTCTGCCTACTGAAACAGGTGGTTGGGGAGCAGAGCACATGACTAAACACATAGTTTTTGCATGTGGAAATAAAGGAACGCAATATATCGATAAGATAATGGAAATGATTGAAGGAAAACACAGCCTTCTGGCTGACTGTGGAAAATTGAGAATTGTAGCCACAACCTACTGGGCAAAGGAGACCCAGTAGGAACACAGTATGGAGCTACTCCGCCCTAGTTCCGACTGCGGGGCAGGAGGACTCAGGTTCAGCTATTACAGGGGAACACTGAGAAAAATAGCACACAGATCCCGCGGGAGTGGCGCAGCAAGCCGACCACATCTGGCCTCCCGCTCACCTGCGGTCTTCTGTGAAGACACAGCCTCTACGCGAAGGTCGTAGTACCTGGCGAAGGTGCTGGGTGTTGCCCAGCCCGCAGCCCTACAGATATCTGCTAGAGAGGCACCATGAGCCAATGCATAGGATGAAGCAAGACTCCTTGTTGAGTGAGCTCTCAGTCCTAAGGGCACAGCTCTCCCTGGTACAAGTAAGGATGCTGGAAGCATCTGATGCTCCTAGTGCAGTCAGTGTAGAAGCGCAATGCACGTACAGGACACAACAACTCTAAGGCTGGGTCTGCTTCCTCCCAGTCTCCCTCCTCCATGCTTCCTCCCGGGGCAGAGCTTGCAGGTTCACTACCTGATCGTGGAATGGCGTGGTAGGAACCTTGGGAACGTAGCCGGGCCCAGTCTCAGGATAACGTGATAATCAGCCGTGCCGACCTCTAGGCACTCTTCGTCGACAGAGAAGGCTTGTAGGTCCCCCACCCTCTTAATGGAGGCCAGCGCAGTCAGAAGCGCTGTCTTCAGCGTCAGATACTTACAGATTTTGATCTTTTTTTTCTTATCAGTGTAAAAGACACTAATATAGCTCTGTTGATTTTCCGTGCAGATCTACTGACTGGAGGGGCTCGAAGGGGGCCTGCTGCAGGCCATGTAGGGTGACGGCAAGGTCCCAAGAGGGTATGAGGTGTGGTCTTGGGGGATTAACCCGACACTTACCTCTGAGGAACCTGACGATGAGTTGGTGTTTTCCGACGGATGCGCCCTCCACTGCATCGTGGTATGTGGCTATAGCAGCAACATACACTTTGAGAGTCGAAGGGGACAGCCTGCGCTCCAACTTCTCTTGCAGGAAAGAAAGCACATTGTGCCTCTGTGTGGGTCCTTTCCACAAGAGGAGCACCACTCGACGAACAGACCCCACGCTTAAGCCTGCCTCGTAAAGGGAGCTCTTGCCTGAGAGATAGTCTCTATCACAGCGCTTGAAAGGCCAGAAAGGTCTGTTGCGTCCCGTCCAGGAACCGGATGTGCAGGTTCCAAAGATCAGGGCGCAGGTGCCATTTCATGCCTATCTCCTGAGAAAGAAGGTCCAACCTCAAGGGGATCTTCCAGAGAGGGGCTGCCGCGAGTAGCATGAGGTCGGCAAACCAAGTCCGGGAGGGACAGTAAGGCGCTACCAGCAGGACTTACTCCTCGTCCTCCCGGGTCTGTGCAAGGAGGCTCACTAGGGGGAATGGCGTACTTGAGCCCAGGAGGCCAGCTATGTGCCAGTGCATCCCTGCCGAGTGACTGGCCTGTGGCTCTGGCTCCCAGAAACCAATCATCCAGCCGCAAAGGGTCGGCTGAAGGTGCCATGGCTGTTACACTGGATAGAACATTCTTGACAGTCACCTGGAGGTCCACCAAGTGCCTCGGCAGTCGTGAACTTGCTACGGTCCAGCGACATCCTGTGAGAAGGATGTGAGGCCAGCCGTCTCACGAATGAGAGGCGAATCCTCAACGTAGCCATGGTCATCCGCTCGCAATGAGCGCATTGACCATCCACGAAAGCTGCCTCAGCGTCTTCTCGGCTGGATTGCCTTACTCCGTGCACTCAGAGGTCTTTGCTCACTGGAATGCAAGATGACTGGCACAGACGGTCTTGAAAAAGGCCACCAGCCCGCAGGATCCGCTAAGAGTTGCCCAGTGAACGCTGTCAGACGAGCAGAGCAGAAGATCGCAGGAACTCTTTTGAAAAAGGACGCTCCACTTCAATTTCTCCAATCGCAAGTCGAGGGGGTCTCCAGCTCAGTACGGCGTAGGCTCTGAAGCAAAAAGCTGCATGTGCACTGCGCTCTTATACTTACATATTGATGAGGTGCACCTGAGCGCAATCAAGTGCATGCCAATATTCATTTCGAGTTCCCATATGTAACGTCGAAGTGATATGTCTTAATAATAGATTAGTTTCTTAAAAATACCCATATTTTCATGTTAAAAGATGTTATATGGCATAGTTCACCCAAAAATTAAAACTACGCCATATTTTGGGTGGATAGTGTCCAAAATTTTAAATCTCTGAAATTGGAAATACGCAAGTACTGTAAAACTAACCTATACACCATTACATGTCCTCTGGAGCAGATCAATGGGTTTTTGTAACAAATATATTTCTAGTTTCGTAAATAACTGACTGACTTAGCGCAGAATTCCTTCTTTGTATGCAGCTTCAAGGTGCCTTACCGCCACCTGCTGGCTAGAGCGCTAAGTTCCGTTTTCTTGATTGACCTGTGATTTGACATATGAAGCAACTTGCATCATATGTCGTACATTGTATGTTGATTCAGAAGTCAGCCAAGAAGCCCGACTTAGTGCTCTAGCCAGCATAGAAATAGAAATAGAAATAGAAATATTTTTGTTACAAAAACCTATTGATTGGCTTCAGAGGACATGCGATAACCCCCCAAAAGTGTATAGACTGTGTTCGTCTGAAAAAAGAAAGTCATATACACCTAGGATGGCTTTGGGGTGAGATAATATGGGTTAACTTTCATTTTTGGGTGAACTACAGCTTTAATTGATGGACTTTGAGTTATGTCAATTACTTGTGCATTATAACAATGTTTTTATCTGAGAGCACGGAAGAACGGTGAATGTAATGTTTCAAAAAAATTCTCCAATTTCTCCAAAACAACTCTCATACATCTTAGATATGAGGGAGAGGCCTTTTTTGGGGGGCCACCCAGGGGAGCTGGGTAAAATGTGTCATATTCACTGTTTCTATTGTGCGAAACATTCCCCGAAACAGATTTTGCTCAAGTTGATCACACAGATTCACCATCTCGAGCCAGTCTGCTAGGTAGTGGTGTCAACTCAAGCAAAGCATGAGCATGTTTCCACAGTAAACATTTAGTGAAGCAATCATATACATATATATATATATATACTGTATATATATAAATCAACACAACACCTAAAGATTGTGATAAACGGTTCAGTGTAGTAAACAAACACTAACCACATTCAACCTGAAAAAGATACATTAAAAAAACTTCAAAATCAGCATACATTAGTAAACTCCACAGTTTATTTGATCTGAACTGCCTCATTCCCTAAATGCTAAACATTGTGATAACCTGATTTTTTTTCTCTCAGTAAATGCTTCAAAACCTCGGTCCAGAAACTCTGGAAGATGAAATGCCCTCCAGACTAAATTCTGCCACTGAAGAATGTAGACCAATAAAAAAAAGTGAAGTGGGCCCATCTCTTACAGCGGTGCCATAAAATCTAGATTGGACTGACCCACTTCAGGAGTGTACATCACCACTGGGCTTACATTTTGACTGAGGGGAAGTGGTCAGACTCAATGACATGGTTTTTAAGTTGAGAGGAAATACTTCTCCCCAGCTTGACCACCTGCGGTAAAAAGAGGCCACACTGCTGTAAGTGCTCCTGTTGCGATGGGAGCTTTGTGCCATGGACAAATAATTGGAACAGGAAGTTGCACTCATGTGCCACATGGTCACCTGTCAGTTGTCTAGCTCGCCGGGGGAAGGCATGTTGACACCATTGCACCTGGAGAAATACTTAAATAAAAGCACAGCCAGACCATAATGGACGAGAAGCTCTTATTTGTGTTGCTTTATTTAACATCATGTTACTTTAATTGTTTGGAGTCAGTGTAATCGTTGCGAAATTGGGCTCTTTGAAATGACATTCTTTGAAATGCCATTTCTTAAGATGCTATTTTTTCTGGTGATGCTGTCTTGTTTACAGACAAAATCTGCATTGATTTAGAGTTTTGAATGTCCTTCTGTCATTCTAACTGTGCTGTTCAAACACAAAGTGAAGAATGATTTTCATGCTGTTTATGACGGCTCTGCGCTTGCATAACAATAACAGCTCTCGTAGGGTGCCATTATGTTACCAGAATACATTTGGACAAGTACTGGAAGCTATAGAACATGTGCAAACTAACCAATTCACATTTGAAAAACACAGCAAAAAATGTTTACATCTACTGAGCTGTTCAATACATGACTGTAAATTCTCTCTCTCTCTTTCTCTCCAAACTACTCTCAGAAAACTCTTTCATAATTGTAAACGTTTTGCTTAGATTATTATGATTTAAAAATGTTACATCATTACTTCATCTTTACATTCACTTACAATATACACTAATTATCACCCTCTCTTTTATCTTTAAAAATAAACTGGCAGTGCAGTTTTTTGCATGTGGAGTCAAAAGTTACGCTTTGCTGCTCTTTAGCCTCGGATACAGCTTTGCTGATGGGTCAAATATAGTTTTTAGCTTTCTAATATCTCAGTAACAGCAAAGCCTGCATCACACAATGTGACAGGATCACAAAACACTTTGCACTGATAATACAAGACTTTTCACAAACTTTTTTTTTTACAGCATTTTTAAATACATGGAATTAGTTAACATGAGTGTATCTAATATATATATATATATATATTTATTTATTTTTTTTATCGATGTAATTGATCTCTCAATATTTTTTCCTCTTTGGGAAAGGATTGCTTCTTTTGCTTTAGGGGCAAGTGAAAATACAATGTGAAAAGGCACAATACTACTATATACTTCTACACTGAAAGCGACTGAAATAAAACTATAATGAGTTCAAATGTGGCCATAAAAGTAATGGAAACAAATTCTTAACTAGCATCCACTTAACTTTTGTCAGAAGGCCATGTAGAGCCATAGGTGCTACACTATCCGTCCAACTTGTATTATGTCAATATAATTTCACAAGCCAAGCTTCTCAACAAACAATAGGTGATGCTGACCTGTTCATATGTGCTGTCTTATGTAAATATGTCTGGAAATATAGTGGTCGAATTTGGTACTGCCGTCCAAATTCAAAATATTGGAGAGAGTTTTTTCTCCTGCCAGAAAAAGCAACAGGAATGAGTGTAACTTACAGTTGAGGGTGACAAGTCTTACACTATTAATTGATGAGTTGATTTATCCACATTCTAATAATGTTGGTCTTTTAGCGTATTAGACGTGCAGCAGGGCTTTGTAGGTTGGACAGAATCTGTGATCTTTGTCTGCCAATTGGCATCCCAAGGATTTGAAAAATTATTGGATAAAATGGCTATGGGCGGAATCTCCCAGATCAAAACAAAAACAAAAAATGCAAATTTCAAATCAAAACTGGCTGTTATAGTATTTTATCCTAAAACACAGTGGAAAAAAATGGCATATCGCATGTTTAAAGATGAAACTGGATTCCTCATAATGTGACCCTTTTAACATGAAGTGGGCAACTGCTTCTCTACAATCATCTATGGCCGTTTTCAGCTCAATCTGTGGGAGTGTTTGACTGATGGTGGGATGTATGAAGGTCTGAAGCAATCCACCCCCTATTGTGACACAGCTCTCAAAGAGCCAATTTGGGCCTGATAAAAAAGCAGCCTTTCTCAGCTCTCATCTTTTCAACAGTTGCTTTAGCAGTGTGAGCTCCATGCACCCTCTGACGAGCCAGACGCGCGATTTATGTCACAGCTCCAATCGGGGATTATTTATATGTTTTGCTTGTTTTTGATGGTGTGCAATTTTTTTTTCTAATTATAATGTGTTAACTTGGAGCCTATGCGATCTGAGAAGTCCACACCATTGCTTGCCAGTCATCGCAGCCTTCCTCGGATACAGTTGATTTACATAGCCACCTACCTGTCAGCACGTCGACTGGCAGGAAATTAACTGATAATTATTCAAGGGGGAGGGGGGCATTAGAGGGAAGAGGGAACTCTGTTTAAGATGCGATAATCGATCTGACTGCCCGGGCTCTACCTGCCCCTGCCTAAATACATAAAAATCAATAACAGTAATTTCACCTGCGCTCTCAAAACCTCCCCTAACATATTTTAACACAATTCTGAGAGACTACAATTAATAAACTGCTAAGCAGAAGAGTAGCCACTTATTTCTCACAAAACTCTTAAATATACTGCATTACAAAATATAATGAAGGTGTCAGATATTTTTGGAGTCCAAAAGTCTGAAACAACTGGGACAAATGCTTCCTTTTTGCATTTACAGTAATGATTCATTTATTTGCAGAAACTGAATTAATGAATATGAAAATACAATGTGTACTAGACATTCTAGTAACTCTGTATAACAATGGCAACTAAATATAAACTAATTCTCTTTAATTTGCAACTTTTTTTAATTTGACATATACTGGCAAAGTTTATCATAGTCAGTATGGTGTATGTGAGTCCATCAAAATAAAGTGTTGGTTATTAAGCAGACAGTCTACTAATATGTTAACTGATAGTTGACATGTAGCCACTTACTGTTAGTGTCTAAATGAAGCGTCACCATTTATTAAAATCCAAAAACCTTCTGTTTATGCAGGTACAGTATAAATAAAGTTTCCAGTCCCAGATTTTGCACTGATAATAAAATTGTGATAATCAATCATTTTGAAAGATTTAGCTATTCCAACATTGTAATGCACAGTATGAAAAATTAGCATTACACATTCAATATCAGTCAGTAAATTAAAATAAAATAGCAGATAAGCAATATGGTATAGATAAATTATCCATGCCTATTCTCAGACTTTTAGTATCCAAAAACCACCATTTCCTCACTGCCCTCCAAGTGACACATTTTTGGGCAAATATTTTGGAAAAGTTTGTGATATGCTGAAACTACTGTATGTGACAAGTTCCTGTCATATTGACGAATTTACAAGCAGATCATTATTCCCCATCATTCTAAATGGCCAATCACTAGCCACATTTATGCATTCCACCCATCTGATCCCATTATGGTGGTTTATTTTGTCTTTTTTTTTCAGCTGTATATGTTCACGAAAAATGAAAAACAATGGTCAGCAAAATCTTACACCATCTCCATGGAAACAAGCAGTGCAGCAAACCAGGTAAAGCTGTCTGTGCAACTAAACCACAGCCGAACTCAAGGACTTCTGACAGGAAAACTCACTCCTGGTAAAATATCTTTTGTTGTGTTTCTCTACTGTACGCACAGAGAACACACTACAATGTGGATTCATCAGCTATGACTTAACTCACTGCAGTCTTACGAACTCTACACAGTACTGCATTTCGATTCATCTTCATGCCGCTTTCACCTCGAACGGTTATTTAGTCCTTTAAGCTGAAAACTGCTCTAAGCTGTTCTGATGTGTAAACAGAAGACGGAGAGTTGATTAGGTTAACTGGCAAAGTAATGAGTCACCGTTAGTTTCTTTGCCCAGCGGATTCTGAGTTTAAGCAGATTCTCATGAGTAAAACTCTGCTGTACAAACACTGGCTCTGGGGGTGAATTAATTATATATCATTGCTGTCACCTGTTTAAATAAAAACAGCCTCTCAGCTTCTGCTGGTAAATGTTTGGACCAGTGCTTTACAGCAGAACTGTGGGCATCCCAGATTTGTTGTGCAAGTTAGATCTGCATGCTAATGGAAATTGTAGTGGTTGGGCAGTAAATCCATAAAGCAGTCAAGCCAAAACAAGTTTCTTATGCTTGGTTAACCCGGATTGCTGGACCGGGACTATAAATTGTATTCCGGCGACTGCTTTACTCATGATAATTCTCTGTTTGTCCAGCCGCTAGATGACTAAGATGTAATTTCAAGTCTCTGTGTTGTAGAAGCGAGGTATTTTTGGGCTTTAGCCTCGTTATTAGATACAGTTGAGGGTGACAGGAATTTTTTGGCTTTGCCTTTGAGACTGTCTGAGGAGGAGGAGACAGACCATTCATAGAAAGAGAGGTCCTGCCTATTTTTTTTAAATTAACCACTCACCTCATTACTAACAGCATCATCCAAGGAGTCAAGATTTGGCTAGATTCATCTGTTTGAAGGTTTAAATAAACTGTTATGCGTACAATAGAGATCTTTCATCTTTGATGGCAAAAACATAGCACTAGTGTGATATGCTAATCAAAAGAGTTTGCTCTAACCACTCAGCACGAAGATTTCTAATACAAATACAATTACAAACATTACAAAGCATCCACTTTTAACCATTAAAACCATTAAAAATTGGACGTGTTCCATTAGGATTTAATGGTTTTAACAAGCCACCAATAAAAGACGAGCAGTTAGGGTTAGTTGTAACACAGGTGGTTTAAATAATTCTAGACTTTAATTTGCATTTCAAAAGAAATTTAATTTACCAACAGTGACAGTAAAGATGTTTTTTTCTATTTGTGAATGAACACTTTTCCTGTGAATTTTCAATGAAAAAATGAAACATCAAAAGTTCCATTTAAAAATGTTTAGCACACACAAAATGTTTTTACTGTATTCTTGATCAGATAACTGATCATAAGACTAACTTGGTGAGCATAAGAGACTAAAACAAACAAAACACTTAAAGGAGCTATATGTGGAATTTGACAACTAGTTGTAGAACTAGATATTGCAGTCCAAATTCAAAATATTTGAGATGTTTTTTCACACAGCCCCCCTCCTCAGACTTAATGCGCATGCAGGTTGCCAGATTGATGACACCAACAGGAACGAGAGCACATGATGATAAATATTATAAAACATACTGTGTTTTCCACAACCCAGGGAGTCGAAATGATGATTAAGCAATTAATCGTATTTCAGGAGGAAGCACGCACGAACGATCGCAGCTGCCACCAATCTTCTAT
>JAUCNO010001398.1:4048762-4063418 GCA_032353835.1 Enteromius viviparus | reverse complement strand
GGGCTCCCTGCCTGTCCCCCGGACAGTTCGCCAAACAAGCTATTTTATCGCCGAGGTAGTGGGAACTAGTGAAATACCATTGGATAAAGTGGCAGTGGGCATGTTTCACAAACCAAAATACAGAGACTGACATTCTGTCCCAGAACGCACATTTTCATAGGAGAATAACTGACTGTAGCATTGTTTTTCTAATAAAGTATGTTAACATGACATGCTTTATACATCTGCAAACAAATCATGGTATTTTTATGTTTTAGTAGAGTCTAAAACCTACATAAAGCACCTTTAAATGTAATTGTGTATATTAAGAGCCATAACCACATGGGTACCACAGTGCAACATATGTTTTGACGCAATGGCTCTTCACTCTTTTCACCTTTCATAAAATGACATGACTCTCGACTTTGCTCTGCGTTGCTTCATGTGTGTAACCTTGTTTAATATGACAAGGCCATGGTCCCAGTGTGGCACCAGTCAGCACTTCTTGAATAAACACTTTAATGGCTTTGTGGCCGGTGGACTGACTGCGTTCCCTGTTTTGTACAGCGAGATGTCTGAGTTCCCTGCAGACGTCCCTTCTCTCGTAATGTTATTTCTCCCCTGCATTGGTACAGACAGCTCTTTAGAGGAGCAACACCTGCATGTCGTTCCGCTCTGCTCCGCTGCACTTTCAGCAGCAAGCGCAATCACTCAGCCAGCCTGTTAACATACATTCCCCATTGCCTCTCAAGTGTTGTTGTAGAAAAAACACGGGTGAACACTACAGATTTCACTCTCCGGTTCAGAGCGGACAGCTATATTTAAGTGCTCTATTTGTTTTTTTTTCCATTAAAGTCCCAATTCTGACAATAAGTGAAGACCAATGGAAAAAGTCAAGCTTGCATCTTGTATTGTGACAATAAAGTGCTACTTCCACCTAAACTCAGAAATTGCTTTCCCTGTCCACATTTAAAGGAGTAGTTCACACAAACATTTCTATTTAACCTCAGGCCATCCCAGATGAAGATAATTTTGTTTCTTCAAAAACCTCAGCAATGGATGATACTCTATAGTGAATGGGTGCCGTCAAAATGAGATTCCAAACCAAGCTCATCTTTATCAAAGATTGACTGAGGGTGAGTGCACTTTCAACCATTTTTCAGTTTTGGTTGCACTATTCATTTAAAGTAACAGCTGTCAGGCCGCTGACTTACAATGTGGTAAAATAAAAGTAAACAGACTTTGTGCAGCAATTTAGTTACATAAACATGCCTTACCAGGCAAGCCAGAGTGTTTGCATGAAACATGCAGGCTATAAAAAGAGCATACGACATCTGCTATAACTGCTCTCCTGACTTTGATTAGGAGGCCATCAAATAAAGTATAACTGTTTGACTCGATGCGAGGCGTATTGATCTAAACAACTGGGAAACAGATTGGGAAACCGCACCATGGCAACACTGTGACATGCCACAAGACAATGTTAGTAAATCAGTGCTGTCTGTAAGCTGAACCTTATTGAATTAGACTTCCTAGCTTGTAATATTTCATTTTAATCATTATTTATGAAGGAAGCTAACTGTGATCGTTTTTCATGCCAGATATCTTTTGGCAAATGGCATATTCACACTGACTTGCGAAGCAATGTTTAATCATTTTTGCATCAACTAAATTAAAGGAAGTCATATTTCAGCAATTAAATACTATATGGCCTCGAGTGCCTTGTGACTTTAATAAAAATGTTTTTTACGTATTGAGGTCTGGTAAAATCAGGTTTTATAATACTTTGTAATGTCCAGTCAGCATTCAAAACCCGTTTTTATAATATGTTGTGTTGACCAATCAGCATATAGGAACATAACTATCCAATATTCAGTATTAACTAATAAGTACACAGGACAATAATTACTTTGTTGTATTATATTTCATGTTTACCCATCAGCATCCAGAACAACTATCCATTTTATAACACACTGTACTGACTAATCATTGACCATTTAGTACCAAAACTATCTATTTTATTATATATTATATTAACCAATCAGCATCCAGGACCTGAACTATTATATTATATTCATCTGTGATAATTTCAGAAAATCTATGTTTTGAAATATATTGTACTGACCAATAAGCATCCAAAACCAAAATAATACTCCATATTGACTAATCATCATCCCAGAACAAAATTATCTAAATTATGTATTAACCAATCAGCATCCAGGTCTGTTTTAAAATATACTGTTTTGACCAATAAGCATCCAGGTCTAGAACTATGCATTTCATAATATATCGGATTGAAAAGTCAGCCTCCAGAACAAGAAGATCTAGAAGAACAAGATCATCTGTTTTATAATATTCATACTGACCAATCAGCTTCCAAGACAAGAACTATCCATTTTATAACACACTGTATTGACCAATCAAAAGACTACACTCGGTTTGAACCGCATTTAGCACATCTTTTTTTATGACATATCATATTAACCAATCAGCATCCAGGATCAGAGCTATCCTCACATCCCTCAATAATTATTTTACAGCTTTATGTTTTATAATGTATTGAAAATGATCAATTAGCACCCAGTATCAGATCTATCCATTGTATAAAATAAATGAGAAGGCTTGCCAAAGTAAACAGGGTATTTTTAAAGTGATAATTTGCTAGTTCTCATATTTTCCTGCACATTTGTATTATTTGCATGAAATAACAGCATGAGTGCGGTGAAAAGAGAGACGTGAGAGAGATAGAGTTGTGTGTGTGAGAAAGAGTGTATGTGTGTGTGCTTGCTGTGTGTGTTAGTCAGCCACTTAGCCTGTGGTAATTACTATCTCAGCATGTTAAATGATCACCATAGACGCAAGTGCTACTGCAGCCCACCGGACACGCCAAAAATGGGCTTCTGTAACTACTTCCCCTGTTCTCAGTAGGAGTCGAATCAAGCAGGCGAATATATTTACTGATGAATAGCCATAGGACCTCACAGCTGCTTCTCTGGGGTGAAGAAGATGCATCTGCTACTATTGGATTGTCACAGCGGAGAGTGTTTTCCAGAACAAGCTTAACCGAGCTTTGAGTGGCATGGATTCGACCTGTTGTGCGTTAGCTCTGATGGTAAGGAACAGATTTACTTACGCAGGTTGTTTCCTGTTGCTCTGGCCTGCATGTTCTCGTAGTGTTGTCCATGCACCGCCAAGCTCTCCTCTCTCTCCACATGTTCTCCTGGAGCTGTCTGGCGCATCACCTGGGCCAGCGCTCTACGGGAGAAAGGCTTTATTTACTCATCTTACAAAAACATTTTAATTCATGTAGAGCAATTCAATGCATACTTATGCTGTTCATGACTGACATTTCCTCATCAAAATCAATCTTGTTTTGTAGATTTAAGACATTAAAACCATGCAGTAAGATATCTTGATAATATTATAATTTATATATTATATTATATATATATATTATCCTGTTTTGTTCAAAATAAAAAAATAGGACAAAAGCATTTACTTTATTAAGAAAAAAAATATTAAATTAATTAAAAAAAATAAAACATATGGCTTAGTGCAAGATGAAGCGGAGTAATGAATTTTTTTTTTTCTATTTTCTTATAAAACACATTTTTTCAATTTTAATTAAACCCCTGTGTTGTTTATAGTTTTGTGTTCCTGGTCAAAAATGTCCTGTTTTTTTTTAACCGCTTGTAAATATGACCATGATTCTATACAGTATATACCAAATTTGATTGGTATGCCACATTCATCTGAGCTTATGCACCTCAGTTTTTAAGGGAAAATTGCCAGAACTATACACAAAGTTCTGCTTCATTTGTGCATAACATGTGGATAATTTTGGTAGTCTTCACTCAAAATCAGAGTAGCATTAGCTCAGATGAATGAGGTCTATCATCAGTCAATTCCAAAAAGACAAGATTTACCAATAATATAGAACATTTTTATTTTAAAAAGTATAATAATAAATCATAAGCAGAAAAAGAAATCTCCCTACAGTTCAAAAATACTGAAACACAACATTAGGGTTAAATGGTGTACCTATATCTGTTAAAAACAGTATTTGTCAGCATTCGAGAGTGTACTATTATATTCTGACCTATAAGAGACATGGTCTACAAGCTACAAGACTCCCTTTGGGTTTCACAGCACAACCTTGTGCAAATAAAACTGAAAGCTTCATTGACGCCCAAGCTTTGCAGTAAATAAGACCTTTTTGTGGAGATACATTAAACTATCATGAAAACGGTGCAAGTCAGCATGGTGCAATATTCAAAAGGTGCTCGATTAAAAGAGTGTAAATGGTTGTGGGTAGTGGGTGGGACACTATGGCTCATATGAGTTTTGATTATGTGTACGGGTTAGTCTAAATAGAATGAAAGGGCATTGCACAAACAGAATGTCCTTGAAATATTAGCGTCATTAGACACAGATCAGTGTCCATTATCCTACTAATGTCACGGACACCTCTCTACTGATGTTTAGATGAGTGAGTGTACGTGAGTATGTGCTTGTTTGGAGTAGAAGCTTTTACAGACAAAATCTGTGCCTCACCATGGAGATAATTAGAGACTTGAGATGTTGATGAATGTTTAAAACACTGCTGATCAACAGATGAATTGGACCTGAATGCTAGTCTGTATCTTTTGTACCTCTGCTTTCAGCTCTCTCTGATTATCCACATCTTGAGTCTTCAAGGGAAAACATGTCTAGTGTTTAGTCTTAAGTTACTGATAAAAAGAAAACCCTTTTTCTTTATTGTAAAGTAAGTTACTTTGTGCATTCCACCACTTTAGTAGGCCTACCAAACCTTGAACCGCAAATAAATATCTGTCTGTAAACTTAAGAAGCATTTTCTGTACCTTCGTACATGTCTGCGTTGTAGACTGCCTAACTGATAAATAAATAGACAAGAAAGTGATGTTAGGAAGAACTAGCACAAGGTCACGGTGATAGATAGAGTTGTGTCAGTGTAATCCTTGAAAGCCTTGAGCTACGCTGAATGACATCCCAGAGGAAAACTGTCAAGTTTAGTAGCTCTGAAGACATAAGCATTCTCGGTTCTGTTTCATATTGACATCAATGTACAGTAAATAAACAAAGCTAACTAATCTCATTAGGGCAGAATCAAATAGATGCAAATGAGGTCATTGTCGACCTATATTGAGATTGTTAAGCTATAAAATCAGCAAACAGCATATCTCTGATATTTCAGGAAGGCTGTCCTGACAATATTTGAGTCCATAATGAATCATTTGGGGAAACGTTTCTTTTTAGAAACTATGGAGTAAATACAAGCAAGCGACTTACATTATTTAAACATCTCCATTTGCTCTTTGTTTAATCGCCTTGGGTTTGTTTTTTGTTTTTAAAGAAACAGATATTTAGATATTAAGGAGATCTCATTTGTAGTTTTATTCCCCCTGGAATTAACTCCTCATCCCAATTTACAACAACTTCTTGAAAAATAACAGACACAAAAATGTGAACACACAGCAATGTAACAATACCTCCCTGCTGAAAAAAAACAAAAGAACCCTGCCCAAAACACAATAGAAAATGTAATGAATTTAATGGTTATAATGGGAATTGTACTGGTTTTAATGGAAGGCATAATTGTATCTATTGGTATGTGATGGATTCTATTAAATCCTATTGGAGAAGTGCCCAAAACACACAGCAGAAAGAAATGTTGTAATAGTTTTACTGGAAAGAGTTAATGGTTCATAATGGTATTTAACCATAAGAATGTATGTGAGGGTTTCTATTGGGCTTCTATTGTTTTGTTTTGGGTTTTTTTTAGCAGGAATAAATAGCATCCATATGTGGTTTTAGAATAATTAGATTTTTCTAAATCCCCAGCTCCACAACTATAACGCAGACAATATGCAACATCGTTTAAACTTACCTCGACATGTTCTCTCTGTGAGGTCGATGCGCCTTCTCCAAGCCAAGTTTGGTGAATATCCCAACCAGCGCCATGATAGCAACTACTCCGCATATGATATACACAATCAAATTGGTTTTGTCCTTAGTCGGATCGTGTTGGTCCATCATTTTCGGCGGTGGTCTCCCTGTCATGGACCACGGCGGGGTGTCGTAGTTTTTGCAGGTGGTCTGATCTAATCTGGAGTTTTTAAACTCGCAGCAGAACCTGAAGCCACAGGTCCCGCAACAGTACAGGTAGCTACCGGTCCGGCACACGAACGGAGGATCCCACTGACCCATCACATCATAATAGCCCCGACACCTGTCCTCCGTGTGAGGGGTCTCAGACAGACCGTTCTCCCCGTCTCTGGAGTCGTTGGACCCCGACGCCGTCACCAAGCCATCCAGGTTTTTCCCAGGTTCTCCTTCCGCGTCGCACACAAGAACTTTCATCAAAAAGTAACCCAGTAGTAAGCCAGTGCTTTTCATCCTGCGCTCTTCTCTCCTCTTCTTTGCCACGGTTGATCGGACGCTGAAAAATAGAGTTGGGTTTCTTTTGTCATGAAGTGTCAGCACGCATATCTCCATCAAGAACATCACCGCCACATGAGATGATGCTCATGTTTGAAGATACTTCAGCGCCACGGTTGGTTTATGCAGGCTTTGAAGTATGCAAAATGTTTTAATATATAAGTAGATTTCTATCGTGTCAAGCGTGGCATTGCAAGAAACACCACTGTGTTTTGTCCAGTATTGTAGCCTATCCTAAACAGCAGCGATCTTGCGCACTCGGGTGCGTGGAGCGTCTGGAGCGCAATGAGCTGCGCTTGAACAGAGCGCTGAGTGAGACTGAATGCGTAATGATGAAAGAGGAGGAGGAGAGAGACCCAAGTATGGGCACATGGAAGTAACAAAAGGATTGGGAGAAGGAGAGAGAGAGAGACAGAGAGAGAGAGAGATGTGTGTCTATCATAATCAAGTCCAGTTATTGCCACGTTAGAAAAAAAACCTTGCAAGTAAAATGTATCTACCATCATAAGAATTATGCAATGTATTTTACAGAATCGACAATTAAAATGTAATAAAACAAAGAAAATAGATTAAATTATTTTATAAACAGTGAAACACTGGACCAAGTGAATTGAAATGGAAAGCTGTTGTCACAAAATAAATACATAAATACAGTTAATATTAATAACAAACTTTTATCTATGCTGAAATGACTTCTATTTGTTTACTATGATGGTTACTTTTAATAATACCCCGCCCACTCTTTTTTGGGGGGGTTTCTTGAGAGGGTTCAATAAATCGATTTCACTCACTTTAAATTCGGAATGACCTTCAGTGAGCTTTCGAACTGTATTTGGCAGGGACGAAGCTTCATGATAGTACCTGATGGCGATATGAGTGACAGACACCATAAATGAAAGGTGAGCGGAATCAACTTTATGCAAATAAGCAGATGTTGCAACTTCCATTGGGAGCGCAAAGTTGAGTACCAGGAGTACCCCAACCAGAAAGCAACAGCACAACAAACCCGTAAGTATAGCAGTTAATAAAAGAAGAGCTCAGGCACATCATAGGCCTGCACACTTTATTGACATATTGGTTTTCATATTTTAAAATATTCCAAGATTTTGGAAGTTGGCATATAAAATCAATGCAGAATGTGTTATTCATAAGGTGAAAGTGTGTCTAGTGAATTTATGTTCAACTAATCATCTGTGTACAAGCTACTTCTGAGTTTGGTTGCATTTTAATAACATGTAAAATCTTACATGCTTGAACAATGAAATTGTGATTAATCGAACAAAACTGGCAAAATATATAAGAAACAACAAACACTTTTCACTTTAAAAAATGGTTTGTCCATTTGTCACACAATGTTTTCTGTAGTTATATACGTCATTAATTGATCTTTACCTCACATCTATGCCATATCTACATGTACAAGCTACTACTACATAAAATGTAAAACATTACCTTGGTGTGAAGCTGCTTTGCAATGATATGTATCATGAAATGCGCTATACAAATAAATTTGAATTGAATTTGAATTGAATTTAGTGAGTAATTCTGGGAATTGTGAGTAATTTTATAATGTAACTATACCAAAGCTACTACCTCACTAAATCAAATTTATGGCCAAAAGTCAGTTACACAGTTGATTAGACAATTAAAATTCAAACCCCAGATAGGCTTACATATCTTAAGAGAGATAATATAAATCAAGTTTATTGTGTTACATTCTGGATTAATCCCTTGATTTGCATGGGTTGTATTTACAAAATTATACCGGTCCTTATGGGCATTTGGCACGGCAAACAAGACCTCCGCTCAGAATAAGCTAATTACATACTGATGCAGATGAATGAGCTATCTGCATTGTTTGTCTTTGAGAGGACAAATAGACCTGCCTAAGGTGGCAGAAATTGTAACCTGTGAAAGGAAAAAGAAGCAGTAATGTAACTAAATACAAAACAGACTTTTGGATTATTCATGTTCTGAGCAAATTCATAAAACGTCATGAAAACAGCAGAACTGTTGCAGGAATGAGGGTTATCAGAATGCATGAGTCAATGAGGCCATCCGTAAAGTACTTGAGAGACACTAAGGGATCACTTGGTCTTGTTATTGCCATGGTAACCAGGTGCATAATGGCCTAATTTCATTTTCCAAGTCCTATTGACTTAGTAGAGGGATTTTCAAAACATACAGAGAGCCATGGAAAACTGCTTTTTTTCCTTCAACAGCCTGATGCTTAAAGTTGAAAGTATATAGGACAGCTGAAGCTGAATGGCAGTTTGTGCAAGAGATGCACCCCATTGTTTAAAGGTCAATACATAGTGAATTATCCCATTTTTTTCTGTTGTGCATCTCAGGAGGTTCTTTCTTTGTGGAGTGCATATACTGTATGTCTTTCAGAAACTAAGAGATTTTAGTTTCTGTCAGCTCTATTTTATGTTTGTGAATAAATAATGGCTTTGTTATCTTGATGTCTTGAAAGTCTTAGAATGCTTTGAAAATCTGGAATTCAAAATCCAAATATAAACCTGGAGATAATCAACATGCTATATTTAAAACAACAATGAGGTGAATGCAATTGAATTAGAAATATTTAATGTTCTGCACTATTTCTTGGTCAGTCATCAAGTAAGCACTTAAAATGCTAAAAAAAACGTGTTCACCCGCAGGTCATCCAAGAAGTTGATGAGTTTGTTTCTTCTTTGGATCAGATTTGGGGAAACTCAGCATTATGTCACTTGCTTAGCAATGGATCCTCTGCAGTTGAATGAGAGTTTAAAAACCTAATAAAAGCACAACAATAATCCGCAATTGATTCATAGGACTCTGTTCATTAATTGTGAAACATATCTTTGTACGATCAACAACAGATGTTTTTAACTTCAAATGTTCAGTAAAAAAAATCCAAAATATTTTTTACATCCTGCACGATTTAAAAAATTATCCTGAATTATCGTCACATATACAGCTTCTCATGAGTTTTGTGGTTCAGCAGGTTTACTCGGTAGCTCACATTGCACAGCGGTGAGTGGCTCTGGTTTGAACCCTGTGTAAAACCATTCAACAAAACAGCTAAAATCAGTCTAAAGAAGTTAAAATAGCATGGCTGCATCAGCGAATATGTTTTTATCAGGTAGGTTTAGGTTTGGGTTTGGTGTAGGGGATATTTCCAACATGATAGAGCATTCATCTTTAACAACACTCACTGGATATTTGAATACTGAACGGCTGCAAAACATACCTTGAGCAGACACTGTACCAACATAAAAAAATGTGTCACAATTACGTATTATAAATGTGTTTTAGCCACCCTTTGGACATTTCACTTTGAAACTGTGGGAAAATGTGCAGTAAGGTACATAATTATGGGGTTGCAGAAATGTACATACTGTAGAGGCATGTATTTTCAACGAGCCTGTGTTGCAGAATCTGTTCCAATTTACTTTTTTTTTTTATGCATTTACATCTTCGATTTATTGAGGGTGAGGGTGAGAACTTTTCCTTTTAGTATAACATATTAGTGACTTTTTAAAGTTTTCATGGAAGCATGAGATGCTGTATGAATCATATTGAGAATCTAATGGCAAATGTTGTATTAGAGGGGGAAAAAAATAAAATAAAATAATAGTAATAAAAACATCTCTAACATTTGGACTGCACTCCTCTATGTCATTCTCCACAGCATCTATTGTTTATTTTTTAGCTCCTCTGTTATCACTATCACAATGAAAGGCCTTGATCATACAGAAGCTTGCACAAAGTTTGTCAAAGATCATTTATTTTTGGAGCTGGTGTTAATCTGGAATTTGAACAATATTTTGAAAGCACCATCTGCCACCTGAGAAATCTAGCTCATTTGCGTTTGATGTTAGTCCGAGCCACAGAAAGCTTCTTTATTCACAATTGGCTGTCAAGGGAATCGTGGCTCTTTGCTGTTTGTATCTTTAAAGACTGCTGTAAATAGTTCAGCCGTTCCTCTGGGATTTTTGCTAAAGTTTGTTTAGAGAGACAAAACTCTGCACAAGCATCTCAGAGAGCACAGCTGGCAGCTCCTGATCAGACCATTGCATTGGAAAAGCACTCACTTTGACGTAGGAAGAATAGCAATTGGCGAGCAATGAAACATCACGCTCAATTTAACCTGTCAATATTTTGTTTCTTGGCCAGACTGTTTTAGAGGCGACTGAATATCATGAATGAATAGCCACCGTAGGATTTATGGATTCTGGCTGCAGTAGAATAGAGCTGTGCAGTCTAGAGGAAAAGGTCACCTGACAGATAAAACCAAAACTTAAAGTTTTGAATCACTGTTCTCTTGTGTGTTTGCAAAATTGGAACAGCCTTTAATCATTCCACTAAACATTTAACCTTCTGAACCTCTTGCACTCTTTCTGGCTAGTTAAATTCATTATAAAGTTAGTGCAAGCATGAGGGAAAAGGAATGAAACTATTCTGTGATTGTTACAAAGATACAAAATTTTTATTTTATTTTTGTTACAAAAATTTTTATTTTAAAATGTTTATTGTCAGTTTTCTTTTCTTTTTTGTTTTTTTTGTGACCCCCACAAAACCTACAACGTTTTAGTGTTTTAGTGCTACAAAAAAAAAAAAAATGTAAAAAAATAACTACGAGATTGTCCCACGAACATTTTACATGATATGATTTTGCTAATTTTGACAGTTTCGACTTTAATCTCGTAATATTACGACTTTATTCATGTAGTTTCGACTTTAGTCTCATAATACTACAACTTTATTTTTTGTAGTTTATACTCATGTAGTATACTCTGTCTCCATACAAAACCAGTCTGAAGCCACTGGGGTATATTCAGGCCTATACCAATAGCCAAAATTTTTGGATATTAAGTAAAGATCCATATCCATATTCCAATAAGATATTTTGTAAATTTCCTACCATAAATATATTAAAACTTAATTTCTGATTACTAATATACACTGCTAAGAACTTTTTTTGCACCCTCAGATTCCAGATTTTCAGATGGTTGTATCTTGGCCAAATATTGTCCTATCATAGCAAACTACAGATGTTGAATAAATCTAAATTTTTGAAAAAGTGACACTTATAACTGGTTTTGTGGTCCAGTCCCACACATATGTGCAAACATATATAACTCATTATTGGCTGTTTATTAATAGTTAGCAACCTTTTTAAGTTTAAGTTTAGATACTGAGCAGGATTAGGGATATACTGTAGAATATTGTCATGCAGAATATGTGCTTAAACACTAATAAACATGTCAATAAGCATGCTAATAAGCAACTAGCTAATAGTGACAATTGGTCCCTATAAAGCGTTGCTGTTTTTTGTTGTTAATGTTGTTTTCCAAGATTATAATAAACTATATATCCTCAAAAAAAAGAAAAAACTCATCTATACATGAAAACACATCCCACACTTTTTTCAATTTGTGGGCCACTTTTCCCGGAGACGCTCCGTGAGCTCATAGTCTGGAGCGATGCAGCCGTCACTCCCCCAACCTTCTGTCAGGCCTGGCTGATCTCTGTCTTTGGCCATGTGGAGTGTGACGTGAGCCCTTGATCACTTGCTGCTCGCTAGAAAAGGACACCACGTTAAGCGTGACTCTCTCTCTTGTGAAGAGGAACCAGACAGTGACTCAGTTTAATAATATGATTTCAAGATATGTAACAGCATCCCACAGAGGGGTATTTAAAGTGAAAATATGTGTAAAGAGATTGTAGAGATTGCATCTTTACATCATCAGTGACATCATTACCACTAGTGCTATACATATTGTAGTGTGTGGTGAAGACATCTGTTTAGTGCTTGCATTTTAGTCTTCACATATCATATGGCAGCCTGAACAACAATTAGGGGCCAGGAGTACACTTTAGCCTAATTTTAAAAAGGAGTACTTATTACAGAAATAATAAAATAATATAATATTAAATGTTACTGCAATTAATTGAATACGTAGTTTTAATTAGATTAAATGCAGTTAGTGACTTTTTGACCAACTTAAGTAGGACTTTAAGGAATTACTACACGTATTTTCATAATTATATTTCTTTTCTTTTTTTTTTTTAATGCTTAATGTACCGAAATCACTTTTGGTAAACTAAAATGTACTAGTATTCAACTTGCATGTTATGTATTGAAATAAAATGAAATTATGAAGTTGCAGTTTAGTATATGTAAAATATATTACCTTTGCAGACCAGTTCAACACACTAGTTCAAATTACAATAAACACAGCGCATGTTTTTTTTTTTTTTTTTTTTTTTTTTTTTTTTTTTTTTGATGGTCCAGTATTCTTTTACAGGTGTGTGGTGCAGGAACTAACGAATAAAGATTACAATTCACAAATAACAATGCTTTTAATAATCCAGAGAAGCAAACAGACAGGCAGTAACGTTAATACCAGACTAGTTCAAACTAAATGGACTCAAAATTAGAAAGGGAAGACCTTTTATTTTTAATCGAAAGGGTTGTTATCAGAGTTTCTATTATCGATACATATCGCCTTTTAAACCAACGCACGAACGCGCAATAATCCTAGACAACTCAATCCGGCTATACTAGTCATCAACAACAGGTGTGCTCGAAGACCTTATGTGTCAATTCATCTCGGATGTATCAAGCAACGTCCGAAAGAACGGACCCCAGGGGCGTGATACCTTCTGATGTTCATTCATTTTTATTTCAAGCTATAACAAGTAGGAAGAGATGATCGGTTCATGTGCCACAAAATTGAATTTTTTGTTGGAACTTAAAAGGCTGACACGTAATTTCTAAAGCAACCTGCTCTGTCTTCTCTGTTGGCACGTTGTCAGTTTTCTCATTGCTCCGCAATGTATTTTTCACTGTGTAAGAACATGATGTTTGGTGTGAGAGCGTAACGAAGATGAGCAAAATGTGGCTGGGTATTTGCGAAGGGTCCAAAATAAATGTTTTAAATTGTGTTGAGCTACCAGCGCCATGCTAGCCAGCCGAACCTTGACCTTCGCTCAAATAAACAGCCTTTAAAAGCACCACAGTATTTACAATATTCATGGAATTTGATCCTTGAATTGTTGTGTCTGCACTCTGCACATTCAAATTCCACACTTCACCTTTAAGAATAATAGTTTACAACAGTTTGAACTTAGTTTTTTCAACTTATAAATATATATTGATTACAACTCTCTGAGGGTTTGCACTTGACAAAGCACATAAACCGGTTTCAATAGCATGAGCTCATGAGAATGGATTTCTTTGGTTGTTTATAAAAACGGCATAGCTGTAGCAAGCAGGCATGCAGCACACAAAATGACAGTGACATTGAAGGGGATTGTGTGACAGAGGAGAAAATAAATCTGCAAATTGCATTTGTTTTCAATTCCCATATCCAGCCTTGCTATAGCAGCTGGCTTCTCAAGATAAAACAAACAGTATTTGTACGTTTCAAAAAGCTTGTAATGCCCCTCTAGTAAACAAACCAAAGATTTTTGACATGCCAAAACGTTTAGCTCTCATGAAAGAGTTACTTCAATAATATAGAATGAATAGAATGTGATCCCAGAGTAGAGCTCAGAGCAAGGAATTGTCCAACATATTTATACAGCACACAGCAGGGGCCAAAAGTTATATATTTAAATAATATTAAATATTTCCAATATTCCTTTTAATGCATTTTTATTACAATGTTGGCCTAATAATTTGAATGAAAAATATAATTAGTAGTGCTGTTAGAATAGTATGAATTTCACCACATAATATTCACAATATATACATATATACCGGTGTTGCACAAAAAAAGTAAAAATTGATGAGGTTACAATAATTCTGATTTGTCTGTATATGGATTAGAGGAATATATGGAATCTCATTTCACTGCCATTGTAGCTCTTGAGCGTATTGTTTGGAATTCATTTCGATAAAATCTCTCATCTGAAATATTGCACCTGAGCCACTGAACCTTCCTTCAGTCTGCAGTGCCAATATTATTCCACTCAGTGGTTTTTATTTGATGTCTTATTTTATGTTCCTAAGAGTAAACATAAAACACTGTTGAATATCTGAATGACATTACTCTTGACTGCACAGTCTTAGTTAAGATAGCCAGTTTATGAGATACATTTGTCACGCATTATAAGCTTCATATTTTAAAATTGGCAATTTATTTGCTTGTTCCCTTTCGACATTTCACTCGTACTGCGTCTAGCTAGACGCTATGGGGAAAACTCCTTTTTCCCCCCTAACTGA
>JAUCNO010001398.1:4030895-4046190 GCA_032353835.1 Enteromius viviparus | reverse complement strand
CATAAAACGTAACAGTCATACAATTCAAACCGTGACAAAAAACGTAACAGTCATACAATTTAAACCGTGACAAAAACTTAACAGTCATACAATTCAAGGGCCATTATTGTAACCCCTCTACATTTTGCGCATGGACCAACGTAGCCATGGTACATTTTTATATGAGACTGGGTTGTAAAAATACAGTATCTGCTGCCTGTGGTCGATTTTAATATTCTAGGTATTATCAAACAGCTAGAGTTTTCCAGAGTATTTTTCATATTGTTTTTTCAGACAGTTTTGGAATATTTGTCCTCTACCGAAATTTGTCACTATCGTAACAGTATAATAATTACATTAGAAGGGTTATATTGACCTATTAAGATTTTGCCTACATTTAGACTGTAAATTTATGTTTATATATATATATTTAAAACCAATAACAATTAATATTTAAATAGTTTAAGTGTCATTTATGAGATTTGTTGTATTTTTAATCATATTTGTCTTTGTAAAAGACAATTATTTTTAAATTGCATAACTGTACAATTTTTATATTCTTTCTCCCTGTTGTCACTTCTAAAACAATGATGAAGTAGTGGTAGTGACAATTTTAGTTGCAAATTTGAACAGAACATGGTACAGTTTTGAACAGTGGTATTCATATAAAAACTGAATGTTATGGAATGAATCCCTAACTGTGCTTAAATGCAGAAAAAAAGATGTTCAGTGATGATTTTCCTTAAAGTTACATAGATTCTTCAGACTTTTCATCACATTTACTTCAAAATGATGTTGTCTATCTACCTAATTTGTAGCCTAAAAGTACCAAAAAGATACTTTTAAAAACAAATACAAATATTATGTTATTATTAATTTTATTAATAAGTTGAAATTTAATTAAGTTGAAATTTAGGGGTTAGGATTCGGGACAGTTACCTTTCAACTAAAAATTTATATATATATATATATATATATATATATATAAATATCAGCGTTGCCCTGGTTACCGACGAGGGAGCACCCACCAGACTCATTAGCAGCTCATCAAGCCCAGCTGTGAGCCCTTAGCCCACGGCCTTATAAGCCGTGAGAGGCGCCCATACCAGCGAGCTACAACTAAGCTTCACTTGTCACGGACCCGCCAAACTAAACTCTCTCTCTCCTTACCCTTTAGAAGCCAGCAACTAAGACCATTACTGAGACATTCCGCCAAATGTTCATTCCGCTGCTCATCAATAAGGTGCTTTTCGAGCTCATCGGGGTGGATCTGGTCGAGCGCTGCCAAAGTCCACCCGGGGGCATGAACACATCCTCGTGATTAACGACTACACCACTCGGTTTAGCCGTGGCCTTGAGGAAGGCCACGGCGAAGGCCATCGCAAACGAGCTCTTCACCCTCTGCACCCGAGTCGTCATTCCAAAGGAAGATTCTGACCGATCAAGGTACCCCATTCATGTCCAAGCTAATGTCTGACCTCTGTCGCCTCCTCCAGGTTAAGCGGCTTCAGACGTTGGTCTACCACCCCCAAGACAGATGGCGTGGGTGACCTTGAAGCGGATGCTGAGGAGAGTGGTCGTGGAGGACCATAAGGACTGGGACCTCATGCTCCCTTATGTGCTCTTCGGCGTCCGGGTTTACCCCATTTGAACTGCTGTTCAGCCATAAGCCGCACAGGTCATTGTCAAGCAGCGGCCCTACCGGATCCCTGAGGCTCGTCAGCAGGCTATAGAAATGGAATTCAAACAAATGCAGAAGTTAGGGTGATCGAACCATCGCGGAGTCCCTGGTCCAGTCCTATCATCTTAGTTTCCACCCTCTAGTTCTGTAATGACTTCCGCTGTTTCAACCAGGTCTCAGAGTTCAACGCCTATACCATGCCTCCTGTAGATGAGCTACACGATCGCCTGGGGAGGGCCCGGTACATCTCGACCTTGGATCTCACTAAGGGCTACCACTGTCTGAGGATGCCAAGCCGAAGACAGCTTTCTCCACCCCAACGGCCACTGGCAGTACCGGGTTCTCCCCTTCGGTTTACATGAGGCACCCACCACATTCCAGCGGCTAATGGACATTCTTCTCCGGCCACACCAGCAGTACACCACCGCCGTCCTGGACGATGTGGTCATTTAATCGAGACCTGGGAGTACCAAGTGGGACGGGGCCTGATCAAGCCCCAACACCCTGATCAAGCCCCTTTGACCTAGGCCATCCGGCAGGGCCAGCAGCCCCGTTTCAAGACCCAGGTACTTCTTAGGGTTGGCCGGATATTATCGTTGTTTCATCCCTAACTTCTCCTCTATAGCCGTCAGCCTGGGAGGCGTGCTGTCCCAGGTCACGGACGGCGAAGAACACCCCGTAATCTACATCAGCAGGAAGCTGAACCTAGCCGAGAAAAAGTAAACCACAGTGGAGAAAGAGAACCTGGCCGTCAAGTGGGCAGTCCTGGAGCTGCGGTACTTTCTCCTGGGCTGTAAGTTCACCCTGATCACTGACCACACACCCCTCCAATGGATGGCCCAGCGAAAGACACTGATGCCTGGGTCACACGGTGGTTCATCGAGCATGACGAGCGCCTCGATTACCAATCAGCATTGCCCTGGTTACCAACGAGGGAGCACCCGTCAGACTCATCAGCAGCTCATCAAGCCCAGCTGCGAGCCCTTAGCGGAATTCAATTAGGCTTACTTTATTTATTTACAATACACTAATGTATACATTTTTGTAAATAATTTCCCTTTTCTGCACAAAGATCTGAGCAGACTGTATCAGTTGCTCTTTATCTAGGGGGGAAATGACTTTTCATACAGAGGATTTGAAATGCTCATGTATGTCATTGTACTTTTGTGAGCAATTGAATGCACTCAAGATTTGGAAGCTTCACTTAATCTGTGCATTTTAATGACCCTCAAATACATCAAAATAAAAGCTTCCATTTCAAAATTACAACATGAGCACACTTTGCAGTCTCACTTTCAGGGCCAACTCTAACCAATTTGGTGCCCTAGGCAAGATTTCGGGTGATGCCCATTACATCGTAGTTAATTCTACTGCTAGTGTACTTACACTCATAAGAAACTTAACAGTATGTCGTGTACACTATTTTTTACTATTTTGTCAAATAAATAAATTGCATATTCAAAATACTTCATATAAATCAAAAAAACAAATTCAAAAACACTAACTGATTATATTGTGACATCTGGCTGCTGGTCATTAAGACGTGAAACAATAAAACCTAAACTATTATATTATACTTATACCTGACTGCTTGCCATTATGTTACGAGTAGCTGCATGTGTTTTTACTTGCTCCTTAAACATATGTAGCACTCAAGCCCAGCCTAGTACTTCATGTTCAATAAGTGGCAATTTCAACAACTCATTCCCCACACACACCTCTCTCCACGACAGTAACTGTTAAAATTTTATATAACAGGGCCGCAAATGAACCAAACCCACTCGGACTAACTTGAACATAACTCACACAGCATCACTAATACAAAAACCAAGCTGTCTTGCTTAAATGACACAAAAATAAGTGAATGCTAAAGAAATAATGCACCTGGCTGCTAGCTGACTGAAGTCGACAGTAACATCTTTTTTTACTTCTTATCAGTGCAAAAGACACTAAAATACTCTGTTGACTTTGGTCACACAAATGAATGTTATACAACTTTCGAATCTGATAGGTGTCTAGTTTTTTTGAGTACACTTTCAGTGAAAACAAAAGTGTGTGCTTTTTCAAAATAAGGTAAATAAACAGTGTGCACGTTTTTTCTTTGCTCTCTCCGTGACGGTTTTTAGAAACGCATCACTAAAATTAACAAAAATGACACACAGACATGAGACACATATAGAAAGCTTGAAGTGTCTACTTTTAAATCCAAGTCTTATGTGACCACGCGCATGAGCCACTTTCGTTATCAATCTCCAATCGGGAAAACAGATAAATAATATACATTAACATCATCTTTACCATAACATTACACCTGTCTTTGTCGCGTTTTCCTCCTCTTTTCTTTTATTCCTCCCCTGGGCACCAGACAGTTTGGGACATTTTGACACGTTGAACTTGTTGATTCATCAAAAGATGAGCACCATGCACATTAAAGTCTGATTATTCAGAAGAGGGTGGAGGGGCGTCTTAGGCAAGTAGGCTATATTATTATTGCTATTATTGCAACTATTACTTAGTAGCCTTTGCTATGCAGTAAATTAATGTGGGCATATTCCTTTCTGAAGTCATAATACCAACTAGTTTTAAGTGGAAGTGACACTTTTTTTCTTCCTCCATTTCTGGCGCCCCCTAGATGTACAGCGCCCTTAGCATTTGCCTATACTACCTATGCCACGGGCCGGCCCTGCTCACTTTATATAACATGTGTTTAACTACTATATACTTACATTAAAAAAGATCTTATTAAATCCAGCTGTAAATACAAGTTATTTTTATATGCAAGTACAATGTAGAGTATATACAGAACATGTATATAAATAAGTGCATGGTATCAAATGATAATTTAAATGTTAGTGTAATAATTGTTAAAGGTGGGTCCAAATACTCAAGCAAATTTCTTGAGATGAAATTAGATTTTAAATAAAGATATTTAATTCAAAATTAACACTAAAAGTATTTTGACATCTTGTGGTTGTCAAGATCTAATGTGATGTGTACATCATGTCTACTTTTTTTGCACTTAAAAGGAACTGACTTCACAGCCACTAAAAACCACTCTGACCCTGTTCAGCAAAAAACGACACAGAATAAAGAAGTTGTAATGCAATGGCATTTAGATAGTTTAAATGTGAGAGAAATTGTAGAATTAAACATTAGCTACACTTGAACATGACCACATGCTTTTCAGAAAAAGAAAGAAAAAGAAAACGTCCTCAGAGCTGATGTGCTATAGGAAATTTTTGGACAGATGAAGGGTATTGTCATAAGTGGTGGCTGTCATTCCCTGGACAGCCACCAGAGGATCCTTTTTGTAGTTTGTTATGTTTTTGGACTGCATTTCCCAAATCCTTTGTTCACCCTTATTGATCATTGTTTTCAGCTGTCTTATCACTTCTATCTACTCGTCATTATTCTATTAGGGTTTTCTCTATATATACTCTGTTTAGGTCTGGATTGTTGATGTTAATTTGTAAGCTGACTATTGTTCTCTTCCCAAATGGAGGACTACTGGATATTTGTTGTTTGGAACTTTATTAAAAGAACTTAAACTGCGCTTGGATCGTTTGTTCTTTGCTTTACGTGACAGGTATAATAACTGATACACAAAATTACACAAAAGAGTAAAAACACAAAAACCTTTCATTTGAATTAAAACGAGACTTCCTACAAATCGAAGCAAAAACAACCAGTTTAAAAGTGTCAAGTTCTCTCCTTATAGAAGAGAAAAGCGGGGTTTTAAAATATACAATTCTGCTAGAATTTTGAAAGTTATAAATGCTAAAAATCCAGAAAGTTTACAAATGTACAAGTGACTAAAGAAACACATGCATTAATGCATTAAGAAGTTGATGCTGACAAACGGAAGTGCAGTCCGTATATGTTTTCACACATTTTCACTCTGTCTCAAATCAGCAGCAGTGCAGAATTTACACGGACTTGACCATTTTCTCATTTCTGGCAAGACATGAATTCTTCTTGTTTTTCTTTAAATGTGTCATTTAAAGTGCTGTTTAGTTTTAAAGGTTTCAAAAATATGTTGATTTGTACATTTAAAAAATTATATATACACTATTTGTGAGGCTTAATATGTGATTTTCATCAGTATGTTTGTAGTTTCTTCATGTAAATACTTTTTTCCTGCTTTCCACACAGGAACTGAGTGTCTGTTAATGAAGCGATGGCCACGACAAACAAAATCATTCTGTTCTGTTTTCTCTTACAAGGTTTGTAAGTGCTATTAACTTAATGAATTAATAAATTGACTAATTTAATTGCTAAAATGTTTGCTATGCATACATGAAACTAACAGTAACTTTTAATTCAAATAGTGATTGATACACAAAATGTTTTCTTAAGTGTAAGATCCCATTTTACAGTTATTATTAAATGTGGCCCTGACTGAAAAAACAGCTAAAGACGTTTTTTGGTGATTTACTGCTTTGTACATAAAATCATCCTTCATAATGTAAAGAACATTCTGTGAAAATGTAACCTTGATATCTGTAATATTAACTGAGTAAGATCATGTCAAAGATTGAAATCATAGTGATATTAATGGTGGAATAACTATCACTGTTGCTGGTGTTCTGCTTTGTTCACCCCTTATAAAAATCCTCATTTAATGCAAATAAATGTAAAAAAAAATAAAAATAAAAAGAAGAAAAAAAAAGAAAACACTATTTTTTTTTTGCTTGTGTTTGAACTCTTTTGTCGTATGTGTGTGTTGTAGGTGTTTGCTGTAGAGAGTTCAGCGTCAGTCTGTCAGAGAAGATTGAAGCTCTCAGTGGATCCTGTGTGATCATACACTGCACTTTTGAGATTCAGGACATATATGACAATGCCCTCACTGAGACAGCTACAGGAGGGTGGCACAAAGATGGGAATGAGTTGAAAGATCTAGTGTTTAACTCAAGCACATTAAGCCAGAACTCCTTCATTAAAGGGAATATAACTGGAAAATTAAAAGACAAGAACTGCACCACTGTCTTTTATGAGCTCAAATCAGATCATAGTGGTCTGTATTATTTCAGGATTGAGGGTAAAGGTGGACTGAAATGGACCTATAAAGAAAAACATGTTTCAATTCAAGTGATTGGTGAGTGACATCAAGAATGTGAAAAAAGTTCATATGTGAATGTAAATGTTGATCTACTGTACTACAGTTCAACAAAATCAGTTTCACCATCTTCAGTTTTACACCAGAAGTTTTAGATTGACCGCATTTGTTTAATTATGTTTAAATTGCAGTTTAAATTATTTATTATAGTTATTTTTTTTAAATTCCCATTGGCAAAGCTAAATCTTTCCAATCTAAAGTGGTGTATTTTATGAACATTATATATATATATATACTATGTATATACAGTATATTTTCATGTATATACATTTATATATTTACATTCTTATATTTTATATTATATATACATATATTTAATATTTAAACATAACATGTTTTATGAAATATATACATGCATGTGTTTGCTTTTATGCATACATAATAAATATACACAGCACACACACATATATTATGTTAAGAAAAACTTTTATTGTGGATGTGATTAATCTTGATTAATCACTTGACAGCACTAATATATATAGTTTCTACACACACAGGTTTGTTTTTGTGAACCCTACAGCTTATAGGAAACTTTCTGCATTTTTATTTTCTCATTAAAAAACCTAACAATAAACTTAGTTTGATTTTTAATGCTATTGAAAAACGCAGACATGGGATAATGTCTTCATAATTAACCTTCTCCAGTTTCTCTTATATGTCGTATCTCATTATACAAATTGTATCCTCATATGTCACAAAAAAAAACACACACACACACACACAAATACAAAGACACATGTAATTCTTTGTCGAATTAGAATACTACCAAAATATCAGCATTGTAATATATATGTTGTGCATTCTCATTTGACCTTTAAATCATATTTAACATAATCTGTGTGTATTTCAGAGTCTCCTCCTAAACCCAGAGTGCAGCTGTATGTGGATGAGAAGGAGAGGCGGGATCAGGAGGAGGTGTTGGAGGGGAGCTCTGTGAGTCTGCGCTGCTCTGCTGAGACTCTCTGCTCCTCTACTCCACCAACTCTCACATGGAGCTCCACTCCCAGAATCCCCTTCAGTGAGAACAGCAGACTACAGGAGCTCATCTCTGATCTGAACTTCACTGCTACTCACCGAGAGCATGGAGTCACTTTCACCTGCACTATAACCTACCAGCTACAGGACAACAACAAAACAGCACAGGACAGCATCACAATACATGTTCAGTGTAAGTGAGGATTTTTAGATTAGACAATAATTGTATTATTATGATTTTTATTGCGTGGTCATTTTTTATTTGTATTTGTTCATGTTTTGCCTTCAGATTCCCCTAAAAACACATCAGTGTCTGTGGTTCCCTCCAGCTCTGTGTTGGAGGGCGGTTCAGTGACTCTGTTCTGCAGCAGTGATGCAAATCCAGCAGTGAACTACACCTGGTCCAGAGAGAGAGGACGACAGTTGGAGCAGCGGCAGACTGGACAAAATCTTACCTTTAATAGGACCGACCCGACACACAGAGGCTGGTACCACTGTACAGCTCAGAACCAACATGGTGCCCAAAACTCATCAGTGATGCTGGACATTCAGTGTGAGTAATACATAACAGCCAGTTTTACCTTGTATTGTTCATAAGCACCCAAAGTCAATTATAAAATGAAGTCATGATGCTGTAATTGTGTTAATAGCTACTTTTACAAATGTTTATCGTGACTAAATTCAAAGCTGCAATCTGTAACGTTTTTCATCAGTTGGTAAGAACAAGGATGGCAGACTTCTTACTTATTCTGATGACAATATCTGGTGAAAAATCTTATTTGACACTGTAACTGCCTGAATTTTTAGCCTGGAATCTCTTATTCATACAGCCATTCCTTCCTTTATTAGTCATTTACCTTTTTTCAGATGCCCCAAAAAACTTGTCAGCTTTAGCAATGCCCTCCAGCTCTGAGTTGGAAGGCGGTTCAGTGACTCTGTTCTGCAGCAGTGAAGCAAATCCAGCAGTGAACTACACCTGGTCCAGAGAGAGAGAAGGACAGCTGGAGCAGCTGCAGACAGGACAAAATCTTACCTTTAATAGGACCTACCCTACACACAGAGGCTTGTACCACTGTACAGCTCAGAACCAACATGGCGCCCAAAACTCATCAGTGATGCTGGACATTCAGTGTGAGTAATACATAACAGCCAGTTTTACCTCATCACATTGATTAGCATCTTAAATAAATAATGGATTGTTTTAGTCCTGGATGCTGACTTAGTTCAGAGCTTCAGAGCAGAATATCTGGTCTCTCAAGGCAATCTTATGCAAGTAATATGTCTTGTAAATTCACACTTACAGTAAATGGCAGCGGATGCTTTATCACAATATATAAATATTCTTCACACATTTTTTCATAGAAGTGTTTTTTTTTACTGTTACACTTTCCAAACCAATGAGAAGAGGACAGAGAAAGTGGTAAAATTGATATTATGCATACTGTACAGAGTACCCAAAATATGTCTGAACACATATTATGAATATATTACCAAATGGCATCTTCTTTGAAATGAATACCAAGTGTTTTAATAATTTGTTACTATTAATCTATACTATTAATATCTATACATTACTAAAGCAAACTAATTAAGTTAAGTTTAAATCCTAATACTTTTAGTGTCACTCTATATGTAACAGCCCAAAATATGATCTTCCTTAAATTCCTTATTTAAACAGTTATTACTAAGGTACTCTGAGGCAAGCCATTTAATTCAGTGAGAATCTGTGAAATGCCATTCTCCCATTCATTAGAGTACTTCATCTTTGTATATCTATTGTCTTTGGTTATTCCTTCCCAAATTAATAATTTATATTTTTTTGTCAGATGCCCCTAAAAACACGTCAACTTTAGTGCTACCCTCCAGCTCTGTGTTGGAGGGTGGTTCAGTGACTCTGTTCTGCAGCAGTAAAGCAAATCCAGCAGTGAACTACACCTGGTCCAGAGAGAGAGAAGGACAGTTGGAGCAGCTGCAGACTGGACAAAATCTTACCTTTAATAGGACCGACCCGACACACAGAGGGTGGTACCACTGTACAGCTCAGAACCAACATGGTGCCCAAAACTCATCAGTGATGCTGGACATTCAGTGTGAGTAACACACAACAGCCAGTTTGACCTCATCACATTGATTAGCACCTTAAATTCAATAAAAAGTGGATTGTTATAGTCCTGGATTCTGACTAGGCTTAGTTCTTCAGAGCAGGTTATCTGGACTCTCAAGACAGTCTAAATAATATATCTTGCAAATTCACACTTACAGTAAACGGCAGCTGATGCATTAGCACAATAAATAGATATTCTCACACATTTTTTCATGACAGTGCTTTTTTGTAGCATTTTACTGTTACACTTTCCTAACCAATGTGAAGAGAACAGAGACAGTGGTAAAATAGATATTATAAGTGTTAATTGTCACGCACTGTCCCTGTGGTGAAGCGAGTCGCTAGCTTTTCCAGTGGCACGGAAACACGGAAGGCAGGAAATTACTTAAACAATGAACATTTAATAATAAACTAGGAAAAACTGAAACAAAGCAAGATGAAGATGAACACGAACCACAAATGTACATGCAAGTTCATCGACTAACCGAGATTCAAGACATGCGGCATGGATTTATACAAAGACTAATGAAGGACAAAATACGGAACACCTGGTAGACACGGCTGGCAGAGGATCAAACACTAATGAGCAGGGCGGGGTAACAAATGATCAGAGCACATGGGGGAACAGAATGAAAACAAAACAGAAAAGCACATGGAACAGATCAACATAAACACAGATACATGACGATGTGACACACTGCTAAATGTGCTACACAAATTAATGCTCTTCAATGGACATTTTTCCTTACAAATTGCCAAAATTGAAGAGTTTTGCTAATGTAAACACATTTTAAGATGGATGTTTTTATAGCACTCTTTATTTTAAGGTCCAATTCCCTTTATAAACCATTAACTGCAACGTTTCCTTAAAAGACTCATATTTTGCTGCATATTAACAATAAGTGCAATAGCTGTTAGGTATTTGATAGGATTAGGAATGTATATGGTCATGCAGAATATGTGCTTTATTAAAAAGTAATAAAAAGCCAATACGTTAATATTAGACAAGCTAATAAGAAACTAGTTATAGTGAGAATTGAAACCTAGAGTCAAGTAGGTAACACCTTATTTTAAGGTCTCTTAACTATTTGCTTATTATTGTGCATGTTACTGGAATATTACCCCTTTATAAGTAGTATTGCAGCACATATTAATGCCTTATTCTACATCCCTAATACAACCCAATACCTACCAAAACTTACCATCTACCTTACTAACAATATAAAAGCAGTAAAGTAGGAACTTATTGAGGGAAAAGTCATAGTTATTATTAAATAAGTGTTCCCTATTCTAAAGTGTTTAATAAGATGAAAAAATGGTGTACAAACAATTAATTTCAAACAATCATGAAATTCTAAGGCAAAAAAAGATTAATAAATCTTCTGTAAAATATATGATGTCATGCATATTAAAAATATTAGTTTGTAATTCATGTGTTTTTTTTTTTTTTTTCTTTTGTTTGTTTGTTTGTTTAATTTGTTCTCCAAGCATTACAGAGCAAATATCTATTCTAATCATTCACATGAACTCATGGCCCCTCCCTGCTCGTTTGTTGTCATGGTGTTTTATTGTTGTCTCTGCCCAGTTCTAATTGTATAAAGTTCCCGGAGGTCGTTGTGTTAGCACGGATCATTGTTTCCGTGTATTGCCGTCAACTCTAGTGTTTTCATTCGTGTTGTTTATTCTGGATTTCTCGTTGCCTCTGCTCTCCTTGGATTTATGCTTTTCTCTCGCCCCTCGAATTCTGTTTACTGTTGTTATATCGACCCACGCTACGTTTCTGGACCAGTCTACTGTCTTTGCCCTGCACTGTAACTGTCTGCTGCTTATCGACCCTGTCTGCTTCACTCCGTATTCTACTATACAGTTGCATTTGAATCCAAACGCCACTCGCATCATCGTTACAAATACAAGATTGCAGAAAAAGTGTGTGTGTGTGTGTGTCACAATCTGAGACAACAGACTTCAATCAACTAGTCTCACACACTATAAGCTCATCCCACCATTCAATTTTCGACCTCCTCTTAAAAATCCAGCACACAATTTCTAATCAGCATAGCCTGTTATTCTTTCATAAACACTGTCAATCGGCAGCACATCCTTCTAGTCTCAAATCAGATTGGCTTAAATGTCTAGAATTTTGTTTCATCGCTAATCTTGGACTGAAATGATGCCAACGTATTAGTCACTGTAAATGTTCCTGTTTTCAAAACATCAACAGCTGTTCCAGGAATTCTGTTATTATTTTTTGATTGCCGGACCCGAAACCTTGATAACAGCTTTACAGTGTTTCACAAACATGTTGTGTGCTCTTTACGAGGCACTGGAGCCCTGTCAAGTGATTATTTCAATCTCCTTTTGATTAAGATGCCATTGCGTATTTTAATTACATTTTTCAATGTGTTACAATATTTGTCCTTCTGTCTGCTTCAGCAGACACCAATGTTATTTAGTAACATAAATAGATTTGCATAAGTAAAGAGATTTTTGCATTATTACACTTTCTGAAAATAGTTTAAAGTAGTTGTTTAGTTACATTTCCAATGCAGTAAAATCACTAATGCCCAAGCTTTCGTTTTTATATTGCTTGACTTCCACATTGTAAATCCCTCGTTGTTGACATGCAGCCAATAATCTGTAATACCCACTATTCCTGTGTTTCTCCACCTTAACTTTGCATATTGAGTTTTGGTGGCTGCATTGAGCAGGATCAGTGAGCCCACAGGGAATTGGATGACGCCCGTGATGAAGTCAGTCAACACCTTTAGTTTCAGAGTTTTCAGTTCCAGAACTTCATGCATTCCCGCTGAAAGGCTTGAATGCTAATCCTGCCTTATCCCAAGCAAAACACATCCCAGTCCCAGGACGGATAGGCACATCAATCAAGGATTTGGCCTCTCGCCCTATTTCTATCTCCTGTGCATACTCATGCTGCTTCCCACATGTCGGATTGGTACATCCCTCAACACTATAGATGGACACTCACACATTTGCTATCGCTTCCCTCTTCCATCCCTGTTGCATGTTTCCTGCTGCGTGGATTTTATTATTCAACTTGCCTCTGTGCATTTTGACATTATCATTACACTATCAAGAATGACTCGTGCAATGCTGCTATCTGACTAAAATGGCACTTTTGCCAAAAAAAAAGAAAGAAAAAAAAATATTTTCCAGTTACCATATTTCATAATATAAACATAGCAGATTTGTGAGCAGAGCCACGGTTATTTTCTAAAACCAAAAAAATATATATATACATAGCCTCAAAAAGGTCTCTTCTCATCTCACATATAAAACACTTGTGATTCGCAACTTCTGGGTAAGAAACTCACATTTACGTAAAGTAGAATTGTTAACAAGTTCAGGGTGAGTAAGAGCAAAATGCTGAAGATCTAGTACTTTCCGTGCCCTGTAGTTGGTGATATCACATATATTGTAGCAATAAACTGCTTCAGAGAAAGTTGGTGCCATGCGAAATGTAATGTGTAATTGAAACTCATTTCAAATATTGTGTAGTAGAGAGTAAAGGTTGCTAATGTCTACAATACTGAATAAAGCTACAAAGTACCCTGATACGATACTTAAGTACAGTAATTAGTTACATTTACTCAAGTTCTTTACACCTCTGCTATGATATCTCCACAGGCAGCTCACCAGGTTTTTTAACAAAGCTGTTGTGTTACTTTAGCAGTGCCACATGCTGTCACCTCCCCTCGTTCTCAGTGAAGTTCACTCAAAACTAGTCGTCTTAATTCATCTCTTCATATGGCGAATGGTTTCTGCGCTTCGAGAAATTACTTCATCTTCAGTCGCACTCAGCCTCTATTACTCCCTCTCTCACATTAGCTGACCTTTCAGGCTTCTCAGACTGTGACAATGGACCCGTCTTGTCTGCCAATGTGCAAGACTCAAAGAAAAGGCACCGGCTGCTGACACCTTCTATTCAGCACGGAGCTTCCCAAACCCATCACGGGACTTTTGCTTTGTGACAGATTGTATTAACGGCAGGAGACGTTGATGGATTTGCTTTCTGGCGAGGAATGGTTTCTGCCTTTTCACACCCAAACCACACACATCAATCAGAAACCTGTTCCTTTTGGATGTTTCTTCAAATATTGCTGCTCTAGCAATACCAGATTGCCGATGTTGAGTGGGGATATTGGGATGTGAAATTCGAATTAGCCCCACTGAGCTAATTTTCTCACTGTAATAAAAGCCTCAATTTAATTTTGCAGTGTGAGATCCGATCCTCTGACAGAAGCGATATTTTTATTAGCCTGATGTAGGAGGTGCATCCTTTGCCTGCGTTGTGCCCCGAAGGTGGCCATTTCGGTCATTTGCTGGCGTCTCTTATCACATGGGGTATTGGAATTGCTTTCACCCATAGTCACCTATTCACTTTCCATTTCTCTCTCATGAAATCCTTTCTTTCTTTTTTATCAGCTTCATTGGATGCTCTTATCTCTGTCTTGGTTTCAGATGAGGCACATTTGGCTCGCGTTTCACCATCCAGAAGGTTTTTTTTATTACATTTGCAATTGTTTTTGGAGCGAGACTCTGCCTTTTCATAACATTGATGGCCCATTTCGACAGAGCATTCAAAGCCGTCTCCCTCACTCTATCATTTTATCCAAACTTCTGTCTGAAATTTTTCTGGCTTTTGTATTTATCACTAACTCCAAACAAAAATGCACCAATTCTCCGCACCCGGTGCATGTGTACTTAATAAACATTAAATCCAAAACCACTCTGCCAAACAATACATCAGACAGCTATTTTACTCAGGATGCCTTTTAAAGGATTGTTTCTGTAGAGGATTCTGATGCTGTAAATGAGTTTGTCTCAAGCTAAACAGGGAAACTCAGAGAGTAAGTTTATGCTTTCATATCCATCCTAATGTAGGAGTAATGATAAACAGGAGTAATACCAAACAGCTAGTTTTAAGAATCCTAGCAAAATGAAAAACATTTATCTGCTGTCTCATTCATCCCATTTACAACCTCAATTGTTTGTTATCCCTCAAAACCACAACAAAGTCCCATAAATAGTATTTGATAAAACATAAAGTGCTTTTTCACGGACGTTTCTTTGTCTCTCAATCATGTCAAGTCATTGGTGCTTTAAACATCAAAGCAGATTTCAGTGTAAAATAATAATAAAATAATGATAACAAAATTCAGTTCTGCTATAAAGCAGCTCTAAAAGGAGGACAGTGCTAAACAGTCAGTTCAGTTAAACTTAGTCAATTCATTGTTAATTCATTGCACAGCTCACTCAATATTGCCAGAAAAAAAACCTTGGAAGAAACCACCCAGCGGGCAACTGATGTCAAATTGACGTCAAATTGACATAAAAAAATCTAAGTCAAAAAACTGGTCAAAAATGAAAGTTAAATTGACGTCAAAAACCTGATGTCAATTTGACATCCACACATTGATGT
>JAUCNO010001398.1:4017593-4030797 GCA_032353835.1 Enteromius viviparus | reverse complement strand
AACTGGCAATAAATCAGACTAACTGAAATAAGCCTGGCTTATACTCTAATCTTGGTTTATGGAACAGGCCCCTGGTTACACAACTTCAAAACAATAAATATCAACGTTAGCCGATATAAACAAATATCAACGTATTATAACCTTAGCTGTCACTAAGGTGTTAAAGACTCAAAAATATGTGTAAATCTATATATAATGGAACTATACAAGATAATAAGTCAAATATGTTTAATAGAGTAAAATATTGGTGGTGCAGTTGTTTCACTTATGATACTGCCCTGGTCAATCCAAAACTTTTTTTATATACAGTATTTTCAGATGTAATGCCTGAGGAACTAAAATATTTTTTGCTCTCTCTAGAGATTTTTTTAGAAGCACTTTTTATAATTTCAAGGTTAGTGGACTGAAATGCTTTTGTTCTGAGAGACCTGGTAATGGTTAGATTGATAGCCAAAGGGCTCTTGACAAAAAAATTGCAGCCAATGACATTCATGAGTGGTTATTTTGAGCTCAAAATAATATTTAAAATCACAAAAAAACAGCTATAAATAGACATAAACATTTCAAGCAAAAAAAGCTATTAATTCAGAATCTAATGATAATTATACAGAAAGAATATCACAGGAATATTCTTTGACTGGTTATTTGGAGTGGCACATTCAGATCAATGATACGACTTGACACAGATCCAGCGTCTGTGACAATTATAGCTTGATTATGTGTCATTTAGATTGCATCATTACCATTAATAATGCAACATGGTCATATGTTACTGTACTGCATGACAGATTAGAACAGCTCTCACTGACACACTTTAGCTCTCTAAAATTAATTCTAGTTGAGCAAAATGTGGAATTTTAACTTATATTTCCTTTCTTATGTATATAATAGAGTCAACTAGAATAGATTCTGTTCTGCAGAGTTCTGCAATGGTCCTGTAAATACAGTCTATTAAGCACTGAGGCAATCTGGATCACACAGCAAATTAACAGGTTTTTAAAAACCACTTCCAAGTACACCATTCTCTGAGCCTAATGCACCCATTGTGAAATATACAGAATGTGTACTGCACTTTCATTACATTGGTTTATTCTCTCTATAAGCTCAGTGAGTCACATACAAAGGCACATCATTATGGAGCAGCTTCCTCCATATTAAGATCTCATAAAATCTGTTAATGCACTGGGGGGAAAAGAATACTAGCATTCCTTTAGATTTCATGCTAATTCAACCTTTCTAGAGCCTTTGGGTGATTGAAGGTGTCAAGACTCCATTGTTCTCTTAACACGCACCTGTTTTGAAGCACCCTTCAGCATGATTCACCTGATTTTTTTCTTCTGTCAAAACCATATGATTTTGCTTCAGGACTCTGGATACTGGATATCAAGTGGAGACCCAAAAGACCACCAGAATCTTTGATTGTACACATGGTCAACTGAAACACTGAAATGGGCTAATATTGCCATAAACGAGGAAAAAATGCAACAAAAAAAATGTGTGGAACGCTTTGCTGAGAGACAAGAGCGATTCGAGGAGAGGTTTCAAGAATTACGGCTGTCGTCCACTCAAGCCATTCCGCTGCCGGATCCCCTAGCTGCCGCCACTCATCTTATTCCAAAGTTGTCAGCCAGTGATGATGTTGAGTGCTTTTTCAAAATGTTTTAAACCGTGGCTTACACAGAGCACTGGCCGCGTGACACTTGGGCAATGGCGCTGGCACCGCTGCTCACTGGAGAGGCTCGACAAGCCTATTTTTCATTACGCCCCGAAGACCTGACCGACTATGATTCACTGAAAGCTGAGGTGTTGGGTCGTTTGGGGCTGTCACCGATCGCTGCTGCACAGCAATTCCATGAATGGGAATTTAAACCTCGCCAGCTAGCCCGTGCCCAAGCCGCCGAACTTCTGAGGCTGACGGAGCATTGGTTATTGGAAGGCAATCCACCAGCTCGACAGGTGGCCGAGCGGGTGGCGGTGGACCGGCTGCTGCTTTCTCTGCCCCGGTCCATGAAGCAGGCTGTCGGGATAAGGAAACCTTGTGTGATGCAGGACCTCGTCGAAGCCATCGAGCTGGCGAACCTGACTTACCACCGGGAGGCAGGGGAGAGAGCGCCACCATTTCCCCGAAGGGTGGTCCAGGAGTGACGACTGCCTGAGGGCACTCAGCGACCGGTACAGTGGCCAGGCAGCCCCCGCGACGAGCCTATGCCCACGGACCCACCATCATCCTCTTCTAAAGCCTGGATGGCTGGCTGTGTGGTCCATCAGTTGCACTGCACTGTTGGACTCGGGCAGTGCTATCACTCTAATCCAGCCAGGAGTGTTAGGACCCCGGCCAGTGGGAAAAGGAGAGCTACCCCTTACTTGGGTCCACGGAGATACGAGACAAGTGGGGGAACACTGCGAGACAACACTGCGAAAGGGGGGGAAAACCTGGAAGCTGGAGGTGGGTTCCCTTCATGAATAACCTGTTCGTGTGCTCTTAGGACGTGGCTGGCTGGGGTTCAAAGAAGCTCTGGCCCTCGCCCCACAGCCAGCGCGGCCTCTACGCCGCCATCGCAGCCAGCCGCCGCAGGGAGCTCAGCCTTGGACCGCCCTTGCCACAACGGATAGCGGGAGAGATGGTGGGTCCCCCTCCTGTGAAACTAACCCTTTCTGTGATGTCTTCCAGCAGGTGACGGGAGGGGGTGCCTTTGGGGTGGCTCAACAGGAAGATGACCGCCTCAAGAACTGATCAGGTTCGGGTCCTGGAGGACCAGGAGATCCACCCAGGCCCTCACCCTCTCCCGCATTTCATCATCAGAAATGGCCTGCTGTACTGTGTCACAGAGCGGAGGGGGGAGGTAAAACACCTCCTAGTAGTGCCCAAATCCAAAACCGATGTAATCTTGGAACAGGTTCTGCCGAGCCTGCCCGACCGTCCAGCGGACATCGCCCCTGAAATCTCCCCCCAGTCCGCTCATTCCGTTGCCTATCATCAGAGTGCCCTTCGAGCGGATCAGGATGGACCTCGTGGGGCCGCTGCCAAAGTCTGGCCGGGGGCATGAACACATCCTGGTCATCGTGGACTACGCTACCCGGTACCCGGAGGCCATGCCCCTACGAAAAGCAACGTTTAAAGCCTTGGCCCAAGAGTTGTTTCTGCTGGCCAGCCAGGTCGGCCTCCCCTCCGAGATACTGACCGACCAGGGGACCCCATTTATGTCCCGGCTGATGGCAGACCTCTGCCGGCTCCTGAAAGTGAAACAACTAAGGACCTCCGTGTACCATCCCCTAGACCGACGGCCTTGTTGAGAGGTTTAACCAGACCCTTAAACAAATGCTGCGGCGGGTGGCGTCCAAAGACCAGAAGGACTGGGACTGTCTACTCCCCTACATGCTGTTCGGCATCCGCGAGGTACCCCAGGCCTCCACCGGTTTTACCCCCTTCAAAGTTCTCTTCGGACGCCAGCCCAGGGGCCTCCTCGACGTTGCCCGAGAAGCCTGGGAGCAGCAGCCGGCCGCCCATCCAACCGTGGTGGAAAATGTGACGGATATGAGGGAGAGAATCGACCGCATCATGCCATTAGTCTGGGAACACATGGCTCAAGCTCAACAGGCGCAGCAGAGGCGGTATAACCAGGCAGCCCAACCATGGGCGTTCCAGCCGGAAGATAGGGTAATGGTCCTGGTCCCCACCTCAGCATTAAAGTTCATGGCACAGTGGCAAGGGCCCTACACGGTAGTGGAAAAACTAGGGGACGTCAACTACCATGTACGACAGCCAGGCCGAAGACAAGAAACAAAGATAAATCATGTGAACCTTCTCAAATGGTGGCTGGGAGACTGGGACCAGGTGGCCGCACTTGCCCTCCAATAGCACGTGATTGTAGACACCAACCCCCATCTGTTGGCCGCCCAGAAGACGGAGCTGCAGCACCTGGTCGGTCAGTTCCAGGATGTGTTTTCAGAGTCCCCCGGCCACACCACCGTAATCCAGCATGACATCATCACTCCTCCAGGCGCCATCGTCAGGCAGCAGCCCTACCGAGTCCCCGAGGCCTGCCAGCAAGCTATTGAGGAGGAGGTCCAGAACATGCTCAAGCTGGGGATAATCAAGCCCTCCCGGAGCCCGTGGTGCAGTCCCATCGTCCACGTCCCAAATCCCGACGGCACCCTCCGGTTCTGCAACGACTACCGCAGGTTAAATGAAGTGTCCCAGTTCGACAGCTACCCCATGCCCCGAGTGGACGAACTCCTCGAACGGCTGGGAAGGGACCGGTTCATCAGCACGTTGGACCTCACCAAGGGCTATTGGCAGGTCCCCCTCTCTAAAGATGCCAAGGTCAAGATGGCCTTCTCAACCCCCTCCGGCCACTGGCAATACCGGGTCCTTCCCTTCGGCTTACACGGAGCTCCAGCCACTTTCCAACGCCTGTCCGATGTCGTCCTCCTGCAGCACCAGGCCTACCCCGCGGCCTGTATTGACGACATCGTGATCCACTTGGAGGCATGGGAGGACCACCTGGACTGGCTCCGGAGGGTGCTGACGGACCTCCGGAGGGCCGGGCTCACCGCCAACCCCCCACAAGTGTCATGTCCCTGCTCTCCCAGGTCCAGGAGGGAGAGGAGCATCCGGTCACGTACATCAGTCGGAAGCTGTCCCAGACCGAGAAGAACTACGCCGCGGTCGAGAAGGAGGCACTTGCCATCAAGCGGATGGTCCTGGAGCACAGGTACTACCTCCTAGGCCGTAAGTTCATCCTCCTAACCGATCATGCTCCCTTGCAGTGGATGGCCCGGGTCAAAGACACCAACGCCTGGGTCTAGGACTTTCGCTTCGAAGTACGACATTGCCCCGGACGTCTGAACGCCAACGCAGATTGGGGGGAGTGTGGCGGGAAACCACGTATCTCATCAGCGTTGCCCTGGCAGTCATCGCAAACACCTGAGGACAATCACTTCGGGCCAATCGGTCACGGGAAGACTTTAAATACAGGTTTAAATATTAGGTTTAAATACAGATGACAAGCAACCGGTAGACTAAGCACTGACTCCAAGCTAACGCTACGTTGATGCTTATGTTGTCTTCCTTTCTGCTTCCCCAGACTACAGCCTGTGACCACTTGGCCTCGCCTCACCACTTACCTGGAATATCTTGGCTTCACGGATCACCTATCACCTGGGAAAGGACAACGAGCACCGCAGCACCGCACGCCAGCCAGCACTGCACCAGCACTCACTTTGGTTGATATATCACTCTTTCAAATAAAAATCCAGCCTTCGGAGCTTGCACAAAGTTCCCTTGTTACGTTGTCTTTGCCCGGTGGCGAGAACACACACACACACACACACACATATATATATGTGTGTGTGTGTGTGTGTGTGCGTGCGGAAAACAAGAGATAAAAAAGAGAAAACTTCAGCATCCACAATGCACTAGGCTCGGTATGACTGTCCATACTGAGAAATGCAAAAATGCTGAAGTACTATGTGTAGTTTAGGCTTTTTTGACTAATAAAAATAGATGCAGTGTGCAGTTCACACTGAAAAGAAATACACATTTACATACCAGCAATGTAACAAGCCGATTAAAAGCCTGCATGTTACAGTATGCTTTTATGTCTTTATGCTATGGATCTGACATGGTTTAACCGGTATATGTGAGCACATGACAGTGTTGTGTGGAGCACTGGCAAATGTGTTGCGCTGATGACTGTTGTGTTTGCTGGTGAGGGATGTGAGTTCAGCACGCATGACACATTTTGGACAGGAGTGGGTGTTCAGCCCACATGGCAAAATGAGTGGAGAGCCTCTGAAACAGGCTTTTGTTATTCTGAGTACCAAGCTCTTTGAGAACAACATCATGTTCACATTGTTTTCGAAGGCTCATATTGTTGTTTGTTAATGTCATAGGTGTAGTTGCAGGCTACCTCACTTCAAGCCATTGCTTGGTGTTGGGCTCAGTATTTGTCAGGGGTAGGTGCTATCCACCAGTTTGTGGTTGTTTCAAGTCCGGCTTAGACTTTTTCTGTATTTTACATGTAATATTTGGCCAATTATAGTTGACTATATAGAGCGCCGCTACTCTTTCATTGTGCCCCCAAAATTCTATTGAAATTCAAATCGTAGACCTCCAGATAGAAGGGCTGCAATACTTTTACCATGAAATTGCCAAATTGAAGTTGCTTGCGATGAGAGGAATTGGATGTGGGGTGTCTGCAGATGGGCTGACAAGCCACTTTTTTTCTTTTATATCACTATTTGGCACACTCAGGATGCAGGAACAGAAAAAAGTGGTTGTCATAACAACAGCTGAAAAACAGCTTAGATGACCATTAAGAAGAGGTGCCTATGAGGTAATCCATTGTAAGATACCCCTTTGACCTGACATAATGACACACTGTATTTGTGACGATATCCTCAAAAGACACTTTCCTGAGACAGCTTTATTAACACACAAGTAACTACCACTACTTTTTTGCCAAAAAAATATTATTTAAGCAATGTCAAATGAGCAAGTGTTGTTTTAAATGTTCAGGCCAACGTTGATCATGATATTGCTTTTATACAACAGCTCAGTGAAGAAGTTAATATTAAATAATATTTAGATAAACAAATTTCGAGAGGAGTATGTACGAATGATTGGCCGCAGCTGACACTTCCCTAATCAGCCTATTATCCGATCATCCTATCAGAGCTAAGAGATTCTCCTTTAAACAGAGCTAACTTCCCTTATTCAGCATCTCGTTCTCTGCATCCCTCCTCTGTTCCTTTCACCACTTCTACTAATTTTGTCCATCTTTATTTCAGATCTAAGCTCTCCGGTCTAGGAGGTGGTTCTTATCAGAAGTCAGATCATCAGGACAGACTCCACAGATCAATCTCCAAAACCTTTTGCACAACATTCTCCATAATTCTTTACCTATCTAACACAAGTTTATTCACCTGGAGATTAGTTGCTGGTCATCCGGCCAGAGGAGAACTGGCCACGACTAAGTTAATTTTTTTTCTCCAGATTGGAGTTTTGGTTCCTTGCTGCCGTCGCCTTTGGCTTTCTCGCTCGAGGAGACCTAATCTCAAGTGATTTCATCACCACTTAACAGAATCTTCTATTACCTTGACAATTCCACGTCTATATGTTAATTTCCGACTTCGTAAATGTTCACCTTAAGTCCATTTCACCAAGCACAATACAAGTTCAAGATCGATACACCTCACCATCCTCCTGTCGGGGATAGTGCCCTACTCCGAACTCTGTCCATCCCTCGCTGCCCGAGGGTTAAAATCCCTAGGGCTCGAAGTCCGGACAGCAAGCCAAACACGCTATTTCTATATTTTAATATTAATGAGGAAGCGCATATTTTACGCATAGTATTGCAGATGAATTTCACTACATTTTTGCACTGGCAATGAGAATATTTTCAAATGAAGTAAAAACAGAACTTTTGTGCATCTGCAAGAAACATTTACATTAGGGTGTTTCTTTCCTGATTGAATCATATGTAAAGGTCCCATACTGTACATCTTTTTAGAGTTTTATTCTGGGTGTTGATGTCCTTAAGAATGTATATTTGGTTATATGTTATATGCTAGTTGCATAGCCCCTGGACCTCACTTAAGAAAAAAGCCGTGGAATTTCAGATTTGACAATATGGGAACTTTAAACAAATCAGTGGAGCGAGTGATTCACTGACTCACTTGTCAAGACTGTTGGAGTGAATGATTCTGTGACTGCCAAGATGTGCATAAATGTAAAAGAACTCATGCGCACTTTTGAGTAGGATAATCCTTTTATCTCATTAGAAAAAAATTGCATAAACTACAATGAAAACACATTTACCGAAGAAATTCCTCCATGCGCATTGAAAAAGTCATGTGAAATAACTAAAATATCTAATTCACACAGAGACTATATGTAGTTATGGTCATTCTGTTATCTAAGTATTTCTGTGCAATAACCGTGCTCCCAAACCGCAGCATCCACCTTCAAAATCATTGACTGCATTTATTGTGTTTTGTCAGCTCGTTATGATGTGCAAGTAGGCTAATTTGCCTATATCACATATGTAAATTATATGTAAATTATTATATTCAGTGCCTTCTCCTATATTCTTATTGATATTTAGTGCCACAGTTTACCAGGAAGTGACATTTTTGTTTTCTTTGGCTCATTGGATGAAAACAGTGCTTATTCAAATATTTTTTATGCGATATTCCAGTTTAATATGCGCATGTTTAATTTGAATCTTTGGATGGGTACATGTTTTGTCCCTGAATGAATCTATGTTTTCAGCAAATTAGTTACTTACTCATTAATACTTTCATATGTTTGTTGAAATTAATAAGTGTGTTTTTTTTTTTGTTTTTTTTAATCAATTGAATAAATAATTATAAATACAGTCACTGTCTTTTTTGCCTGAATGATTCAAATAATTTAAAGACTCACTCATGAAGATAACCAAATATTTTTGTTTCCAGGATGACTCAGTGTGTTCTAAGAAATTTATTACTCAGGGATAAAGCTTGGCATATATTTTGTTCCAGATTAAATACATTTTCTCAACAAGTCAGTTAAATAAATAATTCATTGATTCAATTATAAGATGCACTCAAGACACGATCACACAGTATGTTTAGTTACTAAATGAATCAGTGCGTTTTTTAACAACTCAGTTGGATGAATGATTTAATGATTCACTCATAAAGACTATCACTTCTAGTTCCAATACGAATTGAGTGCTATCTAATATCTATTAGTGCTTCTAGAATGCCACTCAGAACTATATGTCATTTTTGCCACTATTATGAAACAGCTATGACAAATCAGGAGGAGGAAGGATAGTACGAATGGTGGAGTCCTGGGTGGCGGAGGGTTGCTATGAACAGGATACTAAGGAGAGCAGGCTTGAACTATTTACAGGAGGTTTCTCTTGCTCTGATAGGATGATAACATAATTAGTCATGCGTGGTCCTCCCAAAATTTGTTTGCAAACATCATTTGTGGTTCTTTAGAAAGTCCTGAAAGTGTGTGATCAACAGCCAGTTTGTCACATGAATGTAAACAAAGGCAGAGATTTGTTCAGTCACAAGTACTCGCATTCCCCTTGAGTTCTTCTGCACAAAGACGCTATTAGAAGAATAAACAAGGTATTGCCTTCTAGCAGCAGCGCCAAAAGACTTGTGATGTTTAGTTGTTGTGGAGCTAATCTAACACTGTTGATTCTGACACAGTTTCAGCTGCTTAATTGTGCTTTAGGGAATGGGTGATTCATCCCGTCTCATTACAATAAAGATGTAAAACATTATGCTTTCTCATCCCAGAGCCTGCATTCGCGGCACTCAGAATGATGACTAAGTTTGAATTGATTTCCAATCTGCAAAGTTGGGTGGGAATGTGGCACCCAGTGGGGCTTTCTGACAGTCTCAGAGATGTTCTTTGGCTTAAAAACTCACAGTGTACTATAACTCTGACGGATAATGCTCTTGTGAATTGAAAAACAGACCCACAAGTGTGACTGTGAGGGATAATCCCTTTTTGAGAAAGCAAAACAGGACTTATTCTTATTCAAATTGTCTTCGAATTGACATCACCTGTGTATTTATAGTGTAATATGTTGCTTATTTATTTACTTATGATTATTATACATTACGTAAAAATGAAAACTCCACTTAGAAATGTCTGTTTTGAGAACAAGACATGAGAAGTGAGACTGAAACAACATAAAATTGGCTTGGAAATGCTGTTTCCCTGATGCTTTTACCTATCACGACATCATCACTTCAGGGCTCCAGGCTTAAATTTGCACTCTTCATTTTCACACAGCAGAAGGTGAAATGAGAATAATCAAGACATTAGAGCAACCAGAATCAAGCCAGAATGTACGAATGATTCAATTTTTTTTAAATAAATCAAATTCAGAATATAGCTTGAATACCATACCAAAAATAAACTACTTTTGTTCTTATTATATATATATACTATAAAAGAATGCACTTAAATGAGAACTGTATGTTTTAGGACACATAACTGCATGTTAATGCAAATTATATTGGTTTTATAGTTCAACAAATATAATTATATCAAATGTAGATTAAACTAGTGGTCCACTAGTATGACTTCATAACATATTAATTTGTGTGCCATTTACTTAATTGCCATCCCAAGGACGCACAAAAATTTCTTTTCACAGACTTTTACATTAACTGTTCCTGTGCACTGGTGAAATGCTCTGCCCAACTCAATCCAAGTCAAGAAACGACTAAAAACACATATTTTCCATCTTCATTTGTCCAATCCAGTCTCACGGCAGTTTGTGATTTGGCCACGTAATTTAATTGAATCTATTTATCGTAATTAACGTTTATTTAGTTATTTTCATAAGTCCACCACATTTTTTAAACTAAGATGCATTCTAATTCTATTTTATCCACTTGTTTCCTTTCTTATCTATAAAAAAGTAAAAAAAATAAAAAAGCAACACAGCGTCTAAAAAATGCATTCTCTATTTTTTCTATCATTTTGACTTGATTTGTTTTTATTTGGATTAAAAACTATGTTAAATCACTAAATGTGAATTTAAATGTTTATATATATATGACATTTCATAATACTGACTTTGATTAAATATGATCACTGATGGGGCTAGTTACTCAAAAAAAATATATATTACATATTACATATTACTCTCAAAAATAGTAGTGCCCTACATTACTTTATTAATCCCTGGAGAAAGTAACTAGTTACATTACTAGTAATATTAATAGTTACATTTTAAAATATAAAATAATAAATAATAAGTATAAACAAGTATTATCTTCCTTAATGTTTAGCAAACACTGTCTGGTGCAAACAATCAATTTGATAGTTAATATATTCTTGAAATTGTTATAAATTTACAATGTTGAGGTAAGGAGGTAGCGTTCTCCCCGTTGCACTTCATCGTCAAGTTTTTTCAAGTATTTTCCTTCCATTGAACATATTCAAAATAAAGACTGAATCTCCACCCGTCAAAATTAGCTTTCTGTTGCTGGGAACCTTCCTCTGCCGTTGTTGACGCTTCCATTTTCCCCATTTTTCCATTTTTTGTCTAGTGATGGATCGTTTTTGAACGAAGTGACTCGGGAAGAACGAGTCGCCTTGTGGGAATGATGCGTTCAGTCGCGCATGCGCATCAGCGCAACATCCTATAGTTTTTGTTTTTGAATTATTGATTCACCTGTTTCGAAATGCACGAGATGACTCGAAAAAAGATTTGTTTATTTTGCTGAACGAGACTAAGGTCTGAGTCGGTTAAATGATCTGATCTCTGATCCCATTTCTATCGTGCCGCTCTGCTGCTGGGTGTTGACCAGTCGGTGATGGTAAATGATACCTCGTGCCAAACCCAGACCAATCACTGTTCCAATCACGCCCCCTTCCCTTCCCTTGTGTTCTCTGTGCTGTGTGCGATGAAGGTGCTACTGGCAAATGTAACGCAAGTAACTAGCTCGGGAAAATTGTAATAATATTACATAATATAATAATGTTACTTTGTAACGCGTTACATCCAACACTGGTTACGATCATCACTGGAGATACCCTCTGAAGCTCCAGAGGGCACTCCAGTCCAGTCTGTGTTTATTGTTTGTACTTCCACAATTGTCAGTGTGTCAATGTGACAGTTAAATACTAAGTGTGAGTGGGTGTAGTGATGATCAGCAGCTGAAGTCGATGATAAACAAAATGTGAACAGGTGTGATTGTGCAGTGCATGTTGTGATATTGAGTCCATATAAACTCAAGTTTTATATGTCAGAGTCCAAGGGAGGTGAGGTGAAGCGAGTGCCTACTAGTGGAGCTTGAGGGCACTCATGATAGTAGTAAACACCCTTGCTCTAAGATTACTAATGATGTACAATTTGCTGCCTATTAAAAAAACACACACACACACACACACACACACACATATATACATATATATGTATATTAGATGGATCAAGGGGGTAGGGGTGTTTAGCTGGTGTAATCTTTGAATCTTAAATATGCATATATAATCGCACAAAGCACTATAAAAAGCGCAAATGATAATGAACAATACTTTCTTCCTTACAGCATAATAGCACAGGCTCTCCTGTGTGCTGTAAAGCCATAGTTTAATTAGTTTTCTACATAAAGTTGATTAAAATGTATTTAAAATGTGTGTAATATGCCTTTGTGTCTCCCACCATCAAGGTTCCCCCAGAAACACATTAAGGAACTGTGCCTTGCCACCTACTGTATTCTCTCCATATTCTTCCATCATTCTCTCATTCTCGGAGGCTATAATTCGCACAGTTAGCAGAGGCTCAGATGGGCGGTACGTCTGCTGGCAGATAAGCACATGTGCCGGATGTTACCGGTGTGAGCAGCAGGGTTGGAGGTGGAGGCGATTTCACAGTACGCTCTGTCTCTCTGTTAACGGCAGGTTCATTAGCTCTAATGGGACATTAGATAAAAGTCAGGGTGAATTCTCCCAGGCCCCTGGGTCTTCAGTGCAAGGGCAATTAAAAACACAGATTGTAGCATAAAAGCCATTTTAACGTGCAGCAAATGCTCACTCATCCCTCACACATAGGGCCGTCCCCTCAGGCGACGAGGAGCTGAGACACTATTGGGAGGCCGATCTCTAAAACATTTTACAGAAATATCAGAGGGATGATCCTTTCCTGCCTCCAGATGCAGCAGTGTGAGAATATTTAAGTTACATAAGCTAAAAGGGTATTTTAAATCAGCAGACTAGACAAACATTTTTTTTTTTCATCCTTAACTATTCCTCGCAATATTCAAATTCTGCATGATTTGATTTCTACTGTGAAAGAAAAAGGACATGTTCAGTAGTTGTTTTCCAAATAATAAAAGTGAATGTGGACTGGATTAATAAATAAAAATAAATATATAATGAATTTATATTATATATATATATATATATATGTTATATATATATATATGTTATACAGGGCTGGACTGGGAGTAAATATCAGCCCTGGCATTTTTGTCCAGCCAGCCCACCACCACATATAGGCCTACCATATACTGCTCTAAAAAAAAAAAAAGACCACTGCAAAAATATCAGTTTTTTTTGGGTTTTATTCTTAAAACTGTTAATCTCACCTGGAACGCTCAGCATGTATAAGGAGAAAGGAGGAGACGTCAAGGTAAGTTAAACAAGATTTATTAAGTGAAATAAGAGTCTTTGAATGTTTAA
>JAUCNO010001398.1:3957664-3975942 GCA_032353835.1 Enteromius viviparus | reverse complement strand
AAAAGTGGTTCCCCTATGATTACGAGCCAAAGAACCACTTTTAGTGCTATATAGCACCATTTGTTTTTAGAGTGTATTAGTTTTCTGTTTCAGGTATGGTTTTGAATATTCCATTAAATGAGAGGCATGTTCGGAACATCGTTTACTGTTGCTGTGCAGAGACTTTTTTTAGCCTTTATTTTAAGTTTTCAATATTTTCTATTCTGTAATTTATACACGATACAGCCCAACTTCTCGTACCTTATTGCTTACTCTTTCATGTGCGCTGTTTTCTGTTGGTGTGTTCAATCTGGCAACCTGCATGTGCATCAAGTCTGAGGACAAAGGGTCGAGTGAAAAAAAACCTTTCCAATATTTTGAATTTGAACTGCAATACCCATGTAGTTCAACCATTAAGTGTCAATACATACAGCACCTTTAAATACTCACTAAGTGTTACTTCATTGAATTTAACACCTGGTTAGTGAATAAGAGCAAGGTTTTCACTAAAATGTCAGATTAGTGCAACAAAAGAGGAATCAGGAAGTTTAAAAGTAAGAAAAAGAGAGAGAAAGAAAGTGCTTTTTAATGGTGGAACACCTCAGTGTCAGTTCTTTACCCAGAGTATGCACTTCTGTACCTAATGAGACTGTTCTCTTTCTATGGCAGCTGTGAATACTAAAAAACAGAGTCTGGAAAATAATATATACAACATTTTCTCTATGATGAGATGGATTTTCCTCCCATTAAGGAATAGCACAACACAGCAGCCTGATTACTTTGACTTGAGGCAAGTTTGCGCGTCTCCCTCATTAGTGCACGGAGAGTCCACTGGGGGTTTTGCACCATGTTAATCACCTCCTGGATGCAATATGGATTCCACTCTCAAGCCCTCGTTTCAGAGCACTGTTTTGACCAAGGCCTGAAGCAAATCACCTGCTATAATTGTGATCAATGGGCCATGTCAACCTATTTCACAGACAAGTGCTTCTCTTGGTGGCTGGGGTCAATGGCACAAATAGCAATGATTTACATAGCCAATACTGAAAGTTGCAGAATCACCGCGGACAACTTACCTAATACTAGAGATTAAATCTTGCAGAGCTAAAGCATTTGAAAGCTTTTAGGAAAGACACTTAGCACTGTGGCTCTCAGATAGCACTGGGACCTGGGCACAAGCCTTTAAAAGAGATATATTGACAATTTACTGAGAACAGAGTAAGTCTATAAAATCGTGTGTGGGAACGGTTATTAGGTAGTATTTCTGACTGCACTTCACAGTCTCACCACTAATGCTACAGATTTTACCTTAGCAGTCCAGGTTGGGATGGTGGCTCACACATAGGCCTTGAATATTGAATATTTTTGATGTTCATTCTGGTGCTTGGTATATAGGCCATCCCACAGCCCCTGCAACTGAACACATGCACACTCAGTGAGGAGGTGGTGAATTCAGTGAATAGTTTTTTTTATCTGCAAACATCTTGAAAAAGAAGTCACATCAATGGAGCATGCTCCACTAAAAGACACATTCGTGTAGACTTTTTAATGTGCTGTTAATTGTATTTGCAAAAGAACCTGAACTGCAGGGTAACTGCCAGGCTTAACCTTTTTTGGTGACAGAAATCCCAATTCATTAAAAGAAAACATCTCAAAGGACAAAAAAGCAAAAGTTACTATAGAAGTTATAGATTTCTTACTGCTATGTAAGAAAAAAAACAAAACATGATTTGTTAAATAATTAAATGGGGAAAACAGAATTCTAATAAAAAGTCATAATTAAATATTGAAATTATGAAATAAAAATGTAAATTCTGAGATACATAAAATCCAAAATATACGGAGCCCCTTAAGTGACATGGTGGTGGGAAAAATTCTGGATGAGCAGAAAAGATTTGGGATAGGAGGAATAAATGTTTTTGCGTTACTTGCATTCTCCCGCAAAGATATTTGCATTCCATCGCAAAACTTTTACAGTCTCACATGTATTAAAAACACATGTCGCAAGAAAACGCAAAACGTTTGCAGGAAGAAGTATCTACTTTTTACAAATCTATTACAGTTATACCGGATAGCACAACCACACAATACCATCCGTTACATACAGCAGAGTAATGAGTGCAATGTATATATGTGTGTCAATGGATAGAAGCGAACACTGACCAAACTAGTAGCCCGGATGGCTAGAAATGAGGGACTTTCAACGGCGGAACATCAGCAGCATCTGTCTATTTCGGCTCCTTTTTCCCAACTCCAAAATGCCGTAAGTATGCCGTGCAAAACTTCCTGTTCAATCCCAAGATTGCCAACAAGCCTTGGCAACAGGTTAAACCGGTAGCACAAGTCTTCCACCTTTCCCAGAAGTTCACATCCCATCACGTCCACCCGCAATGGCTGCCTCCCAAGAAAAACATGACTCACAAGTTCCAGTGCGATACTTTTTTCAGTCTCTAAACCCACGTTCTCCTAATTGGTCTTCACTGATTTGTATTTTGTGTGAGAGTGACAAGAAGAAAAATAAAAAAAACAAAACAAAAGGCAACACGGAGAACACAAGTGTCGGCACAAGTGCAAATCGGCTAAGTAGGCTATATATCCGCGCTAAAATATAAAGGTGAAAGTCATCATAGCTTGCGTAGTATAGACCCAAGTCCCAATCCAAGTCCCAAGTCCCTTTGTGTATAGATTAACGGTGATATTTATTTTTTCCAATAAGAGTATGACGTTAACGCAGCACGTTAACGACGATAACAGCCCACTACTAGTTCTAACACAAGTAAAAAATAAGAGATAAAAAAGAGATAAAAATGTTATAAAAGTTCAGGGTTTTTTTAATACAGCAAAAATATGTATATTTAGATCATATAAAACCTAAAAAAAATAAGCTTTATAGTTATTATTATAAATAATAATTTAAAAATACATTTTAAAAAAAAAAATAATAATATAAAAATATATATTTTTATGGAAAAACATACAAGATGCAAACAGTACTAATACCTTGCTTCCAATATCCATTTCCAATTTGACCATGGAATGTCAATAAACTTGGAATATTTTTTGTCAAAAATGTGTTTTCAAGATAATGAATTATCTTATCTCTGTTTGGTTGTATGTGCTTCCTTCTTAGTATTCATCAGCTATTGTTTTTGCAAGGCCTTCTGCAGTCTGATTGCACATCACAACCCAAGGAAAAAAATCCAGTCAAAATCCATTGAACACAAACTGTTTGCAGTGCAGTTTCTATTTGCAGCCTGCCTGAATGTGAATCACAAGGAGATTGTGCTTCTGTTTCTCGAAGGGAAGAATACAGCAGACTATAGGTCAGACAACTTGTTTGGGACTGCCATTCAAACATAAGACGTAATCAATTTATATTAAATATGGATGCTGGACTATGAATGCTCAGCAACAACAATAATGAAGGTTCATTAACCATTAATAAAACAGAACTAACTATTAGTCAATGCAAGGGAAATAGCATTGCTGCCTTTCATTAGACAGAGTGGTTAAAAGGTTTAGTTTGCACAAAAACATTAATTTTGTAATCATTTACTCATCCCAAGTCATGCTTAAACCATTTACAGTGTGTTCCTTTCACTTTCAAATTATTTTTATATCCTGGTTCTAAACTCTGCTCCACTTTGACTGTATGGAAAAGAGCAGCTAAATATGTGATATTAAAATATTCAGCCAAATATCTATTTTTTTGGTTCCACGGTGGACAGAAAATTGACTTGGAAAAAGGTTTTCAGTTGATGACAGAATTTTATTTTTGCGTCACTGGCCCTTTAAGAACAACTATATTTCAGGTATATTTGCTCACTTTCCTCCTCCTAAAACATCCGAAGTAGGAGAACCTCAAGAAAATGTACAAAACGGCTCAAGAAAACTAGGAACTACGTAAGATCAATAACATTAAATGGCCTTTTCGTGCAAGCAGACAAAGTTTACAGAAACGCACACCGTATAAAGAACAGAAGATGTGCAAATATGCTCACACCATCTGCAAATCCAGCCTTAATGTGATGATGGTTTCTAATCATTATCCATGACCCCAGCCTCCAAAGACAACCCGGTTAGTTTTATTTGCACAGGGCCAGGCACATATCATTACAAGAGTCATTTCCAGTCTGGCTGACTGTGGCTCTGTGATAGATGACATCAATGAGGGGCGATTCTCATTTCTCTGCCATTTGTTTGGATTCAATTTAGTCAGAGCCTACAGTGGATGACACTTCGGTTTGGGCCTGGAAGCGCCCAGTTTCCACAGGGTGTCAGAGAAGCAGATGCTATAAATGAACATGAGAGAGCTAAAAAAAGAGGCTATGAAAAAAGTGAGGGTATTAAAAAAGGGTGTTGAAATGTTCATTCCACCTGCCTAGCGATTACCATTTTTCTGAGAATGTCGAAGTAGAAATTAAACCTCTAGCTGAAGATGCAGAGGGGGAAAAAAAGATAACCAATTTGAACAGCATATTAATTGCATTATATAATTACATATGCACGTAACATAGAATTAATGTAACACAGTGTGCTGAAAGGTGACAGATTCTGCTTTTTACATGTTTTTAAAATGACCAGTGATACTTTACAGTAAGGTGTCATGTGAACAAATATGAACTAACAATGAGCAATAGATTTTTATACAGCATTCATTAAACTTTGGTAATGTTGTTACGCATTGTTAAAGAAATAGTTCACCCACATTTTGCTGAAAATGTATTCACCCTCAGGCCATGCAAAATGTACTGTAGATGAGTTTCTTTATTGATACAGATTTGGATTAATTTAGAATTACATTGCTTGCGTCACTTGCTGCATGTTTGTAATAAACAAATCCATCTTTAAGGCTTTTTAACTTTAAACCATAGATTCTAGTCAAAATGTGAGCCCATAATCCATAAAATTGTTTCCCCCAAAGTCCATCACTGTTGTTTTTATCAGCTGTTTTGGCGTCATTTTTGTGTGAAATATTCCTTAAACTATTAGTTTGTTAATGTAAAGTCACATGTGCTGTCTTGTGAATGAACACCTAAAATATATAATCTTCCACAGTGTTGAAGACACAGCTGAATAAATCTGGGACTTCCAGTCACAGGAAATTACCAAATGCCAGTCGGAGCAGCCGGCCCAGTTAATGAACACCTACTCAGTCTTGATCAAACTTCTGCACTTCAAAGATCAATGATAACCATTAAATTACTATAAAATAAGGAATACTGATAAATAGACTACAAACCACTGGAGAAAACAGTATTGTAATTGAACTTACCTAAAATGCTTTAGTTTTTAATATCAACTTTGTGGGTGGCTCATTTGTAATATATGAGGAGAGCTTTATGACACCCTAATAATATTTTACAGTGAAGTGTTCAGCCGTCTCGTAGTGAGACAAGCCAGACTAGATAAATTACTGGCAATTTCCAAGATGACGTTCTGAGATAAAGGATCCTGTGTGTTGTTGTAAGTGTCATTAAACTATCCATCAAAGAGCCAAACCACCCTCGCTGCCCGCAAACCATTTACAATTGCACTAAAGTGTTATCAGCTGAAACGCCTGATGTTTCCTTTTATTTATTTATTTTTTTGTCATTTTTGTGTCTTTTATCCCCAGACAAAAAGGTTTGTTTTGAGTTATGCTAATCGAGCTTACTTTATGCTTTTTTTGGAAAAACTAAAAAAGTCTTATTTTAGCAAAACCAGAATCGTCTCTAATTGAAGTGGAAATATGCTGTAGTCGTTTTTTCTGCTGCCTGCAAACTACACATACACAATGGGGCTAAAATGAGGGTGTATGCTGGCAGGTCTCTGGACAGGAATATCTGTAAATATCACTGCCTGCTGAGTTTCCTGCTGACTACTGCCAATACAGACTGGGTGACAATTACCAGGTTCCAGAGAAAGGCTCAACCCAGACTCTGGGCTGATGACCAAACGGGTGACATTTCTAACTCACGTCCCCCTTTGGTGAGCAAACATTAGCGTTCAATGAATCAAAACAGTTCTGATCTAAACAACACGGGGAAAATGTCAGTAACAATTAGCTGATTCGGTCATTGGCAAGGGAAGCAGTAACCTGCTGTTCAATGGCCTTTCCTGGGCGCCTGCTTCCACGATATTACCTTTCCCATAATAAATAAGAGATAGCAATGCTTATGCCTCTGGAACGTCGCTAATAACATACACACTACGGTCGAAACTGTCACATTTTCCACTTGCAAAGGTTCGAAGCAAAGAGAGGGTGAGAAAATTTTCTCCAGGCTGAGAATGATGCATGCAAGCAAGGGCTCTGATCTTATTACTGTTGAATGATTGCCCTAAACCGAATTCAGAGGAATGAACAGTCGTACAATGGTGATTGGAGCTTAGAGAGAAATGGCTCAGCCTGTGCAAAAGGTAACACAAAGAGCACATCTAAACACATCTAAAATACCCCGTTCCTTTCCACAAGCGGGACAAAAACTGCAGATTGGATTATTTAATTTGCAGAGAGTGAGACAGTGACTGGTAACCCTGTCATGTTTAGGACTAATCTTTCGATAAAAATACGAAACAAGAAAAAAGCTAATAAGTTAATAAACAGTCACACTATCCATTGAGGAGAAAAGTCTAAAAAACGTGTATGAGTCAATACAAGTACAGATGGTTTACTGGTCTGGCTTTTAGTTTTTTTTTTATGACGTTTTGACGTTTCCATTTGTTTTTATTGTGTCTCTTTGAGGGGCCACTCCGCTGTTGCTACTGAAAATAGAATAACACAGCTAGGTTATATCTAGCTTTTGTTTGTTTATTGTTGATGTATCAAATTATTTTAACATTAAGACCATCTTATGCATTACTAAAATGTCTGTATGAAGGAAAGCTCTTTGACAAGAAGCAGCTTTCAGCACCATGGACAGCGACATTATGCTTAAATGAGTGTATTATTATTATAAAGGAATAATTCATACAAAAAAGAAAATTCTGTCATCATTTACTCACCCCAACATTGTTCTGTGGAATATAAAAATTGTATTTTTACAAATCATGGTGCAATAAATAAATAAATAAGTTGAGTAAATGATGGCGGAATGTTGACAGAATAATTTTGAGTGGTTTTCAAATTACTTTCTTTGGTGGAACAAAAAAGCAGATATTTAACAAATTTATGACAGAAGTCAAGGGTAAATAATACTGTTGTTTACCAGTATTCTTCAAAATATATTTATGTTTCATGGAAAAAAGAAAGTAATACAGGTTTGAAATGACATGTGAGTAAATAAAGGATGACAATTTCACTTTTTAAATTAATTATAAATGCATAATGAAATTCTGTCATTTCAATGTTTTATCAATCTAATATTCACACTCAAGAAAGAACTAAATAGTTAAAACATTTCATAGAAACATGTAATAGGAAATACATAGTAGAGTTACTAAAACATATTAAATAGGTAGGTGAAAACAACCCCCAGATGTGTCATTGCAGGATATAACCATGTAATTGAAATCATTTCTGAATGGCACTCCACTCCACTGGAAATATTACATCCAGCAGAGTTTGAAATTGTCCCACTAAAAATTAAACTCCTTATAGGCTGACCGCACTTTGACCTGGGTTATATCAGATGATATCTCACAGCACAAACCTCTGCAGCCAATAACATTTCTATATATTGCAGGAAACGCTCCTGATCACGTTCAGAGATATCAGGAACGAGGCTTAACGCTTGGTGGACTGAAAAGGTTAATGAAGCCTGTGCTTAATTGTATCAATGTCATCTGGCCCAATGCTGTTGACCCAATTGATCCATGGTCTCTGATCACATTTCACTAAAAGCGGATTCAGAATCACAGCGAGGGTGGCTGATTAGCAAGACAGACTCTCTGGAGCCCTTCTAATTGGGAAAATTGTCTACAGATAGACACTCTCTCTGTAAACCCTACACTTTTCACTGAAGAGAATAGTCCCATAGCTTGCCTTTGACCTTTGGGGCAGGTATTTTTTCATTAAAGAAAGAAAGAAATATATTGCAAGACAGGTAATGATAACCCTAATATGTTCACATTATTTTGGGGTACAGTGCTCATTTTGTGGTGTCAACATAATATAAATACAACGTGCGCATTCAGTATTTTGTGCGAAATGTCAGAACGCCACCAAACGAGTGACATTTGCTGACTGAAATGTTCCTGTTCTCTTGTGCAATCCATGTCTGCAACATCCAAGCCTTTTGAGATGACAGAGGTTAGAAATGATTTGTTTGCCTGTAAGCTGAAGTACCGGCCACTTAGGATTATATCCAATAAAAGCAAGCAATGTTAATGAGAATGTGTTTATCACTTTCAGCCTTCTACTCCACACTAAGAGGATGATTGTAATCGTAGGGATTTCACCTGTGCAAACCAAAGCCGTTTCGAAACTGTAACTCTCTCTGTCCAAGAGAAATGATACCTGTCAACAGTAATGTTTCTCCTAGACAAACGTGTTGAAATAAAGCTTTGTGCCTCAGATTAGGGTTTAAGGGATTAAGGGTCTGTTTGTCTTGATAATTGTCTTTAGGAGATATTAAAACTAAAGATTTGCACCAGTCCAGTGCCTTTGACCTTATTAATTCACCAGATAGAGGCTGATGTCTCCAAACAAATACAATACAGCAAGAGAGAAAATGACGGTTTGTATCTTCTTAACTATATTTACAGATGCTTTAATGTGATTCAGTATGTGACATATTAAAGTGTAGGCTACACATACAGTAAGATCCAAAGTAGTACAGTATTCCAGTGATATATATATATATATATATATATATACACACACAAGAGGCACACATGTGAACAAAAATGAATGTTATTTTATTTATTTATTTATTTATTTTTTCAACAATCTTCCCATCAACGGTAGAGCTGATCTACAATTTGAAGCTTTAAAATGTCCTAAAATGCTCTTTACTTACATTAAAGTGCAATCAGACTGAAGTTTGAACTTTTTAACAGAGCAACACTGCTGTGAATATTAAATCCACATTTTCTGTGCAAATAGCATATTATTTTAACACTATTGGCGTGAGAACCTCATAAATAATAGTTTTAAGCAGATAGCTGTTTACTTCAGGGTCTCGGAGAAGCAATTTCGTAAAACTGTAAACAATTTAATATAATAAAGATTCGATTAAGGATCCACTCCACGGTCGCAAGCAATTCGTGAAGACGCGGGGCAAATGGGAGTTCAAGATGAAAAAAAAAACCTGCACTTAGTGTAATGGTACAGCTGGGCAGTAGGTACTCCTTTAAAAAGACAAACGCACGAGGAATATGAAAATATGACGTGACGTCAGGCGTCGTCTTTAAATATTGATCTCGAGCGCCTGACTGCCGCAAAGCCGCTCTTGAGAACTTTAGAAAGACACAAACATGAGCTGAGCGGCGATGAGGCGAGCGCTGCGCGGCTTCGCGTTGGGAACTTGGGAGCAAAAAAAATGTGCCTTTTAGACCTGGAATATGAGATTTCCAAAAGGGATTACATTTAGTGTGTCACGTCACCAGGTCAAACAGGAGGATTACTTTAAATCTTTTCAACACTACATCAGCACAGAAGCCAAGTGCGTTACTGAGGCGATCTAAAAGTGACGCGACGCGACGCTGAAACTAAAAGGCAGTGGAATTACGTTTGTTTTCGCTAATTTGGAAACTTTGCGTGACTGATACCTGCTCTTCTCTTTGACTTTCTTTCATCCTGTGTGTCCGGTAGGGAATATTAACTATCCTTTTCCCAAATGAGATGTAAGTTCGCGCCGTCGGAGTTGATGGGGAGAACGAGACAGCCATCAAACCTCACAGAGAAACTTACGGAGAAAAACATGCCGTCTTTTCATCCATGGAGACATGGCATATAGGTTCCTGTCCAGCCGAATCGTGCCACCCTCAAACAGATTAAGCAGAAGATTTATTTTTATATTCACTATCTCGTTGTCTTTCATGTATCTATGCTACAGCATCCTCTTCTGCTCCGGTACAATCATGCCTAACCAGAGATTGGAGGAGCACCGCTGCGTCCGTCTGAAGAACATGGGGAGTAAAAAACTTTTACAGAAGTCACATTATTGCACTATATCAGCGAAAGCGAGAGTTATCTCGGACGAGACGAGGGCTGTGGGTCTATTAAACCTTACTGGCAACCAAAGCAAACATTCAGCCTTGCAGAAAACACAAGATGCGCTAGATCACAAGCAGAATAATAACAGTAATTCGCTAAAATACGGGAATAAGAAGTTACCTAATGCACTTATAGTTGGCGTTAAGAAAGGAGGCACCAGGGCGGTGTTGGAGTTCATCCGGATTCATCCAGATGTTCGAGCTCTTGGAACTGAACCACATTTCTTTGATAGAAACTATGACAAAGGATTGGACTGGTACAGGTACGTGTCTTTTCTGGCTTTTTGTATTAGTATTCTGGATGCAAAATTTCATTTGGCAATATAAATCCACCAACGTATAATATAATCTTGAACATTTTCTACCTAACATTTACACAGTATTACACAAGGGCTATTGTACTGAAAATTGGCCATCACAGTCGTGCTGATATTGAGTGCCACAGCAGGACTGAACATTTTTTATTTAATATTAATAATAAAGTTAATATTGACTAACATGGATTTGAGATGAATATTGACCTGACATTTGCTATGTTGACTTTTCAACAATGCAAATACCATAACGCTTCATTTTAAGGTGTCCTTCTTATGCATGTTACATGTACTTATAATAACAATAAATCATGCATGATGCCATGCAGGAAATGCTAATTCTAACCATTAGCAAGTCCACATAGTTGATTAATATTACTCAGTACTTTAATGTATAATTACACTGTAACAAGAACACCTTAAAATTAAGTGTAGCCGAAAATAGTTCCTAAAGAAATCAGAGGATCATCTGTGTTTATCATAAAGCAGCCCACAAACTAAAAGCCTATAAAGCTATAGATAATATGAGTGGAGTGGCACAGATTTACCTTTGTGCTCAAAAGGTTTAATCACTCCACTCCAGCTCCATTTTGGGTTTTACATTGTGTTAATAGATAAGCATCCAAAAACACAGCAACAACTCAATTTCATTTTTCCTAAACCCACTCCTTGCTCCAGGCAAAAGTCACATTGTTTCCAATGTAGCTTGCAAGAAAAAGAGGAGAAAAAAAAACATAATTGTTCCACCTTTTAAAAACCTGCTCCAGGCAAACTTCATTCCCTCCTCCACTTTCACTTCAAACTGACATACTCTGGTCTGGAATGAACACAGATAAAATGCGTGAAATACACTTAGTATATTTTTTTTAGCGCTGATTCACTAAATGAGCATTCTCGGAAATTACTCAACAAAATTACACAAAATATGCTGGTATTTCACCAAAAAACTGTGCTCAGTACAAACTATTTGTGGCAGCTCTGCTGTTAAATTGCTGATGTTTATTTTGATTTGAAAAGGGGAACAGAGATCGAATTCAATTAAAAAATGAATTCAATCATATAAGAGCCACTCAAAGTAAATGTCAATTTTAGGTAAATCACATTTTTCAAAATAGCAAATTGTCAAAAAAAAAAAAAAAAAAAAAATGCCTAATGGGTAAAATATCATAAAGGAAAAATCAGCAAGGTGCAAAAATGATGAAAACTGCCTTTTTTGCGGTGGCAGTAAGACAAGAGCTGAAAACTTGAATTGCTGACAAGGAGATGCTAGCAGTAAGTCATACTGAGAAAGCAGGAATGATAGCGTTTTGGCCAAAGACCCAGAGCGGAATGACACAGAGTGATTGCAGTGTTCAGTTTCAGGGGGAAAAATATGCAGATAAAGGCCAATGGATCTCTTTCAAGAGTAAACCTTCCATAAAGCCTGCCAGGGAAAGGCATGGATCATATTGATCAGTGGGCAGATTAGAATCAACTCCTTCCTTCCTTCTTCCCTTTCTACTGATGGGCTGCCATTCAAATACCCATCAGGGAGCCGTTCGACTCCACGAGAAGTCTGTGTCGATTCTGTGTAGCGTGTAGTAGGGCCGCGAAGTAGGGGTCTCTGGGAGACAATATCATCCCTCCTTGCCTGCAGCTCAGGTTCAGTAATTACACACACACATCACATCCCAGCTCAGACAGGACAGAGAGCGAAAGAGAGGACTCCCTGTGGGCCATGTCCAAACGTGAGGGGGAAAATCCATAGAAGCCAGCAGTACATACCTGTGTGAGAGCAGCCGGTCAGCCATTAGCAGGTGTTGCGGCTTGTTCGGTCTGCTCGTCGTCTGGAAACCACAAATAAAACACACATCTCCTCTGTTTACATTCATTTGGGGGCAAGTCCACTCACCCACAGCCTACTGTGCTTAAATCAATTGAAGCGGATGTGTTTGTGAGATGTGTAGATCGATGCTAGTCCCTTGTATTTGGACATGGGGAGAAAAAGATGTGGAGGGAAAAAAGATGCAAGGAGCAAAAGAGCCAGGATAAAAGAGATGAAAAGGAATTGCGTGGCGCAGTATGACTGCTAAACAAACAAATGGCCACAAACAAGCTAGAGTAATGTTCATTTGGAAACTACAGCAATATGAAACCATTAAACAGTAGCTTTTGTTTCCGGGAAGAGTTTGCATATGACTGTGCTGGTAATTAAATCATAAAGTTGCTTTGATATAGGGTAGATTACTCAAATTGTAGTCCATGAATACAGATTATGCAATGAAGACTGCAGTTAATGTAGTCTATAGGTTACTGATTTTATTTAATATATTCTGACTTCTTTTAAGATTGCATTCTTTTTATCCATCTTGTTTTAAACTTACCATTAAACTAATTTAGGAAAATAGTATTATTTGTTTACCTAATGTGACCAGTATCTAACAGGTCACTGTGATTTTGCCAAGTAAGAAATGATCCTGGATCAACACTGCTGTCCAAAAATATAGACCTATCCCAATCCCTGCCCCTAAACCTACCCCTACCCCAAATGTATGCCTAAAGCCAGTGAGAAATGACAGCTGATTAACAAGGGTGTAGAAGCACCTCACCCTGATCCTAAACCTAAAACAGATATTTGCAGAAAAATTATTCCTCAATTCTGATTGGTTGATTGGAATGTTGATACAGGAACATTTAGTACTTAAGTAGTGAAATCACACGCACCGCATACTATGAGTGCGCAGACTGACCTGTGTCCTGTTGTTCTGTCGACTGAACCAGCCATGACATAAATTATGAATTTATCAGTCTATTGCACGCTAAAGTCAAATATTGGCAAATCATAAAACCAAACATAAAATTGTGCTCTGCGCGCTTTCATGAGCTAGAGACTGTAACAATTAAGCTGTTCAGTTTGTTCAATTGTGCAGATAATTAATTTAGTTTTGAAGTAGTCACTTCAAACTTTCTGTATATATATTTATATACATGTATATATGCAAGTGATGACAATATTTTTTATATTTAAAATCAAGCATTGGCTATGATCAACTCACAAACTCACAAAATAAATAAATGAAAATTCTGAGAAGTGCGCATACCCTTGGAAGAAATCCTCCAGACGCCTCTGGTGTACTGTATTACGTTAACATTACAGCTCCGACGAGGTTTTGGATAATTTATTTAAAGCGGCAGGTTTGGGTTTTTTTTTTGGTGTGTTATTTATTACATTGTGTTTGGTTTCTGTGTGTAAATCCAGAGTCTCTTTTTTGTACGCTATTAAAAATAAGGTTCTTTATTGGCATCTTTGGTTACACAAAGAACCTTTTTTAAAGGAATAGTTCATCCAAAACTTCTGTCATCATTTATCCACCCTCTAGTATTTCCTAACCTGTATGAATTTCATTTTTCTGCCGAACACAAAGGAAGATATTTTGAAGAACCTTTGTAACCAGGCAGTTTTGGTTCACCGTTTTCTCCCATAGTATTTTTTTTTCTAAAAGAGCCTGGTGTTTGATGACAGAATCTTCATTTTTGGGTGAACTATTCCTTTAACATCCATTGAATCTTTCCATTCCACTAAAGGTTCAACAGTGGCATGACTACAGACAGTGCAGCTGCACTGGGACCCAGTGTCAGTTATTATAAATAGAGAGAAATATTAATAATATACTATATGTAATAATATAATTGTGCTTTCATTTTTTGTGTGCTTTAGTGGTCTAGTGGGAGAAGCATTTCTGAGGCTGCGGGTTGTAATCCATCCTTGTATAGGGCTTTTTTCTAATTGAAACCAAAGCAGTGTTCATTAAAATGATTGTATAGCCCATCATGACTAAGTTACGCCACTGTCTGGAAAAGATTTTAATAACCTTTGTTGAACTAAGAATGGTTGTTCTATGGCTCCACAAGAAACAATGTTTTCCATCATTAACACTGCTTTTCTTCTGCAGGTATTCGTCCCACATTCTGGACTGTTCTTATTTTTTCCCAATTGTTCGTTGCATTGTTTATTGTCATTTAATTAAGAGTCAGACAACAGACATAATTTGTCCCAGTATTGTTTTTTCTTTCTTTCTACTCTGCTGGGAATTCATACAAATATAACTAGTAGAGGTCATTCCTATAAAGTCAGTGAACCACTTCAATACACGACTTTCATTTAGAAACAAATTCCTGCCTTTAGATGTTAGTATGGAATTAATATCTGACAATAACTGGAAGGTGCATATTCACAAATGTTAATTTTCAGTAAGTTGAGAAGCACTGATGTAGATGACACACATTAAAAGGGAAAAATTATTAAAGAAGACAATATTGTTTATAACATTCACTCTGTAATACATTTAGAAGGCATTTAGCATACATGCATTTTCATTTCTCTGTATACTCATTGCACAGAGCAGCTTTTCAGATTCTTCTGTATTTGGCGTGATTGCGAGCTGAGCACAAGATGAACTTCTCAGGCTGCAGGGCATGCATGTACATGATTTTGGCTATCAGCGACCCTACAGAATTTTTTGGAAAACACAAGAAAATGTATTTTGCGTGTTCGAACAGCAGTAAAATAAAGTTTTTACATTTTCCTTCTAATTTTTTTCTTCTTCTCATTTCTCTCAGTTTCAGTTTGTTGGGGAAAATGCTCTTTATTAGTATCAGTGGAAACAGGGTGAAGCGACTCAAGAGTTAATCAAAACAAAACCTTTAACCAGAGTGTGAAGTTGCTATATATCACATTACTTGTGGTCGGGCTCTTTTGACTTGGGCCAGTAAACAACCAACCTGACCACCTGAGCCTACAGCAAAAACCAACCTAGTTCTTGTATAATGTGTCAATATTAAGAACCAGAACAAATTACTAGCATCTGGATATAGCTACATGAATGTCAAGAGTCTGTCCCACTAGGTGGCTACTGTGTACTTCCATAAAATATAGTTGTGTTCACATTGTATTGTAAAACACTTTTGCTGCTATTGAGGTGGATACAGACAAGGTTAGGGACAGGTCTGGTGATATGGGTGGGTTAAGCTATAACTGTAATTACAGACATTATTAAAGATTCAATTGCTGTTTTACTTTGTACAATGTAAAAATATATAGTGTACTGTACCAAATGATTAATTAAAGTGTAAGTACATAGTAGTTAAAGCCACTTAATACAAAGTTGGACCAATGAATCTTTTTACACCCAAGGAAGTAATAGTAACTTTATAAGGAAACACATTAATTCTAATTTTTATGTTTTTTAAAAGAAGTCGTCTTTGTGTCTCTTTAACACAGGGACCTGAGTGACTTCAGTGTGCCAAAACCTCTGTGAGTGAGTGTTGGCATAGCAACCTCTCTGCAGCCAAGCATTTTAAGACAGCTATAACTAGAGCTCAGTAGCTCTTAACTCATATAAGTGAAATAAGTAAAAAAATAAACGAGACAGTATGTGCAAACATGGAAGTAATGAAAATTAAATGTGCGCAATTAATTCAAATATCGTTTAAGTGTGATGTGTGCGGTGACCCACAAAACCAGTAATAGCCGTTTAACTATTTATTGCAATTAGCAATTACAACTCCAAAGACAAATACGAGCATAAAATCAAAGAGATGTTCTAATGTGGTAATGCTTCAGCACGCTAGACTCGGACAGGATGAGAAATACTGAGGTGCGAGCAGAGGGAGAGCTGATTGTAATGAGGCCCACTGCTTCAATCCCCCTCCAGGCCCTTCAGAACAAGGCTTTTGTTGGCTGTCACTGTTCACTGTTTTTAGTTGCCAAGCAAGACCGAGTCGGAATTCCTCTTGCCCCTGTGAGCGGACTGTAGCAGATTTCAGCCATTTTCATCAAAATGAAAAACAATCTCTTTTGCTTTCTCGGTCTGTCCATTATCGGAATAGGTAAGACGTTTCTCTGTGAAAATATTTTATTTATAAGATTTAGTTGAGAGTAAACAATTATGAGGAGCATATCTGTTTACACTTAGCAACTTCCCATGAAAACCAACTTAACTCTTTCTGGAAGTTTGTAAAAAAAAGTTTTTATTTTGAATGTTATAAAAGTATTCCTTAGAAGAAAGAAACTTTTGATTACTGCTCAATAATTGTTTTCAAATAGCATTTATATTTTCTATACATGGCATCACTCACATCAAAAAAAGATGGGCTGTTTTAAGCCAGCATTGGGGTCAAATATGGACTAGCCTAACTTATGCGTTAAAAATGTAACCCAGCAGCTGGGATAGTTCATTATTGTCCCAATGTTGGGTTGAAACGACCCAGCTTTTTGTGATATTGATGATTCTGATTCACACCTCCTTCAGTGTCAGCTGACAGTTGCTCGCTAGAGATATCTCCCTCCAGAGTAGTGGTGAAGTTTGGGGATCCAGTGTCGGTCAGCTGTGTGGCCTCACGTCCAGTGCGTGTGCTGGGATGGGAATCGGTTATTGCCGCATCGCACACTCAGAATGACCTCAGCGTTCAGTGGCGGGTGGACGGTTTGACTGACTGGATTGAGGAGCCAATCTGCTATGGTGTTTTTTTTACTGCACCCAGACAGTGTGAGGAAAAACTCAACCTTGTTCTATACAGTAAGTACACTATTTAAAACGATCATCTGAAGAAAAAAGCATGTGACCAGCTCAATCCGTTTAAAGGTAGCAAATCATTCAATAATGAAAATCATTCGCGACACACCACATAGTTCAATTAAGAGAAATAACACTAGTATCAGTAACACTAGAGGAATCAATTAATAAGCTGCTTATTAGTATGCATATTATTAACATATTGGCTGTTTATTAGTGCTTATAAAGCACATATTCTGCATGATTCTTCATTCCTAATCCTAACCAATAAACTGAACAACTAGCTTACTACCCTGATAGCACACATACATCTCGGAGACGTCTGCATTTACATCTATAGGACATTCCTTTTTAGATGCCAAGCAGACATCTGTAAGATGTCTTTAAGATGTTTATGAATTAGAATGTATGCAAAACTGACATCTGTAAGACGTCTGCCAGACATTTTTAGACAGCAGACGCTTTCCAGATCTAGAGATCTTTAACAGACCTCTTGCAGACGTACAAGATCTGGGTAACTATTAACAAGCAGCAATCTAAGAGGTTGTTGAGTCACAAGAGTTTGTTAATATATAGCGAGAATTGAACAAAACAAATTATCCATTCTTAAAGACCAACTTATATGGTAAGTTTTAGCTTTTTATCACATAACCAGCTTCACGTGGCTTTTAGGGTTTGGTGAAATTGTTTGGTCACCTGGAGTAGCATTGCATTTGCTATTGAAGTGTGCAAAACACAAGGCATGTGGCTTGGAGGAACAAGCTAAAATGGTTGCTTCAGCAACCATATCGGCCCAAGTTTCTCTTGGTTTTCTCAGGGTGTAGGTGTAGGCGGTGCATTACTTTTAAATGTGATAGAGCACCAGACATCTCACTTCTGAACTGTTGTGAAACGGGAAACCAGCTTGATAAAGCATCTCCTGATGAAAGTTTATCTGTTTCGGATAAAACAGAACTTTTAGTGCCACTCGTTGCAAATTTCACTTTGAAAATGTTACGAAATATGCAGCGATGTGCCTGTTTGGCAGTTTTATTTAAACGAACATTAGTAGTATCAGAAGCATCAGTAGCAGAAAAAGTTTTCATTTAGGTTCAAACTGTACTTTTAGTTACCAAGTGGAGTTTAACATGGTTACATTGCTGAAATAGGTCGACCTGCAACCATAACCAGACCAGCACTGACTATAAAAAAACAAAACCACTTTGGTATTTAAGCTCTTAGTGCTGTCAAACGATTAATCGCGATTAATCGCATCCAAAATAAAAGTTTTTCTTTACATAATATATTTGTATGT
>JAUCNO010001398.1:3940195-3957564 GCA_032353835.1 Enteromius viviparus | reverse complement strand
ATACCACATACAGTTTGTCCAGTATAAAAACCATTACGCCTATGGAGAGTCCTCATAAATCACAAAAACCAACATGTCTGTGTGTGTGTGTGTGTGTGTGTGTGTGTGTGTGTGGATTCAAGGGGTATTACATTGTAAGAAAACAAGATTTCAATACTGAACTAGCCCACTAACTGAAAATATAAACATTTTTCATTAGCTCGAGAAAAACATTCTGTCTGTTAAAGAGCACGTTGAAGAAGAAAAAGGCAGAGTAAACATTTAGAGATGCTGAACAAAAAAAAACCTCTATCAGCTTTACACAGATCAAAATCACAAGAATAAGCATTGCATTTAAAACACTGAAAGGATTAAGTCAAACCAAAGGTCACACTTGAACGTTTAAGATCTGTTAATCTGTGACGTACCGTAATATGTGATAATAGAGATAATCTGTAATAATACTGATAATCTGTTACCATACAATGACAACAAGAGTTGGACACATATGACATTTAGCACTATGTTGCATTGATTGTTCTGATATTTGATTTCCTTTAAGGCATGGGGAAAAAAGTACTGAAAGCCTTTTAGCCATCCTACCTCAGCCTTCTTCTTGAGCTGTAGTTTTGCACTGATAATGTGCTCCACTTCCACTTTTCCTGAAATGAGACATCAGTACAGTTCCCTCATGAATGCTTACAACTATACACAGATGGAGCAGGTCATTCTGGACACGTATCCTGGTTACCATACCACTAATCTTTAACTTATCTAACATAATGCAAACAGAATACCTGTATCACTTACAGTGCAAACAGAAGAGATGGTGAAACACTTTTTAAAATATAAAATATGTAGTGCTGTCAAATGATTAAATCTCAAATGTCAAAATAAAAGTTTTTCTTTACATAATATATTTGTATGCCCTGTGTATATATATATAAATACAAAAACATGCATGTATATTTTAATGAAAACAGGCTATGTTTATATATTAAATATATTTAGATATAATATCAAATATAAGAAAATAAAATGTATAAATGCATTTATATGTAATACTTTCAAAATATATACTGTTCGAGTGTGTTTTAATATAAACATAATAAATTAACTTAGCATAAACAAATATATTATGTAAAGAAAAACTTTTATTTTGGATGCGATTAATCGCGATTAATCATTTGACAGCACTTTATCTCTATTAAATGCCTTTGTTTAAATTTGCCATTGCCTTTACGCAGAGAAACCAGACAGTGTGTCCATAAGTTTAGTGAATCACAGCAGTCCAGTGGTGGAAGGAAGAGAGTACCAGCTGCAGTGTGAGGTGCAGAACGTGGCACCTGTCCAGTACCTTGTTTTACGATGGTACAAAGGAAAAACTGAGGTTTACAACCACTCGTTCTCAGAGTTATCCCCTGCAACACCGGTCCAGGTGTCCTCCACCTTGCTGATTGTCCCAAACAGAGCTGATAATGGAGCTCAATACAGGTGTGAAGCACAGCTGGAACTGGGAGCAGAAGGACCTCAACCTCCTCCAACAGTTCAGTCCGAAGTTCTCAACATTGCAGTTCAATGTAGGTGAATAAAGTCAGTAATACCCAGTTGTGAAGACATTTTATAGCTATTGATGTTAAATCTGCTATTTGTTTTGTTTTGTTTTTTATCAGACCCACCAGACTTCCGCAGTCCGGGGGAAGAGATACTGGACATCAGTGAGGATAGTGAAACGATGCTGGATTGTACTGCGCAGGGTAACCCACCTCCTGTGTATGTCTGGACCTCCTCAAACCTTCAGGAAAAGGCTGATAATCAGCCTGTTTTGAGAGCTGAGTCTTTGGGCCCAGGGGTATATACATGCACTGCATCCAATATCCTGGGGAAAAAGAGCAAACAGTTTGTCATCAAGCACAAATCCAAAGGTGAGAGCAGAAAACACCAGAAATGTACATATTAATGTATTTTCTTTCAACAAGATGCACTTAGTTCTCTCTTAATATCTGTCCTCTCTAATAAATGCCCAGCCACTTTAAACTGATTCATTAAATGGAAGTCAACAAAAAATTCCTGTTCACCTAATCATCATTAAGTAACACAAGACGTTTTTAGTGGTCAAAACTTTACTCATAGTTAAATGGAGTGAAGCCTAAAATTTTTGGCTATGAAGAGTTAAACTATTTGAAAAAGCAGAAGATGAACATATCAGCCCATTCATATGGGTCAGTAGGGGCCTGCTGCACCTACTGGTAGGCTGTTATCATCCATAGAACTACTGGGCATGCGCACATCAATCGAACATTTTTTTTCTCTAACACTTTAAGTCAATAATACTGTTTTTCATGGTAAAGGGTAGGTGTTAGGGTTGGGGTAGGTGTAGATGTTAAATAAACACAATCTAATCGCTAGAATAATTAATTTCATTAAAATTTTTACCAGCAGGCCTCTACTGACCCATATGAATGGGCTGATAACGGCCCATTCAAATCAGGTGATAACATCCGAATCGGCTGAACATAGACCTCAAAAGCCACATTGCAAAATGAAAGAAGAAAATAACAATAACCAAATTTTTATTCTTGCACGTCCTCAAAACCCTAAAATGATTTTTTTCTAATCGGCCAGTGCAGCATAGAAGTACCATTCACTGAGTTGATCCCCTCAGCATACAAATACTCCCAAAAGCAGTTACTCCCAAAAGATAAGACATTCCACACATTTTGTTTCAACAGGAAGTACACTTTTGTACACGTTTCAGAAGAACACTTGAATGTCAAGCAGTTAAGTGTAAGTGTAAGGACACAGTTGGCATGAAGTAGCCATTAAGTACATTTAAAATGTTACGTGTTTATTTATGTATAAAAAAAGTGTACTTTTTATATCATCCCAAAATTATTACAAGATAATAATATTAATTCAAAGTGCATTTTTGGAAACCACTCTTCATAGTCTCTCCATAGTTTGGTGATTGATTTGTTTCCTATGTTCTCAGTTTATAAGCTCTGTCTTCTAGTTCCTTGCACCCTGGTTCCTCTTCTTCTTTTAAATATATGCAACAACAAATGCTCCTTTAACAAAGCTTCAAAAACCCATGAAAGAGATGGACTAACATGCATGCTAAGAGCTTTGAAGTAAAAAATAATAATCACCACCCTTTTCCGCTTCACGGAAAACAAACGGCAGCTGGAACATTTTCCAAAATATCTGCTTTAGTGTTTAAAACTAACTTATGTGGGTTTTAAGTGACGTGTGTAAGGTTTTTGAAAAATATTTAATGGCATCCCAGAGCGAAGGATAACGCATGATAGCCATAACAGAATGTGATGTAGCTTAAATAAACTGCAACAGGAAGCAAAGCAAGAACAGGATTTCCTCTGTCACAAGGTTATGACTTTTCATTGTTACACATACACTGTCAAATATTTCTGTAGAAATGACATTATTATTCCCAGCTGTTTGCCAGTAACTTACTGTAGATTTAAATTTATGTTATTTACTAGCGACAGTTTGTTAATAAAGATAAATTAACATTAAAGATTAACAAATCTTTTCTTTACAGGACAAATTAAATAAAATAACAGACTCATGCATTTCTGGGAACCAATATCAGAAGGAAACAGAAAAAGGTTGATGAGGATTTCTGTTTCCCAGAATGCTTTTTATGAGGCTGTTTTTAATAGTTTTATTCTGTAAAGATAAAAGACCTGTTTTGTTTATTATTCATCTATATTACACAAACTGTTGCCAATTAATTTGATAAATATGAATCTACAGTAAGTTACTGGTAAACCAGCTGCATAACTACAGCCTTTTTTTTTTTTTTACAGTGTACAGCTTTAATATGAGCCTTGCAAGTTTTTTATTCATTCTTCATGGAAAAAAATCACATTGCATTGCCTTTTACGTAACGCTGATGTAAATATCTTCCTGTACATAACATCTTATGTCTTATATTTACAGATAATTTTTATTTAATGTGTGTGTTTCACAGGTGTTTAAGTCCAGAGACCTTGACAAAGAACCGAAGACATCGTTCTAGATGGGACCTTCTAGGACCTTCTGGATGTGGGACAGCAAAATCTAGCGTGGATCTTTGTTACATTTAGATTTATTTTTAGAGGGCTCTCTTTTCAGGGGTTACGATTTGTTATAAATATGAGAGTCAAATCAACATGTGTGTAAAATCTTTCCTAGTAAGCTTTATTAATATTGTGTACGATCATTTTTAGCAGGGTATGTTTGTATGTTCCATGACACACTGTGATTTTTAAAAACATTTGAATGTTTTTGTAGATATTTACTCACCCAGTAATAATAACAGTAATAATACATTTATAAATATGGTACAAAAGATAAAGCTTGCTTGATTAATTTGATGCTCTTTAAGACTCAAGCCTGATTTTTGGGTGGGGTTCGTGATTGTTGGGAAATGTTTTGTATCAGGCTGTCCAGAGTTTGTTCTTCATCAGAACAGATCTAGAGATATCTTGCATTACATCACTTGCTCACCAATGGATCCAGTGAATGCAGTGAATGGGTGCCGTCAGAATGAGAGTCCAAACGGTCACATGGACAGAGGACTGTTTTTGCCCAAAGCAATGTGGATATTTGTGGATTATTGTAATGTTTTCATCAGCTGTTTGGACTCTCATTCTGACGGCACCCATTCACTGATGAACAAGAGATGTAATGCTAAATTTGTCCAAATTTGTTCAAATAAAGAAATAAACTGGATGGCCTGGATGCGAAGCAAATTTGCATTTTTGTGTGAACTAGTCCTTTAAATATCTTCCGCTATGATGTCACAAAACTTCATAGTTTGATTCTGTGTTTATTTTGATAATTACTTTAGCACCTGGGGTTTGCTTCCCCATATCATCAATAGCTATCTGGTTCAACTGAGTTCCACTGAACTCTATTGTACAGAACAAAACGATCAATATGACTCTAATATGCGAACATGATTTGCAATCTTTTCTAGTCTAGTTGTGTAAACCTGGTGTTTGATTTTTATAATGGAGGGGCTTGCAGATAAATAGTAGGAAGTAGCATTGCATTGTCTTGATTGAGAAACCTAAGGTCATTGCTGTATAAATACTTAAAAGAATATGAGGAAGTACCAGCATTGCTTTCAAGACCTTTCATTTGAAGTTGCATCCTCTGAGTTAGCCTACAATTCTGTTTTTTTTTTTGTATTGTAGACTATTTTTATTTTATAGGCACACAGGTTCCCTTCTTGATTGGATTTATGAGTAGTCTAAATTAAGGACTGGGGTTAACTTAAAAAGGCCATAAAACAACACACAGTTTTATATAGCCTAGGCATGAAAAGTCAGGATGTTTAATGGATTCAAAATAAAACAAAAAAACGTCCAGTTACTGCTCACATCTCTTCCTCTTCGTGAATTTTTTAGGTTTGTATCCTCCCTCCCACCTGCTGGCCTTGAATGAGTGTTAAATTGCTCCCTCTAGTGTTTTTTTGTTGGTGGTGTTTTTTTTAGCATCCCTTTGTCAACACAGATCTAAAGTTTCTTGAGGTGGTAAACAAGAAGTCTCTTGTAAGGAAATGTGAAATAATTACAACATAAACATTACATTATGAAACGTTACATTGACAAATATAGTTAAATGTAATTTAATTTGTGATTTAATGTGTAAATTGATATTATAAATAACTTATAGCCTTTTAGGAATAAACAGTAGTGTCTGAACTTTGGTTTATCATATCATAGGCAGAAATCTATCTGCCATTGTATGCAATCACTTATTTATAAAGATAAAGCTATTGACTTGACAAGCACTTAATGTCATTTAACAAGCTGAATAAACTACCCAAGTTATATTAATAAAACATGTATTTATGTATGTATTTAATTATAACAACAATAAGAACAGAAGGGTGTCAGTTGGAAATATCAGTTTACATTTCCAGATATTATTTTTGTAATTAATTTTAAAAATGCGGCGAGATTATTGTCTGAAAACAGAGATCTGATCTGATCATCATCAGTCTGTCTGGAGTCACATGAAGTAACAGAAGAAACTGAGACAGACTCAATCCAGAAGAACTGTGGAGAACAACGTCTCCAAGATGAAGGAACGATCTTACCTGGAAAGCTACAGTACTGTTCAAAGTTTTAGACACTCATGTAAAAATGCTGTAAAATGAGGATGCTTTCAAAAATAATGCCATAAATAGATTTAAGTGATCAATTACCTTCTATTAACTAAATCAAATAAATATTTGGGATTACAGCTTTTGGTACCCTTTGAGGTACACTTACCCATAATTTTTCAGGTAGCTTTCCATATTTTTTATATATTTTATTTTTATTTTTTTATTCATTATTATTCTTTACTAACTGTTATGCATTACAAGATGTTACAGTCCATAACAATATAATCATTTATTTAAAAAGTGTCTTAAATAGCTGAAAACGTGCAATCAAAATATTATACTACTTATAGTATTTATATATAGTACTTTTCTTGTGGTAACATTTTACTCAGTTTATTTAAACCTATTAAAAAATAGTTATTTACTTAATTCTACAACATTAAATTATTGAAAATTATTATTATTTTTATTTTAGAAAAATGTGTGTGCATAAATCTTGCCTCAACTCTGTTACCAAACCATATTTAGCCTTTAAGTTGGTGGAATTTTCTCTCAGAAATGTTTAAGTTAAAGGAAATGATGTCACTTTCAATCAACGATAAGATCTAAAGCTCTAAAAAGTGTCTGTGCTCTCTCTGAGAAAATATTATTATTATTTTCAAAAATAATATATTATTTAAAATTTTATATTTATATATCATTATTTATTATATAATAAAGAATTATTATTATTATTATTATAATTATTTTACATACATTATACCTAAAATACATTATTGTGTGTGTTTATGGTAAACAACAACAACAAAAAAGCCATTTAAGAGCTCTTAATTTGAAAACACTTGGCTGTGTCTCAATAGCATTCGCGCTGATTATACAGACAGCATTTTTCACACGCCCCTGTCATACCTAAGCAGGCAGCTCGCTGGTTTTGGCCCGCACGCTATGTACAGTATGTGACGCGTCTTCTTCTTCTCATTCTTGGACGAGTTCACGTCGCGAGAGTGAAAATACGCAATGTCTGCTGTGCACGTCAGTGGCTAGGGATGTGAATCCTGTAATAATAAGAGGACAACTAAACACTGTGTGAGATTAACACCGCCGTTCATCTGCCTGTAGGTAAATACCAACTCTTCAGCAGTTTTCGACACTTTTTACCAATTATTTGTGACATTTAAAGGGGATCAGGTAGTTGCCCAGCGGGGCTGTAATGTGAAACAGGAAGTAGCTTATATTTCCTTTTTCTTTTAGGAAGGTTGTTTATCGTTACTTTGCGTCTACATAATAGGAGAGTAAATACATTATTAATTTAGTAATAGTAATAGTTGGCCTTTGCCGACGTGATCAGTCAGTTTTTGGAAGTCTAAGACCATATCTTTACAGACTTGCCGACCACGGCCATTACAGCAGGACAGCATGTTATATTATATATAAGCACTGTCTTACTTTACAGGTTTCAGACCTTTTGATGAACCCTCAAATAAGGTAATCTTCTTGCGAGGGACTCCTTCCTTAATTATAACAACACTGAGGTGTTAAAGGTATACAATAGAGCTGTTACTGTACAAAATATCATTGTAGTAAGCTATAATTATTACCAAATACATCTTGTTGTTTGCTAAATTAACTCATAGCTCTTTTATTGTCACTGTACTAGGACATAAGTAATTTATTAAAATATTATGTAGAAAAGTATTTAAAGTAACTTAAGTTGGGTATATATTAATATGTTTACATTTACATCCAGTCATTTAGCAGACTTTTATTAAGAGTGATATTGATGATAATAGATACAATAAATATTTTTGTTCAAAAGCAGCTGTATTTGAAGAGATCACACTCTATAACTGCTATTCATAAATGCATTTATGTGACTAAAAAAGAAGAGATGAACTTGAACCAAATGTTTGTTGTATGTGTATTTGAAGAGTTTATTTGCAAAAATAATGTTTTTTTTTTTATTATGTTATCATGTTTTTAATTCGTTTTATTGTGTTAGCTGTTTTTAAAGTTGAACCTAGTCAAATAATAATAAAAAAACACTGTAGTTCGACTGAGATTAGTTGAAATGCACGATTTAAAAAACGTGATTTTTGGGAATTGTTAAAAATGTTATCTGTTTTTGCAAATGAACTCTTCATTTCTTATAAGATTTCCTAGGGCTGTTAAATCCCTAGCAAATAAATTAATATGGATAAAGTAAATAAATAATCTCAGGATTCTTGTGTCTTACAATGATATAGTAATCCAATAAAATTTTGCAAATGTTTTGAAAAAAAATATTTAAATATTTAGATATATTTATTGTAAAATATTAAATATGTCAAGTTGTACAGTGTAAAATATTTAATATTTGGTGTCATCTTGACATTTACAAAATGTAAGATTTTGTACAAAAGTGCGAGAAAATCACACATTTTGCAAGAATCCCCCAGTGTTGCCCTGTGTGTGTCATAGACTAGAGATTGACTGTCAAGTATGGGTGTAAAGGTGTTTTCCAAAAAGGGGTGTTAAAGTGACATCGCACGAGCCCTTAACTCTTAGTTAATCAGAGATGTTACAAGGCCCCCTAAAATTCTTCCCAGCGCTCTAAAATATTAGTGATTAATTTGCATTGGCAGCTTTAAAGCTCATGTTGTGAAGACACTATTTTCAGATGTTTCACTTCGACATCTTCGAGTCTGTTATTTAACGAATTCTTCAGTCGCCAGTGCCAGCTACACAGAAGCAGATGACTAGATGTGTGTATTTATTGAAAGGCTGTCGTGACACCTGCATCTGTGCAGTTATGAATGCCGTTTATGTAACCTAATGCAAGAGAAATGCAAAACTGTTGCCCGTGTAAAAATAGAGCATGTCACTCACTCTACAAAATGCTTTTGCTTCGTTATTATTAGTGGGCCCTGTGTGTAAGTTACATCTTAGACAAAATATTGTTGTGTTTTGCTCAATTTCACAAACAAATTTGGTCTCAACGATGCCACAACAGAAATGTTGCACATGGCCTGTACACACCGGGTCGAACATCGTCAGCGTTTTTCACTGCTTATACCGACGCGATTTCTCCAAGCTGTCGCCCTAAATGAAAAACAGAAATACCCTGGTATACAAGGTGGCGCTGCGCAGCTATTTATGCTTCTGACACTCGCTTATCACACAGAAGAAGAATGGAGCTTTGTCAACTGGCAAAAATGCTTGGATATTTCAAGCAGCAGCTCCGGTGATGAAGAAACCAACGAGAACTGCAGCTCTACATTAATCTCGCCGAGGTGCTATTTCTTCTACTTACTTTGTGTGCTCGGCAAGACACCAAGCTCCAGCTCCAGACACATGAACAAAAGCGATGATCTTCATCGTTCGATCTCACAGTTTTTAACACAGTGCGTCAAACCAAATGACGCTTTGATGCGTCGTGTTTTACGCTTCGTGTGCACACTCACATTGGCGCCGTTTGTTTAGCCACAAGGTGTTAAACGTCAGCGATATTCGCGTGTGAACAGGCATTAATTTGTTACTGAATGAATCTGTATTTTTGAATAAATTAGGCGAGTCAGTGATTCAACGACACATTTGTCAAGACTTTAATTTGCTTTGTTCCTAAATGAACCAAGTGCTCGAACAAATCGTTTTGGTTGAATGGCCAACTTTTGAATGTCATATTGTGAGTGTTACATGTTTTTAGCAGTATTTTTTAAATATGGAAAGGTTTGTTTCTAGTAACTGGCGTTTAGAATATATTCAGTATGGGTCAAAGATGTAAAAGGGTTCAAGCATAAATACAATAAGTGCAATGCTGCTTTGAATTGTTATTGTTTTTCCCCTGAAAAATTGCTAAATTTGTAATTTTTTTTCTTTTTTTACTGATTTACAGAAAACACCCTCTAAAATGTAATTTAGTGTAATGGTTTTGTCTGATTATTATTATTATTTATTAAATTAAAAGATTAATTCCTTTCACCTCAATACTAAATAGTTGTAATTTTACGTTATAAAAATTTGCGACTAGTCTAGGTTTTGCCCATTTGTCAGAAATTTTTTTTTCCACTAATTTAAAGCAGTAAAATTGAATATGCTCCATTATTCCTTTCCATTTTTGTAATATGTACAAGTCAGAATAAACATGACGTTTGAAATTTTACTTAAATATTGCGTTACACTGAATTACATTTTAACATTATTTTATCCACATTTCCAAATTTAATTCTTCAGAAATGTATCTAGCCTAATACCTTAGAAGTAGATACTTTACTTGCATTTAATGTGCATTCTAAGGACATAAAACATTTGTAAATTTATTTTTACGCTGACTTTTTAACGTGTTTGCTCCCTATGACTAAAATAACCCCTGCAGTTGATTTAAACCAAAATTTAGTTTACTCTTGGTTATAAAGAATAAATTAATTTCAAGAGTTAATTTAGTCAACTCCGAGTTCACAATGAAAACACACAGACAGAATGCCGAATCTGAGCGTCACCATGGAAACAGACGTTTAGAAGAGGCGTGCCACAGCAAACTCATTTTAAGGCAAGCTTCCAAGGTTAAAGCAAAAAAACACCCAATTCTGCAATCAGGGAAGGAGAACAGAGGCCTTTTTTATGCATGTCAATAGGGGAGACTCAGGCAATTTTAAGACGGTTAGAATTCAGTTCACGCCATTTCTCATTCATTTCTACGGTAGTTGTAAACAGTGATTGACTGTGGCACATCTCGAAATTCTGTGTTGTCAAGGTAGTAATATGATTGTTTATCAAGGCACATGTGATCCAAATTGACGTCACAATCTCTGACCAGAGCATATCGCCACCTACTGCTACAATTGTGCAGTTATTTCACTTCAAAGTCAACAAGTTTTACATAAGCTTTACAACAAGTTTTTTTACAAGGAGCATTTTAATAGGAGTTAGAGCTGCACGATTCTGGATAATTTGAGAATCATTTTTGTCTCTCAAAAACAGATCACTTTTCTCCCATGATTATGAACAAAATAATTTGTGTGACAAAATATGAAATTGCTGCAGTCTATTTAAAAGTGTTTATTTAGTTTGAATATATATGTATATGTGTATATATATGTATATATATTATATGTATGTGTGTGTGTTAGTGTAAATTTTTTATATTAAAAGAAATGAGAGAAGAAAAAGTGTTTTAATGAATGATTCAGTGACTCATAAAACAAATTCAAGTGCATTTCTCGGTAACACACCTCACTCATTAATTCTCAGGAGTGGTTTAGTTGCATATTTAACAGCAGCATTATGATTTCTGTTACATTTCTATATTTAAAATGTTACATTTTGTAGAATAAAGATAGGTTAGGTTAATAGTAACCAAAGGAAAAGGAATACATTTAATTACTTTTTTATTACTTTCTCAAAACAGGCAGTAATTGTGAATATTTTTGGTATAGTCACACTCTGGTCTAGGTGTTGATTTGGTCTTGATTTAGTTTTGACTACAACATTACTGTGGGGAAAAAACATAGATAAAGGTTAAAATGACTGATTGATTTAAATCAGTCTGTACTTTTTATTCTAGAAATACTTGGCATAAAATATGTCCGATTGCCAAATAATCTGATAAATACATACACTTTTAAATTCCGAATCCTTGATTATTGAGATGATACAATTTTTGTTTTGAAGAATTGTAAGGGGAGAACTGCTTGATGTTATAAAACTGCTTTGTAATCAAGAAATATAAGTAGGCCTGTATAATACTATGCGCTATATAAGTGGTCACACCCGCTGGAGTCTCATCAAAATGGCATGTATGTGCTGAATACCTCTGGAACAAATCCCATTTAGAAAGCAAGTTGCTATGGCTACTTACATACCCACAGAATTATCTCATTATCTTGGAACCGAAAGTTGAAATGATCTTTTTATGTGTACCTGAGTCACTTACCCAAGTTGCTTAACCTGCTACGTAAGGTGTTTGAGATCTAGAGAGCTGTTCAAAGCTCAAAGTTGTTACCCTTAATAGTCTCAGCCGGTTACAGTTAATGTTATCACTAGCCAAAAGCCAGTTTGTTGTGTCTAATACCAAATGAACATCTCGTTTATGTAGACTTTTTCATTCTTTCTTGTTTGTTGCTCCGGTATCAGAATAAACCATGAAAAATCATGATCGGTGCAGCACTTGATGGTTACAACATATTATGTTGTTAGTGTGATTAATTATTAACTTTTTTTATAAATGGTGCAAAATTTTCCGATAGTAAAACAGCGAGTACATTTGTAAGATCTTGACACAAGTGTTTCAAGCCAGACGTTTTTCACTATTTTGAACATTCTTGTTGTTGACCCAGGTGCTGAACTCGATGTATAATGTCTCGACACGGACGTTCAAAAAAATCCAAAGCTCACATGCTCACAGGACAGTGTGAGGGTCCTGGGGTCCATGTGTTTCTCTTCTGGACCAAAGAGGGAGAGCGCTGCCTGACTTACAAGGAGGGTGAGGTGACGGCTGAAGATCTCACCATCTTTGCAGCAAAGACTGTGGGTAGGTTTGGGTGTGGGTGCCAGTAAAAGCTTATTTTTTGTTTTTATCTCAGTCGTCTAAAATGTTTTCTGCCTTCCTTAGGGATCACTCCAGTCTGCCATGCCTTGTTTGCACTGTATGACCTGGCATCTTCATGTTGGTACAGTCCAAATCACAAATTTAATACAAAAGACCAATCTGGCCTTTTGTTGCACTTCCGTATGAGGTAAATATGAGATTGTGTGCACATCTGTACTGTGATATGCATCACGTCTGAATGGTGTTAAACTTTATTGCTTCATAGATTTTACTTCCGTAACTGGCACGGATTGGGTGAAAAGGAACCGGTAGTGACACGTTACTCATTACGGACTGGAACAGGAGCAGAGTCGGTGACGTCTCCTTTGCTGGAGATGACCTCCCTGGAATACCTCTTTGCTCAGGTGATGCAATCTCTAAAAATATTAAAAAGAGATTTTATTGAAACACTATGAAGCATCTGCGTTGCTCAAACTAAATAATCTGTCTTTGTGAGGGTCTTATTATATTGTTTCCTCCCAATGTTGGCATCTAAGATCATTTAGAATGAATGTTTTAATGCTTTGCATTACTTTAGGACAGCGTCATAAAACAAACCATGCACATGCTGATACAGTGAAGCTGAAATGGAGGAGCAGAGTTGTTACATTCACCATGCAATACAGATTTTCTCATTTTCTGAGTAGCTAGAACTCATTGTAGCTCTAACCCTAATCAAACTCACCTGGGGCCTGTTCCATAAACCAAACCAGGCTTATTTCAGTTAGTCTGACTTATTGCCAGTTATTTTGTATTTAAATAAGTCATCTGCCAAAAGCCTGACTTATCTGGTAAACTTGTTTTATGGAGCAGGCCCCTGAGCATGCTACTCAGTGTCTTCAGGATCGTTATATAATCACAGGTAGGTGAGTTTTTTCAGGGTTGGAGCTAAACTCTGCAGTTGCCTCGGACCTCCAGGGCAAGAATTGAGCAATCCTTTTATAGATCTAATTTTAAATGGTTCATCCGTGTACATGGTACATTTAAAAATAATTGTAACCTTGTCATGCTTTCTCAAAATGTCAGAACTGAACCTGCTAGAAATCCTATTAACAACCAACATATAGAATCAAGTCCCCGCCCGTTTTATACTTTTTAATGAATATGTTACGGTCGGGTGTGTTACATTTTATTATTTCTTGACTTAACTTGAACAATTAACCTGAGCTATGTGACACTGGGATCAGGAAGAGATGTAGAGCTATAGGTCCTACGCACAGTCAGGGAAAGCACGATGTTTGACAGACTCAACCTCTTTTTATTTTTATCTTTAGTGATGTTTTATCTTCTTCTGATGTTAAGAATTAACATTACTTTACTGCAAGTAGAAAAGAAGCCCTAAAAATAATCTCTGGGGTCCGAGACCTTTTCTGTGTGTGCCACAGTGTAAGTTTGACAGAAAGGCTTTTAGATTTGATATTGGATCTTTTGGTCTTAGTTTAGTTTTTTTTTAACCTTTTTCATGAGTCTGTGCACCTAATAATTGTTCACAAATATATTTAAAAATATATAACTGACAAATAATGTGGCATCAATTAATTTTTTTAGCATGTGAATCAAGATTGGTTGCTTGTAAAAATAGATGAGTTGCCAGACAAAAAATTGAGTGACTACTAAGTGACTGAGCTTGCATTTAGTTTGAGGAAGTGTAATAGCAGTGCTTCATATTCAGTACAAGCTCACCATGATGTTTTGAGAAAAAAAAAACATAGCAATAACAGAAAAACTAAAACGTTTTCTGTTGATAAATTGTATTTTGCAGTTTTTATGTACTAACTACTGTCCAATGAATTCTTCAAATTGTCTTATAAAAGTCTTTTAATGTTCTTTTTTTTTTAATTCTCTTACCAGGCGAAATATGATTTTGTAAATGACTTGACATGTTTGGATGCAGTAAGGGGAGAGGAAGAGATCAGTCGCTTTAAGAATGAATGTCTAGGCATGGCTGTGCTTCACCTCTCTTACACAGCACTGCAGAACGGCTTTTCTCTACAGGATGTGGCCAAGCAGACCAGGTGCGGCCTTCAGCTTTTTTACCGTTTAGAGAGAGATTTGAAACAAAGCTGTTTAAATAGGAAGTTAATTGATTTAAGATAGGTTTAAAATATGTTATTAATAAATGGTATAATTTGTTATGATGTTGTAATTTATAAAGCTCTCTTTTAAAAGAGCCATACCTTACAAAATTATTAACAGAATTTTATTAACGTTTTTTGGGGGGGGTTTCCGTGAACGTGGTCACACTTTAGTTAGCGACTTTTTCCACCATCTCTCATTTGCTGCTGTGTCTTGTTGAATTCTAAGTGATTACTCTCGTTACATATGAAATACAATGGAAATTGAATTACACTGCTTTTCCTGCAGTCCCTAAGCAAGCTGAAGGCTTTTAATGCTGTCATCCTTCAATGGCAAAACCAGCCATAAATAGCACGGGTATATTTGTAGCTCTAGCTAAAAAAACACATTGTATAGTTCAAAATTATCGACTTTTTCTTTTATGCCCAAAATCATATTCCATGATGATATTTAGTAAATTTGCTTTCTGTAAATACATCAAAACTTTATTTTTGTTTAGAAATTTGCATTGCTAAGAACTTTTAAAGGACATCTTTAAAGGCAATTTTCTCATTAATTAGATTTCTTTGCACCCTCAGATTCCAGATTTTTAAATAGTTGTCTCAGCCAAGTCCTGTCCTATCCTAACAAACCATACATCAATGAAAAGCTTATTTATTCTCCTTTCAGATGTATAAAAATGTCAAAAGAATTTACCCTTATGAAAGTTCTACAAAGTATGAAACACGTTAAATAGCAATTGCTGATATGTAAAAGTGCAATAGTACTGCAATAGTAAAGAATTTTCTAGCAATAGTTTCAAGGGTTTTTTATAATATAGTTTACATTTTTTTTTTTCTTCACTAAGGAGGAAGCTCCTTAATCTTAGCTCTTTAATCTTAAATGGAAAAATGTATTTTATGTATGTAAGTGTATATGAGCCTCTTTAAATATGTTTCCTGATTATAACACAGTTAAATTTAGAGATGCACCATATTGGATTTTTGCCCATATCTAATATGCCGATATTTTTCAACTCATTTTGGTCAATACCGATACCGATATATTTACTTTTATTTCAAGAGTTCACGCTTCCTCATTTATTCATAAAAATGTTAGCGGATTTGGCGTGCTGTCCGGCGGGCGAGCTGGGTGGACTCCGAGCCCTAGTGATTTGAACATTACCGAGGGCAGATCTCGGCATCCGGCTCGGACCCTGCATGCACCCCTAAGGAAGGCGGGAGAACAGGCGGAGGAGGGATGTAAAAGAAAGAAGAGATGCGGAAGGGGAGGAGATGGGTCTATTTATATTTGGAAGGATGGATCTGATTGGCTGGGGAGATGAGGAGATGATAGGACAATACAAATTTGTACGCGATCCTCTCGAAACTCGTTTAGAGAAACATCACTTAAAGAGTTCCAGCTTCCTCATTTAATCATAAAAATGTTATCGAAAAAACGGCCTCGTCTGAGTCGGCAAGCAAACGGCCTTGAGTTAAGCCGCGGACTCCCGTGGGAATTCAGAAGAGCTGCCTGAAAGCTGGTTGGGGAGCTGGGTCCTTGATCGAACTCGGATGAGTAATCGGCGTTTAGGCAGCTTGTCTGGTAGAGCGAGATCATGCAAAGAAAGACAAGATGCGGAAGGGGAGGAGATGGGTCTATTTATAGTGGAAAGGATGGATCTGATTGGCTGGCGAGATGATGCGATTTCGTACGCGCTCCTCTCAAAACTTGTTTAGAGAAACATCACTTGGAAATAACACCTAGTCTACAATGCAGAACTTTATAAGCATTTTTTTTTTTTTACATTTGGTTAGTTTTAAACAAGAACTTACTTGTTAGAATTAAATAAACAATAATCAAGGTTTTTTTAACAGTACTTTTGAAGCTTTAAACATAACTATAAATAAACTATAAATCAATCGCCACGTTTTGCACAAGAAAGATGCAGATAACGCTAACATTTTATTTTAAGGTTTAACATTTGTAGATAAACATATTATGCATTAATGAATAAATCAGTATATATAAAATTATTTGCTTTACACGTGTCATGTTTGTAATCTTTTTTTCATGTAAGCTATAGCTTTTGACCTTAAAATCAAAACATGCATAATAATTTTATGACTTCAATTACTGCTTTATTTAATCAGAAACACAGCCTAAATGTTATTTGTGAAGAGTATTTTACTTTTAATTGAATTAGAAGTGGGACAACAGCACCCCCTACCGTATTAGAGCTCCTTACCAAACGGGGGTTTGCCACCCGGGGGAGTCTGCCCCTGCACGTACTATTATTGTTTACTCTCCCATACATCGAACGTTTCGTTCTGTTAGTGCTATCACAGATTAATTGCAGCAATCCAAAACAGTCATTGGGCCAGTGTGGCCATTGCTGACATGATTTAACCTCTAGCACCCTGAGCACATGTGAGTTTATGTATTCCTTTTTATCGGCGAGACATATCGGCATCATTTTTCAAATCGAGCCGATATTTAAATTTAAAGCCCATATCGGCCATTCCGATATCAGTCCAATAATATTGTGCACTCCTAGTAGCTGTATCTAAACCTCTATATCAGGGGTTCTCAACCTTTTGTGACTCAGGGCCCACCATTGACTGTTTGAAAACATTTCGAGGACCACCTTTCCAA
>JAUCNO010001398.1:3900622-3940095 GCA_032353835.1 Enteromius viviparus | reverse complement strand
GTTTCCACTTTCCGTCATTTTTTTAAATATGACGCCTCCTCTCCCGGAGCCTTATGGGATAGGAAAGTGTCCATGGTCAGCTTGCTACAGAATTCGGCCGGAAGTAGTAGGTCATCCGGGTACTTCTCGCCTACTGAATTTTCGAATGCTATTAATTCGGACATACTACTCGCCTCGCATGCTGTTTTTCACGTACTATATAGTAGAGAAGTAAGCGATTTCGGACGCAGCATAATACATTTACAAATGTCAAAAATTAGCATTTGAGAATTTTAATTTAGAAAGAATCAATTGTTTTCTTTGTTTGTTTATATTATTTAGTAAGCTATATTTAGTAAGCAATAGTTTACCCCAAAATTAAAATTTGCTAATGAGTTGCTTTGTATGAAATACTTGGAAAGATTTAGCATCGGTTATTGTGATGTTTTTATCAGCTGTTTGGATTCATTCGGACGGCACTCATTCACTGCAGTTCTCCATTGATGAGCAAATCATGTAGTGCTAAATTTCTACAGAGAGGTTCAGATTAAGAAACACATTAACCTAAATTCTAATTATTGGGTAAACTGTTACTTTCACAGATTGTTATATATATATATATGTGTGTGCTAAATTGAAAAATCATATCTGGTTTCTTTATGTTTAAGCTTTAGAATGGCATAAATATGGCATTTATTTAAATACTGTTGTATATATGTAATACTGTCTGTCTGCAGTGAACTCTTTTGTGTCTGGGCTCTTCTACAGTGCAACAGACTGTTGAAATGGTGTCCAGCTCCTGACTGCCACCATGTGATCAAAGTTCAGTATCCTGATGCCAAACCAGTTCGCTGCAAATGCGGGAGACAGTTCTGGTAAGAGTCTGATGCAGAATGCGGTGCAGAGCTTCAGTGGATCAGCAACATCTTTTAGCTTTATATGTTAGCTCTACAATAACAGAAATGATGTTAGTATAAGCAGTTTGTTCTGCTGTTCACTCTTTTCTGCCATTATTGACTCAACATCAGCTGTGTGCATATGGCTTTGGAACAAAATTAGGGTGTAATGATATTATTTTCATTTTCGGGTGTATGACTCCCTTTAATTTATTTTTGTTTTGTTTTTGTTGTTTTTCTCAATAAATAGTTTCAATTGTGGAGAGAACTGGCATGACCCTGTTAAGTGCAAGGTATGTTAGCATCAAATTAGGCACTCGTTGTCATGTTAGCATTAGACATTTTAGGTTAGATTATTTCCATTGTTGAAATTGATATTATTAAATTAGATTTGTCCTGAGGTGGTCTTCTTTTCTTTTTTGTCATGCATCTACTCTTCAAGTGGTTGAGGAAGTGGATAAAGAAGTGTGATGATGACAGTGAAACATCCAACTGGATTGCAGCAAATACCAAGGTACTAAGGACCCATAAACGCTCTATGAAGATAATCGGTTCACTTGATATAATTTCTTCATTATTTCTTCATTATGATTTTTACAGTTAAATTGAAATTTGTGAATCTTGCCAATAGTCGACTGATAGTAGATTCATATGTTTGGGGACGGGGCAAAATAAGTGACTTATCATGCGACAGTCATCCTTACTGATGTTAACACACAGGGAAAATGTGTAACAGATTAAAAAATGTTTTATGTTTCCATTAAAAGATAGTTAACATTAAACGTCATTGAAACCCTAAGAATTTACAAAAACATTGTAACGTTATGTGTATGAGTCATGACAATAGTTATTAATGTTCTGTATTTGTTTTTTGAGCTGCATGCGCTGAAGATTATCGTTAGAATGAAGCATGATAGCAGAATTTTAGTCAGTGGGATTGCATTTATCTTTTAAAAAATACGCTTTAATTGTACAACATGATGTTAATATTACGGCTATCTGCATGAAGTCTGCAGAAGTGAACGTCTCTGAATGAACTCCTTTTTTCACAGCGTTTCATTATAATGGTGCTCTTATTATAGTGTTATATATATATGACAGTCCCAGTCATAGTTATTACTTTTCTTCATTGTCTTTTTTCCTGCAGCGTAACTCAGTCAAATGTTATACGACATGAATAATATACACAAATCGATATATTAAAACCAGCTGACCCTACTTGTTAAAAAAAAATCTTCGCCTTAATTTGAGTCTCGTTAAAGATTGAAATCCTGCTGCCAAGATGCACCTCTGTCAGTCACGGATTATGGAAAATGAAACTAAATTGAAATCTATAGGGGTGATTTATTCAGTATTAAAATAAATATTAGATAATATCATAACACCCCGCGAATATTCCACTGAGAGGTTGGGAGTCAGGCTCCTCAAATCTGCGTCTATTCGAGGACACCCCTAATATGTATATATGTGTATGCGTAAGTGCTATCAATTCAATCTATTAATTGTTTGACAGCGCTAATAATTTTAATCGGCAGCATGCTACAAATGATCATTAAAAATGTCAGTTCATTTGGGTATACCCGTTTTTCTTAGGAATGTCCCAAATGTCATGTGACCATTGAGAAAGACGGCGGCTGTAATCACATGGTGTGTCGTAACCAGAATTGTAAAGCAGAGTTCTGCTGGGTTTGTCTCGGCCCTTGGGAGCCTCACGGCTCTACTTGGTGAGTCTGCTTCACCTCTTATAATATTCAGTGTGGAACATTGAAATGACATGTACACATCACACTGATTACAGGTACAACTGCAATCGCTACAATGAAGATGATGCAAAGGCAGCCAGAGATGCTCAAGAGGTACTTCAGGCATTATTCGACCCAACATCTGTCATCCACATGTCATCCTTTAAGGAGACTCAAAATAGCTCTAGCAGTAAAGCATGACTTTTCCCTGTTCAGAGCAAACCACTGTAACTGTTGTTCTTTTTGGATTGAATGTATTTTATCCATGTCACAGCGATCCCGTGCAGCCCTGCAGCGCTACCTCTTCTACTGCAACCGCTACATGAACCACATGCAGAGTCTGCGCTTCGAGCACAAGTTGTATGCGCAGGTGAAGCAGAAGATGGAGGAGATGCAGCAGCACAACATGTCATGGATCGAGGTGCAGTTCCTAAAGAAGGCTGTGGATGTGCTGTGCCAGTGTCGCTCCACGCTCATGTTCACATACGTCTTTGCGTTCTACCTCAAAAAGAACAACCAGTCCATTATTTTCGAGGTGAGGGCGAAATCAAGTGTTTTTGTTTTTTATTGCTTAACCCCATGTGATTGATTCATTTATAGTTTCTAAAATGACTATGTATGGATAGGTTTACAAAACACTCCACCTGTTCTGCTGTTGGTGGGACTAGCGTTCAAACTTGATTTTTTTTAATAGTATTTCAGTGTTCACACTTGTCACAGAAATCAACACACTGATGTCTTACTGCTGTTGTTTTCCAGAACAATCAGGCTGATTTGGAGAACGCTACAGAGGTGCTCTCGGGTTATCTAGAGAGAGATATCTCCCAGGATTCTTTGCAAGATATCAAACAGAAAGTACAGGATAAGTATAGGTAAGAAACTTATAAAGAATCCAAATATTGTTTCTCTTGTTGTTGTTTTTCCTTTTCTAAATGCATAAAATTAGTATTTTAGTCTGAACTGCTGCTTGTACAGTTTGTGCAGTGCAGTTAGTATTATATACAGTATATACAACTATTATTAATGTTGTTATAGTATTTACTAGGGATGTAACGGTATTAAAATTTCACGGTATGGTAAAACTTTGGTATGAATGTCACGGTAAGGTATTTATTGAATCATTAACATAAAAAACAGAAGCTCAAAAAAAGTGGCAGAAGTGTTTATTGAACACTGAACATATCAATGGCACACACATTAGCCATCTATCTGTAAACTTTGAAACAGGAACTTTAATTTTAATAACAAAAATGTATTAAACCTTCCACACATCCGATTTAAAACCTGTTTTAGATTGCTAGATGACGTCATATATCAATTTGCATATTCATTACGTCAGTCTGTCATATTATCTTTCTTCTCTGTGGTCACAATGTTATTCAATACACCCTAAATCTCAATTTAACTGTTTTCATTGATATATTTAATGGTTTCTGTTGTCAGAAAAACGGAAAGAATAAATAGTAACTGAAATGCACCGTATTATAAGGCCTACTGAACTAGCTCTACCTTACAAGATGTTAATCTAGATAAAAATCCTTATTTATAATCGATTATAATTATATTTATAATTCCGAATAATGAAACCAAGTACACATAAGATATAGACTTTGATTTTTGCTCTATTTGCATGTAAAATAGAGTTAGAAGCAACATAATAACTATTTTAACTGAAAGCCCTGCTCCTCTCAGCCGCTCGCTGAACAGAACAGACGCAGAGAGGAGTGCACGTGCCGGGAGAACAAGGGCTCGGGCTCGGGCGGCAGTACCGGAGACTCGCTGAGGTTTTTCCAAGAAGTCTCTAGATTTGTCGCTAGTTGCTTTTAGGGAAAAATGTCGCCAAGGGAGTCTGAATGGTCGCTAAATATAGAGACAAAGTCGCTAAGTTGGCAACACTGTTCTGTAGCCACAACAGACCGCAAAAAAGAATGATGGGCACGCTTGGGCTGATGGGAATTGTACTTCCCGCTACCTCCCGTTCACTCCATTCGCCTGAGCAAACCTTTCTCAGAAGACCTATTATTTTATCGATTCATGCGACCACGGTATTATCGAAAAAATTTGATATTGCGGTACTGGCTGTAGCACTTTTAGCTTAGCAAAGATCATTGAATCTGATTAGAACATTAGCATCAAAGCATTTTCATGCACTGTGTATAATTGCGCCTGCTGCAGCCATGGTACGGCACCAAAGTTCCTTGATTATTACTTCTGAGTAATAGTATAGTTATATTGGCCTGGAAATTTTTGCAACTCTTAATTTTCCGTCGGACTTAGTACACAATGTAACTAGAAGAGTCAAGTTTTAAATAATAAAAAAATATCCAAAGTCATTTTTGAGTGTGACACTAATTGTCTAATTAGATTTTAATGATCTATGCTAAGCTACAGCTAAAAGTATCAGCTGAATGGATTTAAAACTCAACTGTTTAACTCTAGGGGAGTTTAAAAAAGAGCCTATGATCTAAAAAATGAAATGAAAATCATACACAAGGCAACATAAGGCAACAATAATCCTAACCTTGTGGTGGAATATACATATATGCATAAAACAGAAGATGGACAATGTTTGGATGATGTACTACATTTACTCAGGTTCTTAACTGTGCAACCAGTAGACAATCCGCTATCCCCCAAGCTGTAGGAGCTTAAAAGCAAAAAGTGAAGGGGAAGTAGTATGCAAATTACGCAATGTGCATTTTTTTTATTGTTGCTAGTATGTCAACAGTCATAGGGATCAATGATAAAATTGCAGATTTCGTGTCTATGCCACACACCTGAATGCCTAAACACACTTAATCATTTTAATATTTAGCACTGGCCCTTCAGCACTTGCATTACTTTTTTTTTTTTTTATATTAAAGATAAATCCATATATATGTCCATCCAAATGCTCTACTTTGATGTAAATCAACTGATTTCACAAGGCTTGAAAAACCCCAAGTACTGGGAGTTACACTGTACAGTACATCCTTGGATTCTTTTTGGGCTGATATTGTTGTGATCTATTTTAATTTATGCTACACAGCAGTGAGATCATTAGCATTTTAGCAGCATGGAAGCTGTAACTCAAATTACCCTTTGCAGGAAAGTCTATGAAGATACTGGCTAATTGCATTACCAAGGGCCAAGAGCTGGAACCGAAAGAGAGAATCCCCCCCACCCCCTCACCCCCCACACACACACACACCTTTTGTTACAGTGCATCTTTGCCTTAGAAAATGCAAGCTCAACTGACTGATTTATGAAAATATGCCATCCACACTGAGACGTATCCCTTTTTCTAGGTCAGGGTTATTGCTGTACACAGACTAGCCTGCATCACCAGAAAATCGCACTTGAGAAAACTTCTGCACTGCTAAGCTCAAAACCCCAAACAGCTTTACATAAATGACAGCACAGGTTCTCTACCTCAAACGCTTGCTTCAGTTGCCATTTATCATTTATGCAAACGCTATAAATGGTTTATGCTAGCTGTAGAAAATTCCGCTTAATTAAGAATATGACTAAACGTTCCGTGGCTGCTTCTCTGAGCCGTGCCGTAATGTGACAGAATTCATTAACATCACCCACAGAGTGTTTGGAGAACATTCCTGGCAAATAAATGGTGTAATAAAATCAGCTTTAAAGGCCAATACCGGTGACCCTGTTGCATGTTAGTAGCTAAATCAATACTATGAAAAGGAGGATTGCAGCTAAGAGTAGAAATTGCTCCCTTATCAATGATAGAATGTGTCAGTTCTATTTTAGCATTGAAAATGACCTTTCGCTGTGATCTAGTGTGTTCTTTCAATAGCTCCCTGCAGAGAATATCAAAATGCAGTAAGGTTTTTCACACTTGTCAAATGAAGGCTTTTAAAAAATATTCCTGCCTTTCCATGTCAATAAATTTCAACCTTGTGAAAAGCTAGAGCCTTGACAGACATCATATATATTCCATGAGGATTGACTTCTGTGCAAAATTTAAGTAAAGTTTTAACGAAACATTGAAAATTACATTTTTAACCAAACTCAAAAAGTAAAAGAAAAAGTCCATATGGACTATTGGGTGTGTCAATTCCATTTCAATAAGTTACTTTTTATCCCAGTGACGAGATTTATTTTCAGAAGTCTATTTCTGTACAGACACAAACCTTGAAGTCTTGCCTACAACAAAAGCTATTGGATATTTTTACTGTTATTGCCCAAGAATAAAAAGATACAGTTGGATAAACACACATTGACCTTTGTGACAACATGCCCCAGTAGCAATTCATCTGAATATCAACTATCAACACGAAATAGCATTTCCAAAATTGGACCTGTCAGTTCGTATAACTGTCCAGGTTAAAGAGACTGCAAAGTTCTAAAAATACTCCAATGGAGGATGCATGCAAGTGAGGAGTGATAATAGGAATATGTATTTTACCTTATATGTGGAACAAGAATATTTTCACTAGGGACTTTCAATTTTCCATGTGAGTGTGTCCGTCTGTTTCCTAACTCTGCCTCAGTAACTTCAAAACATAAGCCCATAATGGAGCCCACACTATATCTTTAAAGAACGAAACCTGCCCCAGGCTTACTGTAGAGACATCTAGAGGAAGTATACTGTAGGCCTACTGTACTTGGAAAGGGGGAATATGGATTTTCATGTGTTGTGCTAATCATGCACACAGTTTATTGGGTCGAAAATGTCGATAAAAATGTATAAATTCTTTTCTTACAAGGTTTTATGTTTGAGAATGGCATTTTCACATTTTTAAATGTGATTTACAAAATATAGCAGTACTGTTACGAAAGGCGTTCAAGTTCAAGTGCAACAGTTTAATAAAAAGGCTCAGAGTCAGAAAGCGTTCAATCACCGGCAGATGCAGTAACGTAGATAAGGACAGAGGCAAAGTCGAAAAACACAGCATATAGTCCCAACAGAGTCCTTGGGGAAAAGCAAAGAGGGAAGTCCAGGTCCAGGCACGAATAATCCAACAGATGGGATAGCAATATATAAAGAACACGAGTGAGAAGTAACTATATCAACAAACCGTGCTGGAAGCTAAACAAACCCCGGCTTATATGGCGGTGGATATCCGGGTGGAAGTGAACTGAGCTGTGGCAATGATTCCAAAATAAAAGTCCGGGTTAGGACATACAGAAAAGAGTACATGAATTCATAATAAAAGTCAGAGAGAGAGAAACAGGGAAACACACAACAGAAGTCCTGGGCGCTGAATGGGCACATCCAGCTAAATGTTCCAAGTACCACTACCATTATTATTATTGTTAGGGTTAGGTTATTGTTAACTAAAATATTTTAATAAAAATGGATAGAAATAAGTTCTGGTTATTCAGATTCTAGTATTTCAGATTCTATCTCATGCACACACACATGCACACACACTCACTCATACATATATATATATAAATAATAGTGGTCCGCTATTATCAGCCTCAACGTGCTGCGTTAATGTGAGACTCTTATCGCACAATAAAAAAAATATCAACGTTAACCTATTCACAAAGTTGTGTTGGGAGCTGGGTCTATACTACGCAAGCTATGATGACTTTCACCTTGATATTTTAGCGCCGATGTATTGGACTGTAGCCCTATGATTTTCATGTACCATTTCGGATGGGACTAACACCTACGTGTTTATTACAGAGGTGAGAGGGTCTGTTTTGTACATCTGGCCGTCACAGAGATGGGGGCCGTGGCGGTCCATCCTGCGCCGTGCAGGCAGAGATGCACAGACACAGCGCGCTCGACCTGGAGGATCGACATTTACCCCCCTGGCTGCACCTCCGTCGAGGGCGGAGAGGGGAGAGGAGGTGCCTCATGCACCCCCTGGGAAGAAAGGCACTGAGGGGGACCCCGGGCCGAGAACTCAGAAACCAATCGTCCAGCCGAGACAGATCAGATGGGGGTGCAAGCGGCACCTAAAAACCAAATCGTCTCATGGGTCCCGCTGTCAACTGCCCAGTCAGTAGGATGAAACGGCAAGAGAGCGTGAATTACACAGGAACACTTTCCAGAAGATTCTCTTCAGCAGACTAACACAACATTCACTGCAACGACGAGTGCTCTGAAGCGAAAAGCTGCAAGTGCAATCCAGCCGTGCCTTCTTATACTCACGCTGTGATAAGGTGCAAGTAATCTTACCTGATACTGATATGACAATAGCAACCAAGTCGCACGGCTGGTCGTGACAATATCACGAAATTCAATATCACGAAAGTTAGGGACACGAATATTTTATTATATTCGTAACTCCAACACGAACGTAAAACTACGATTCGATTGGATGCATCTTTTCGTGCTGGATTCACGAAAGTCGAGTAAGAATCGTGTCAGTACCATGAAAAAAAAACGTGCGACTGGGCTGGTAAGGCAGCTGCAAATTTCTGCCTTGATTTCGCCTTATTTCAAATGATCTTATTTTAACCTTTGCTGAATCACAGAAATGGACAATCAACCAGCTAAAGCATGTTCACTAGTAATGAATGGCCTACTGTGCAGCAGCTGACTTAAGAGCTTGTTTCCAAACAATAAACTTGAATCGTATAAAGCCTGTGTTTCATTTGATCAACACAAACACTTTTTTTCCTGTGGCATTTTTACTTCTTTCCGGCTTTACACCATTAAGAGCAATAGCTTTTCTTCTACAAAACACAATTTTAGCTTAATTTGCCTATTACTATTTCTAATAAAAGCATTTTAGCTTTTATCCCTGGCCACTTTATTCCACGGCCAGTGCAGATGTTAATTGCCTTTGCTGCAATAACAAGAACAGTATCTACTGACATGAAAATTAATATAACCAAATCAATGAGGCACTCGTCAGTCCGCCAAATTCTGATCCCAGACTAGATTAATGCATGGAGAGTCAGCTTCAATCCTGTGGGAATAAAGTTATACTGACTCCAAGCAGCCTGCGTTGCATTGCAGCTCTTTTTCTCAGTTGCTAAGACACAACCCTACAAACATTACAGACATCAAATGTTCAAGCTAAAATCAAACCCTCTGTTCAAAATAGAATAAACTTTGCCCTCTGCCAAGTCAGAGATGAATTTGCACCATAATATAGTAGAGCTGATTGGTTGAACATTTTGACGTCGCTGACATAATATGTGGTAAGGGTTTTCTCTTCCATGTTAATTTTGATAAGATACAGTAATGAGAGAATATCAAAATATCTTAATTAATGTTCCGAACATGATTGCAAATCTTATGTGTTTGAAATGACATGAGCATTTCTATTGCAACCAGTTGAGAACCACTGATCTATGTGATGAAAAACTGTAGTATGCTCATGATACAATTAGCCTTACTGAAACACATTTCACTGACGCAATACTAGTTTGTTACAAAGGAGAGAGAGATGGATAGAAATAGTGGCTCTAACGGAAGAAATAGTATTATTATTATTTATTATAAAAATTAAAGGCTCTGTACTTCAGTCGCGTTCCAACGGTGACACACAGGTGGCGTGCTATATTTTATAAAGTAAAAAAGTACTAATATTAAAGTACTAACTGCGTTGTCAAGTTAGCAATGCTGGAACTGATGTGTGTGTGTGTGTGTGTGTGTAGTTGTATCCTTACCAGCAGAATCAACTTGAAACACTTATTGTAATAATGCATCATTGTATAAAGGTCTGCTTTTATTTGTTTAATGCATTGTGCTTTTATAAAATAAATAAAACAGACAGGATGTAGCTTTCTGCAATTTAAGTTTCCTTTCAGTAAACAAATTAAGCATATCACAAAAATTAACTGAAACACAGCAACCTGTCGCACAGTTTTTTTAACTATTCAGTCTCTTAACTAAATCAAATATATTTTAAGGATTTATTCCTTGTATATATATGTACTGCAGTATATATATATATATATATATATATATAACATGATAATGTAATATAATACTTCGTATTTGCACATCTAGAAAAAAAGTAATTTGTACTGCCGTCTGTTGAAATTAAATAAAAAGAAACCAAGTTTAGTATTTGCTGTTGCTTTTTAGTTTTTTTCCTCTTCTCTCTGTTGTACCGGTATTGTATCGAACCGTGACCCCCGTACTGAGGTGTGTACCGAGCTGTATATCAATCGTGCTACCCCTAATACTAACAAGTACATATCACAGTAGTATCAAAAAGAAATGAACACTAGAGGCAGTAAAACTTTGACAGCTTTTATATGCCATTTCACTCCAATTTACAGAGTTTCAAACAATAAAGCGTCATTTATACTTGTAGAATATCATGCGAGTTCAAAACAGTTTTAATATGCTGGGATATTTAAAAAACTGCTGCTTTTGAACGGTAGCATCAAACATAGCTTCATATCTATGTTTTCATAGCTCAAGGAGTACAGTGATGTACTTGACAGATGAGATTTAGTTCAAATCCAGGGTAACTATGTCTAAATAACACGGTTGCACAAACAAGTGAAAAATTTTATATCAGTTTTGCATTTGTTAACACCATAGGTTAAGGGTTGTATTTGGTGTGACAAAATGACAGAGTCCACAGATATTTCAATTCTGAACTGCCGCAATACATACCAAATTAAACGTAAAAACAATGTTCCAGGGTTCACAAATTGAACCTGCTTTAGCACCACTCAGTGGACATCAGGGTCTTTGAACATGCAATAAGGCACGTAAAAGTGGTACAGAGGTACTATTTTTGAGACCATGTTGTTGGTTGAGGAGAGACCCCCCTCATGATTGTAAAGCGCTTTGGGGTGTATGACCATACATGATAAAGCACTATATAAGTGCGATATTCTTCTTCTTCTTCTCTTCTTCTTCTCGAATAGTGATTAATCCACTGAAAATCCTGATTAATTTGATTAGAGATTTTTATCATTTGACTTCCCTAATAAATGTATATACATGTAAATAATTTCAAAATATATACTGAATGATGTATACACACACGCACACATATAAACGTAATATTTTGGGTGTGATTAATTGCGAGAAATCATTTGACAGCACTGTTATTTATATTTTCTGGCCTTGACTGACATTGTCTTCAAGTACGTTTTTGATGTGATAGAAATGGCAGTAAATGATAATAAATCATTTGAAAAAAGAAATCATAAAGGATGTGAATTTAACATAGCAAAGAAGAAAAAAGTTATCCCCTGTGTCATGAAGTATTTGTAATTGAAGAAACACTGTTTTGATGGATGCAGGAGCAGCACTTGGGACGAGGGACCAGGACTAACATTTACTCAGGCTGGCTGAAGGTCCACGGCTCACTAGAGGATGAAGATGATGAGTCAAATAACAATCACCGCAACGTGAAAGGCATCCGAGTTGTCCTTAAAATTTTGGACCAGAGCCACAAGGATATAGCACTAGTAAGAGTCATCTGCTAATTTATAATGAACCGTGAAAGCACAGATGATATCTCATTGATTGTGTTCATGTCTAGGCATTCTTTGAGACGGCTAGTCTGATGAATCAGGTGTCGCACTGTCACCTGGTCTTTGTGCATGGAGTTTCTGTCAAGGGATCTGAGAGTGAGTGCTGTGCCCTTTAAACTTCCTCTTTAAAGTTTCACAAGTGTCGTCAAAGCTGTTTTGTTATTGTTGTCTTTTTTTTTGTGCAAACTGTGCTTTTTACCATCTGCCAAACATGTGTCTGTTGACTGTGAGCAGACATCATGGTGGAGGAGTTTGTGGAGTTCGGCCCATTAGACGTATTGCTGCACAGAGAGAAGGCGCGTGTCACTCCTCAATGGAAGTTTGCTGTGGCTAAACAGCTTGCCAGCGCTCTTTGCTATCTTGTGAGTTATTCATTCAGTATGGGATTTTTAACATAGAACAGCTTACATCAGTAATCGCCAAGATCATTCACTCGGATCATAAGCAGACATATTTCACCCCAAAATCTGACCCTTTTTTTTGTTTTTGTTTTTACGTGGGAACATTATATAACAAAAAAACATTTGATATTTTGATGAGCAAACACACCTTAAAATATTTAAAGTAATTTAATTCAAGTGAGATTAGATCATTCGTTAATGTTTGTTAGTTTTTTGTGCATTATATAACAAAAATCTTAAGTAAAACTCATGAATATTTAATATGAAAAATATTCAGAATTATTCAAATAGTTTTTGCATAAATAAAGCCTATTTTTAACAGTTACATCTTATTCTTATTACTGTTAAATACATTATTTTGTAAAAAACACTGTAAAAAATGTTTGTGATATGACCTCAAAATAACAATTACTATTAAACTAAACAATTACTTAATTGTTTGCATTAAGTTAATTGAAACGTATAATTAGTTACATATTTTCCATTGTAACATTATCAACAAAGCCAATAATTATTACTCTAATGTGAACAAATATAACAGCTGTATACAGTTATGATTATTACAATAATTTTTATTTAAAGTGTATTTGATTAAGGACAGAATGCTTGTCATACTGCATTACAGTAATGATGGAGACATATGAGATAAAGTAATAATTAAATGTCGTAAATTTTTACAGCATCATAGTGCAATATATGATTTATTTATTTATTTTATTTTTTTAAGTTTTGTTTCCTTTGAAATTTGAAGTCTGACCCATCCATAACCTTGTTCTTCACAGGAGACAAAGCGTCTGGTCCATGGAAATGTCTGTGGCAAGAATATTCTGGTGGTCAGGAAGGGTTTGGAGGAGGGCACGTCCCCATTTGTGAAGCTCAGTGACCCTGGCATTTCTCTGTTGGCTCTGTCTCGTGGAGGTAACCGAGAACGATGTTGTTATTCACACGTGCTGCAGAGAAGAGTACATCCTGTACCCCTCTATCTGTGTCATTTCTCTAGTTACCTCAGTCCGCTTGTCACTACTGTTTACTTCATCAGATTCTCTCATGGTTCACAGAACAGGAAGCTGCGAACCAACCACTTCCTTATGGTGATGCATACTTCCTTTAGTCAAGCACATTTATTAATGTCAGGATGATCATATTTACAGAAGTGAAGCAGCTGTCCAGAACGTGCAGAGACAAGAACCATAATTATAACAATTATATTATATTAATAATTTTCAGTACATTGTTAATCATACAGATACCTCAGATCAATTTGTTTTTGAGAAGACGTGTTGCATTACTTTTCATAAATGAAATGTACCTGACTTCTATATTTTATCCATTCAAAAGGCAAAGTAATGTAGCGCTGTGTTTATGGTTCGCTACGCGATGCCGTCTTTTACCATAAACCCTGTATATTACAGTCAGCAGAAATGCTTCTCTATCGCTGCGCGTCACGCTCCTCACAGGACAGATCTGCAGAGCAGTGTTTGCCATTCAGGGTAACAAACAAAGTATAGAGACGATGTAACTAATAAGTGTATGGTGTAGAGAGATGTTGTATTCATTAAAATAGTAGTTTCTAAGATCACAAGGAGAGAAAATTTGCAAATGTAAAAAAAAAAAAAATTATAAATTTTTTTTTATACAAAAGTTAATATTAAGTGACTTAGATTTTAGGAACACTGTTGTTTGCTCTAATTCATCAACAAAAGTTCTAGTCTCTAGTCTCGCACTCGAGAATGAATCTTTGCTTTTGAACAAATCTAGTGAGTCGATGATTCAATGAGCCATTCAAAAAGAGAGTCACTTGCTTCATTACTAAACTAATCAACCGTTTAACTGAATCGTTGTAATGGATGATTCAGTGAGAAAGACAGTGAGTTACTGCCACCTACAGGCGGGTATAATCAAACAAACACAAAATTCAATGTTCATTGTTCTCATTGTTTAGAAAGTGTCTTTCTAAGTTCTTAATAATAATATTAAAAACTAAAGTTTTTGCAAAGTGTAAACTATTAAAAATAGCAACTCTCCAAATCTTGGAGAACCATTCTATATATATATATATATATATATATATATATATATATGAAATCATTCTTTAATTTAATGATTTTAATGATTTTAATGTGCAAATTTACAAACGCAACAAATCTTTATCTGGATTCTGACCTTTGTTGATCTGTAGTGGATGATGGCCAATGTAACCTAATAATGTAATCTATGCGTAAGAACCTGTTTAATTAATTAATAGATATGCCATAACATACTTTTAATTCGACTGACTTTAGCCTAGATGGTTTCATCGGGCACACGTGCCTAGACCCAAGTTAACTTAAGTAAACTTAAGCCTATGATGCTTTTGGAAAACGCAGCCCTGGTTTGTGTCGCCGCTAATGATGAGTCATGAAATTGGTCTAAGGTTATTGTGCTCTGGGATGTTTCCCATAGATTTGTTTATTTGTGGCAACCTGCCACAATATTAAAAATGACTGTATTTCTGAAGGAAGACTGTCTTCAGAAAATGTCATTTTTATTTCATCCTGCATGTAAGGCAGCGTTTGTAAGCTCAGAGCTGCTTTGTCTACAGCCGTTACCGGGAAACCTCTCGGTTCTCGTGCTTAAGGCACCTCCTGCTGGCAGAGAATGAGTTTGCATTTGTAATAAATCTGTCTGATCTACGCAGCCAACATATTTTGCTGGTTATCAAGAAAATAATCTACTCTAGATTCTATTTTACTGGGATGGATACAGGAAGTTAAGTTAGTTAGCACTCTCAAAACCTGGTAAAATCGCTGAAGCTGTTTACACTATGAAATGAATATGTTGGTTCGTTGTTTATGACGAGAGAATTTGAGTGAGGTATTTATGCTGCGTTCCAGGCAACCCGTGTTTTTCCAAACTTCTACTGGTGAAAAAGCACTGGAGCAGCAGTCAAACCCTACTGCCATGCTTGTTTGTTTACATCTAGCTACCACAATTCCTTGCGCTTAGGCAGTTTTGCGTGATTTGCCTGGAACGTTACAAAGTCATGGGTCGTGGTATAAAGTCGTAACTTACGGGCTCAAAAACCTACCTGTAACGCAGCATTAGTCAAGTGAAGGAGTGAAGAAAAAAATACCGCATTTTAGCAGTCATTTATCTGAACGCCTCTGATTGGTCGTTGCATTCATAAGAATCGAACAGAATCGATTGTGAAAATATTAAACACTATTTTTTTCTAACACTGTGTTTTGGAAGCTGCTTTTAAAATCACAAGTGGACAGTCTGCTCAAAAATCTTGAATGGTCATGACACCTGCTCTAGTGATTAATCAACGACTGAGAATCTGCATATCAACGTTTCATGTCAGAAAATGACAAGGTGTTTGTTTCATATGTTTGTGTTTTACATGAAGAGCGTGTGGAGCGCATCCCGTGGATCGCTCCGGAGTGTATCGCCGGCGGGGCCCGGATAGGAAGCACGGCGGACCAGTGGAGCTTCGGAGCGACTCTGCTGGAGATCTGCAACAACGGAGATCTTCCTATCAGCGGCAGCACACTGCCTGAGGTACGGCTTCCTCCAGCTGTGTACTGACAACACACACTCGCACCGCTTCTCATGAGCTCTCCTCCCTCTACAGAAAGAGCGATTCTATGAGACGCAGAGTCGCCTGGCCGTGCCATCTTCTCAGGAGCTGGCGAGCTTCATCAGCATGTGTCTGACCTACGACCCTGCTGCAAGGCCCTCCTTCCGGACCATTCTAAGAGAGCTAACAGAGATTCAGATTAAAAGTGAGCGCCATCTGGGTTTTTCTATTGGTTTCTATGGTTCAATTATGGTGTCGGATGTTAAAGTAAAAATTCTGTCATCATTTACTCATCCTCATGTTGTCCCTAACCTCAAAAGAAGAGAAGATGTCTTCTTTTGTCCATATAATAAAATTTAATGGTGCTTAATGTTTGGTGTTTGGCCACCAATGTTCTACAAAATAGATATATATTGTGTTCTATAGAAGCAAGTCATGTCGGTTTTATCATGAAGGTGAGTAAATGATGACACAATCACCATTTCTAAGGGTAACTATTTATTTAACAGTATCAATCCAACTCTCTTAACGCATATAAAAGCTAAGTTGAAGCTGAATTCGTGATTGCTCTCTTATTAGCAGCCCAGTAAGCAATTACAAGCATTTCCCTGTTCTTGCACAGAAGCTGCGATGCTATTTAATGCAATTAGAAACCATCTAATGTGAGAAGATAGAGAGGCTACTTCTGCTGCTAATAAAGAACATGTTGTCATTCTTTCACAAATGCAGAACAACCATTTAGTGCATCTATCAAGCAAAACATGGAATTTATTTTAAGATCTCTCTCATTTCTTTTTATCTGCACATCATAATAGTACTTGTAAAATTAACATATTTGTTTGCAAAAGAATTTCTTTTAAAGTCAACAATGCACTAACCAATATCTTCTTACATCTCACAAATATCACTTTGAAGTATCAGTTACAGTGTTAATACTTAAAAAACAATTGTTTGTAAATTCAGAAACTGATACCTTATTGTCTTCTTCAATAAGATCCAGACATTTCATCCGAATGTGAGTCACTCCCCGACAGAGACCCCAGTATTTTTTACAAACGTTACCTGAAGAAGATCAGGGATCTGGGAGAGGTCAGTTTACGTTTTCTGCTCCATAATTTGTTCAGGACTTATCATCATATTTCAGTTTCATATGATACTCTTTGGCTTGCTTTCAGGGACATTTTGGAAAGGTGATGTTGTACGTCTATGACCCTGGCAATGATGGAACGGGAGAATATGTGGCGGTGAAGGCCTTGAAACAAGAGAGTGGAAGTAACCTCCAAGATTCCTGGATGAAGGAGATCGAGATACTTAAATCACTTTACCACAGCAATATTGTCAAATACAAGGGGTGCTGTACTGAACTGGGTGAGCATTAGTTTATAGCCCACATTAAATCACAGCTCAAGTTCATTAGATTTCTACATTCTAGTGAATGGCTAAAAGACACCTGCATTTGAAATAGATATAGCATAAAGCATAAAGAAAAATAATAAACAAACAGCTCTGGTCTGAGACAGTGAACTTTTAGTGTTTAGATAAGTGCTATCAATCACGATTAATGTAAAAGATATATATGTTTGTGTATATATTTATGTATATATATATAAACACACGTATATAAAATATATACATTTTCAAAATATATACTGTATGTGTATCATATTTACAAATATGAAATGTTTCTTAAATATATACATGCACCATGATTAATCGTTTGAAACTAGTTGAGATACTATTATTTTCATTGAAATTTCAAACTGGACATTATTTTATAGTTCTCGTTTTCAAATTAGTTAAGGTTTTTATTTATTTATTTTGGTATAGATTTTATTCATGCTTCCTTGGCCACTACCTAAAATGAATGAAGTCTCTGGATTTTAATTGATTTCTTTTAGTTGTTTGTTTATTAGTGTAATATGCTAATGTAAAGATAAAAGTTCACAAATACACCTGTCACATTCTTGGAATATTCATCCAAATTTAAACGTTAAGGGATTTTTTTTATATTTATATTTTTATTACAGACCATCAATAATTCTTCTCTTGAATAACACCTCCACTTCCACCAAATGTATGAATATCAACTGAAATTTTGTTTCAGGAGGACAGGTGGTTCAGTTAATCATGGAGTATCTCCCGCTGGGAAGCCTCAGAGAGTACCTGCCCAAACATCGGCTGGGAATCGCACAAATTCTCTTGTTTGCGCAGCAGATCTGTATGGTGAGGAACAAAGACTCTTTAAAATTCATACTGCAGATACTAAACTCTACTAGTCCTTGCTCTGATGTCCCGTCTGTCCTGCTGAACTCATAGGGGATGGACTATCTGCACTCCAAACGCTACATCCACCGGGATCTTGCTGCACGGAATGTTTTGGTGGAGAATGAAGGTGTGGTCAAGATCGGTGACTTCGGCTTGACAAAGTACATTCCCGAAGGGGAGATCTACTATCGTGTTCGTGAGGATGGAGACAGCCCTGTGTTCTGGTAAGCTGTAATAGCCTGAGGCTTGGGGAGATGGGTAATGTTCTCTAATGTTGATAACATCCTGGAGAGTGCTTTTATCAAAACAACACGATCTGTTAATGGATTTATGGACGACATTAGACAATGTGATGTAACTCAGTGAAAGCATAAGTATGTTTGATATCCATCTACACAATGCTTGAATAATTACGCAAGATTTTGGCAGTCTTTACATTTATCTTTGGACTTTGATTTATCTCTGGGGTTAAAAGAAAGAGCAGTTATTCCAAAACGTTTTTTTTTTTTGCTTTTTAGGTATGCCATAGAGTGCCTGAAGGAGAGTAAGTTTTCCTTTGCGTCTGATGTTTGGTCCTTTGCTGTGACCCTCTATGAGATTTTAACCCACTGCAACCATCGCCAAAGCCCCCCTTCGGTATGTCTCTCGCTTTGATTATTTTGCATTATTTGCATAATGTTTTAATTTAGAATTGTTGCACTCTGTAATGTTCCAGTTTTGCACATAAAGAACCTGCAGTAACCAACAAAATGACTAAAAATTTTATTTCCATGCATTGTATAATACAGAGAAACAAATGGTCAACAAACAATTTGATGTGACGCAGTGTGATTTTTATATATATTATTAATATTATTATTTTTTTCTTTTTTAGTTTTTCTTCTTAATTTTAGTTTTATTTTTTTCATTTCAGTATTAGTTATTTTATTTAAAAACTAAACAAAAATGTTTTCTTGGCAGCTAGCTGAAATAAAATGAGCTTCAAAATTTTTATACATTTTATTTTATTTGAGTAAATGTTTTCATTTTTTTTTTCTTAAAATATTTTTTTGAATGGTTTTAGTTGTGGTGAACCCTAGTGTAAGGCAGCAGTGAAAAGGATTGTTCATGGAGTAATCATGAAGTCATTTTTATTTTTGTGTGAACTAACCCTTTAAAAATAATCAAACTCCATGCATAAAACCGTCCAAAGTAGGTAGAATGTTCACAAAATGCAGTGTAATCATTCATCAGAATTTCTCATTTGTTAAAACAATTATTTTTTTTTTTTTTAATTTAAAATTGTGAACTATTCCTAAGTTTGCAGTGTCTTTTAAATTGATGGATGACCTTCCACACACGTTTTCCATAGAAATTCTTTGAGATGATGGGAATGGTCCATGGTCAGATGACTGTGGTTAAACTTATCAGCATCCTGGAGAAAAACGAGAGACTGCCGTGCCCTCGAGACTGTCCTCGTGAGGTACTGTGGGACAAGGCAGCACAAATATTCATAAATGCAAAAAAATACATTTACATGCATATTTTTACGTATTGATTTGCACAACCCATGAATCCTCATTGCAGGTTTATTTACTGATGGAGCAGTGCTGGGATTTCAACCCTGGGCAGCGTCCATTATTCAGTTCCCTGGCTGAGTCTCTGAAGGACATCCGGGAAACCTACAAACAGCAATCGTCTGTGCAGCTTGCTCAGCTTAACCATCGCTGACCTGTTTTCTCTGTGCCGTTCTCACAGCCTGTAACCACAGCACTTCACTATGAGCTTGACCACACTTAGCTCATTGGGCTGTATTTTTAGAAAAGAGGATGTTTTTTTTTAAATGTTCAGTTGAGGGAACCCACATACTGTACCTCTCTTTCTACCAAAACTGTGTTAGACCCAGAGCTTGGTTCTATAAACCTCTCTTCGAACTGTTTGTGGCTTTCAATCACTCGAGAGGGGAACAATAATTTATTGTTATTCTATAGCCACCAGCTCCAGCATCAGCACAGGTGCTCTGTCAGTGGGAAAAAAAGGTAACAGTTATATAAGTGCTCTATAAAGCAACCGTAAGTTTTTTTTTCATTGAAATAATCTATTTCAAAATCATTGAGGTGGTACACTGACTTCTCAGAAACAGAAGCCATTTGCCTTCTTTTCCACACTCCACTGCAGACGTCTCTTCTGGTAGTGCGTATGTCTGAGTACAAAATAACTGCCAAAGCGTTGACTTGCTTTACGGCACAAACAAATGCACGTTTACCGCTGTCCACTGTAAAAACTACAGTGAGAATTAACTCTAGGGGTCGCAAAAATACGAAAAACTACATACAGTTGCTTTAAGTCACGAATCTTGCTCTTGAAACCATAATAACCAAAGAACGCATGGTTGTGGACATTATTCATTCATTGTTTCATTCCTAATGTAACATATTATTGTGTAAATACTCTCAGGTGTGTTTAGTTGCTTACAAGTTTACTTCCTCTTTCTCCAGTCCTGCTGTTTATATATATATAACACACACACACACACACACAATATATATATATATATATATATATATATAATTGGGAGTAAGCAAAGACTGTGATTTGAGACAATTTGACAATTCGAAAGAATTGAGATGTTTACAGAGTGTTACAAATGCCGCTTTGAATGTTTTTCTTTTTATTTATATTTTCTCTTTTCAAAAAAAAGTGCAATTCTTCTCACATTTTATTTGTATGTATTTTCCCTTTTGTACATCATCTTGTGTGAAATGCTTTTGACTTAATGTCCCACTGAATGTATCTTCTTTAATAAATATAAGTATTGGACGTGTATACTGAAATACAATCTTCTGGAAGTCATTGTTATTTAAAAGTGGATCCTTTTGAGTTTCCATTCATTCAGAAACAGCATAAAATAAAAATGAACCCTCGTCTATTTATCTCATTGATGTTTAGTGTAAGAGTTAATTCATGTATATCTTTGTTTGACCCCATAATAAAATATGACTCAATTTCTCTATAATATTTTCACAACAAATCTAGTGGGAACCATTAGCACCTTTAAGGCTACAGACTTCTTATACCTTGATCTGGTAACCAGTCCCTATTTGTATGAGGGGACAGAAAAAATAGCTGTACGCATCTTGGTATTAATAAAAAAACAAACCCCGTGAAACTGCCCAGACCAAGGACGTATAGTCTATATTAAAATGTTATTATATACAAAATTATATATTTCAACCTGCATCCTTATTCATACATGTTACCAGGTTTTTTTATTAATTAATTTATTTATTTTCTTTGAAAACAAACAAAAAAGCAAGATACAGAGACCATAAAAAGAACAAGGAAATGTTTTTATGTAAATATTCTCTGATGATATCTGGCAACCCACCTGCTTTGTGTTCAAATTTGAGACGTGACTCGTTAGCCCCGCCCCTCAGGCCTGAAAGAAAAACGCATTTCCTCTCGTCCAATCAGCGGGCGAGTTTCTCGCATGTGTGTATTGTTTAAACTGGCCGAAGCAAACGAGCGAGCGCACAAACTTCCACACGGAGATATGGCGGCCGCGGTGTCCGTTAGCTCAGCTGCCGGAGACGAGAAATCCTCCACTGCTGCCAATTTTGCCCCGAATCCACTCTTTAAAAGTTACGACCAAGCAGCCGAGCCCGAAAACTGGGGGTTTGAAACGGCCAAACACGTTGACCCGGACACCGGCGACGAGGGTTCACCGACGGCCAGCGACTGTTCCCGACGGCTCGATGATGAACCGACGGCCCTCGGTCCAGAAGAGATTGCTAGTCGTTTGGAAAGGACGAGAAGAGAGTTTTATAATCGTCGAAAAATAATTATCAAGAACCTCCCCGCCGATATCAGCAATCAGGTTTGCAACTTACTTGATACGTTAACGTTACATCAAACAATTGGATGCGCGTCCCAAAAACCTCTTCCAGATTCAAGTTATCGCTGACTCAGTAACGTTAGTTAACGGGCTGGGTTTCAGCATGGTTTTGGTGTCAGTGTTTGAATTTAGTGTGACAACCAGGTTAAATGATCAGTGCAAGAGAACTGTTTTGATCACACTGAACCTCGTGTCATCGCAGCCATTAAAGAGCCGCGGTAACGGGACTGAGTCCGGTGTGAGGTGTGTGTGGTTCTGTTGAACTGATGACCGGTCGTTTAGTCCCCGGATGCTAATCCTGCAAATGTGCTAAATCACAGCTTGCTTGTCACGAATGTTTTTGACTACCTGTTAGCCAGAGTCTGGCAAGCACTTATTTTGTAAAACCAACTAACGTTACAATATGTATTTATTTTTGGGCTTCACTCAATACTCCTCAATCCAGTAATGACAACTATATTTAGTTTCACTTAAATGTTTATTCGTGAGATACTAGAGCTTCTCCATTCAGGAACAGTACATGCTTAATTGATCACAATAGCTCAATTAAACCTTTTTCATTCATCTTTTTCCCGTTATACCAGCAGTGACTAGGTACGAGTGTCAAATAAAATCACAGCCATCTGTACACGTCATGGCTTCTCATTGTCTGTCAAGTGTTTCATTGGTTTGAAGGGTTTCTTCTAGAAATGTCATTGTTCATACTCCCAAAACATTTGAATAAAGTTATTCCAAGTGAAGTATAATTAAATAAATAATTAATTAATAATTTTTTTAATCAGTGGCTTGAATGTGGTTTGCACCATGAAAATGGCCAAAGAGTGTTACATGCCATTAAGAAAGGTCACACATTTTCTCAACTAACTTTTTCAGGTGGTCTGTACTATTAAGATTTAAAAAGATTCTTCCGGTTGAGGATGGTGCTGTTTACTAATAACTATTCATAGGTTTCTAGTTGGCTAACCTAGTGCTTTTCTTTTAACACTAGTATATATTCAAGACTATTAACAGTTGCTTTTTACTTGTCATAACTAGTCAGACTGTGTAAATATTTAGTAATAAACATTTTTACCAACCATTTAGTAATGTTTAATATGTATTCCGTTTGTTGCTCGTAGCTCTTCACCAGTTACCATGATAACGTTTCATTTTATTTTATTCATTTTGGAATTGTTTGACAATATTTTATTCTAGATGTTACTAGCTGCTCCATTGGGATTCTTTCTTTTTTTTTTTTTTTCTCTCTCTCTCATTATATTATGGGAATGAGCAATGTTCAAATAGCTGGGTTGGTTCTCGTTCTTTGTGGATGTGGTTCTCTTAGGAAAATGCTTGATTCATGGGGAAAACCGGTGCGTGTGTGTGTTTGAGTGACTCTAGTATTGTTCCAGTTCGGAATGGGAGCAGTGAGGATGACAAAGGACAGAAGGCGCCGAAACAAAACATTTTGTTTTCACTGACACTGAAAGAAAGTGCTGGTTCATATTATGGTAACACGTAGGAAGCCTAAAACCTAAAGTGGATGCTTTGGGTTGGCGGGGGGGCGTCACTCAATCATAACCACCGAAAGATCAATTTGTGACACTTTTGAAATGAGTTGTGGGAATAGAGCTGCAAAAATGATAGCTGAGCCTTTTAAGCTGGTTTGAATCTATTGGAGGTTGTTGTTGTTGTTCATGCAGAATGGAGGATACAAGCATGATGGTTAATGAATGACCGTCTTCCTGATTGGTGAATTCTTTTTTTCTGTTTAGGAGGTGCATGAGCTGTTAAGTAACTATGATTTGAAGTACTGCTTTGTGGACAAATACAAAGGAACAGGTGTGTATGAATCATCATATTATCACACAAATGGACACTTGTTGTTGGGTGCATTTTATTGTTGTTTTTTTATTAATCTGAGCACACTGAGTCTTTATTTAGCATCAACTCAACCCATATTTTATTGTAATGTTTACATTATTATTGACCAGTTATTGTTACTTTTGTTTGTTTGTGTTTTCCCTATTCAAGCCTTTGTGACTCTACTGAATGGTGAGCAGGCCCAGTTTGCGATAAAGGAGTTTCATCAATATGTTCTCCGTGAGCGTGAGATCTCAGTGCAGCTGCAGCCGACGGACGCTCTGCTATGCATTGCCAACCTTCCCAGGGCTTTCACCCAGCAACAGTTTGACGAGCTCGTTCGCCCCTTCGGAAACATTGAGCGCTGCTTCCTGGTGCACAGTGCCACCACGGGCCAGTCGAAGGGCTATGGCTTTGTGGAGTACATGAAGAAGGACTCTGCAGCCCGGGCGAAGTCAGAGCTGCTGGGGAAGCAGCTCGGGTCACGAATGCTGTATGTACACTGGACAGAGGTTGGCTCTCTCACGTTTCCCATGCTGCACTCGTGCTGCCTCTGTGTGGACCGACTACCTCAAAACATCCTCACTGCTCAGGATCTCCGCAGTGTGCTGACTGACACACACGCTCCCATTTTTTGCCAGGTTGGTATGAGTGCTTGGCCCACCTGACCTGAGTGAGTTTAGTGGTTTGTTTTTTTGTCAGATTTTCTGTTTAAATGTATGTTTGCCTAGTTTACTCGTCTCATATCCTTTAAGGCGCGTTCACACCAAGAGCGATAACACATCAACTATTATGTCGTCACCACTGAACGATAACACACGGTGCACATTTATTTATTGTATGTTAGGGCTGTCAAAATGACTGAAAAAATACATTTGCATTTTCTGCCACAAGAGGGGGCATCCGACATCAATCCTGATTAAGGCATTATTAAGCCTCTGTAGGCTTTTTAGTCTGGTAGTGTATGATGCCCAGTTTTCCTTTCACTATTTGGAGAGTCTGTAAGTGTATGATGCCTAGTGTTTTAAAAATCTCTTCAGTTTTTAAGTTGCATAGTGTATTCCAGCCTTTATAATCACCAATAGTTCCAAGTAGGGCTGTACGATAGTCATCTCATCAGTAAAGCCGATTCTTTGATTAGTAATAAATCTAATCTGCACAGATCACGTTTTGTACACCAAATTTACTTTTTTTTTTTTTTATCATCGTATGATAAGAGTAATAAGTTTCTTATTAGACTGTGTACAATAAGACTTTAATATTAAGGAAGTAAATTGGGGGGGGGGGGTTCGATTTAATTTGATTTAATGTCATTTGTATGTACTCGGAGGCAGATGGTAAGATATTGTAATCAACATGCAACTTAATTGTTTCTCCAGTGCTAGAGTTTTAATTTGCAGCCATTGTGGCCGTCTCTTTATATGCTCCTATTTACCTAATTATCTGGCGGAACATTATCTGCCTTTTGCGAGATTATGGTGATGAAATCTAGGGTGCTTGTGTAGATACTGCTAATGAAAAACTGGCAGAAATATTGAGCTAATGTGACTACTGAAGCAGAAGCTGGGATCTATCTCAAGCTTCAAATTTTTCTCTTGCTTGCTGTTATGCTTCAGTTGCTCTGCTGACACTTATCCACTGAATGACTGGCGTTTATCCAGTCAGGCTGGAGTCTTCAGTTGAAAATGTTAACGTCCTCATCGCTTTCTTTTTTTTTTCTCAGTGTTAAAAATGCCGTAATGGAATAATTTACCCAAAGATGAAAATCAAGTGCGCACCCTTATGCCTTCCAAAACTCTGACTTCTCTCAGTTTCTTACCCAAACCTGTCATCTAGCTTAAATACACATCACTACATGACCGTAAAATATGCTGAGGAGATTGTAATTCTCTTAAAACATTTTCATTAGAATCAGATTAAAGTTCCAGATTTAAAATTTCATGGATCACTTACTCGCCTCCATGCCATCCAAGTTTTTCATGCATTTCTTTCTTCAGTTGACAAGAAAGTAAGAAATGAAGAATTTTTTCTCCGTATGATGAGCTTTAATGGGAGCCAATGGTTGAAGGACCACATTGTAGTTTCAGTGCAGCTTCAAAAGGGCTTTACACAATCTCAGCTGAGGATTAATGATCTTATCTAGCAAAACAATGTGGGGGGGTTTCATTACATTATCATTACATCACCCAGTGTTTACAGAGCGAAAAAAGTCAAACATCCATTAATTAAAAAACTAAAGTAAAACGATGCTGGACAATTTTTTTTTTTTTACGTACATAATGCATAAAGTTGTGCTTTTAAATGCATTAGTGCAGGATAACCATTAGTGGTTTAAAAAGTATGTAAATTCCTATTAGAAAATGACATGTTGTTTTTCGGCTGGGATCGTGTGGAGCCCTTTAAAGCTGCGTTGAAACAGCAGTTCGAACCTTTAACCTGTCAAATTCCCGGCATGTTTTTCTGCGAAACCTTAGTTTCTCTTCAGCTGACTTGGGTGACATTGGGGTGAGTAAATTATCAGCCTATTTTCATGTTTGGGTTGGGCACCAAAACCCGGTTCCAGTATGCCACCAGTACTTAAAGGCAGGGTATACGGTTTCTGGAAGCCAATGTTGAAATTTGTAATCGCCAAAACGAACACGGCCCTACCCCAAAAGGTTCTTGCCCCTTTGAAAGCTCCGGAGGTTTTGTTTGTGTTTTTGTTTTTTTACATCATATGCCCTGCCCTGGTTAAGTAACCGTTGTGTACCAAACTGAACAAGCTATACAATAGGTAAATGTTGTCACAAGGGGAACAAACAATACCCAAACCCTAATTTTTGTAGTGAAGTAACCCTTTAAATTTACAAAGAACAATAAGCATGATCTAGCAACCAATGGATCTTATCCCTCGGTCATCTGCATCTTGCGTTAAAGGGTTAGGTCATCCCAAAATGAAGTGTCATTACTTCCCAGGTGTGTTGTGATGCTCTCTAAAAAGGCGGAAGATGCAAGTCAAGGAAGAATGGTTTAAGCTGAGTTTACCGGGCTTTAATTGTGTTCTTTTTGGTGCTCGAAGAGCCCTGTCTTTGTTCACCTTTTGTTGTATGAAAAAGAAAAGCCTGAACTTTGTTAAACGGTGGAGTTTCATTGATTTGTGTGTAGCCGTTTGCCAGATTTATTGAACCATAAAGCTGAATTTCCTTTCATGCTTCCATTTTATGTTCAGCTCTTCCACCTTTGACCTGCTTTCCATGAGTCCATGCTGAGTGCTCCATGGCAGAGAGTGCATTGGTTTCTATGGCGACCACCACCTGACTGGGCCAGGTGCTGTCAGTCAGCAGGTCATTCTGGAACGAGAGCGCTGCTGCCTTTTTCATATGTTAAACGTGGGTCACGTACACCGCAGGGCATTGTTGGGAATGACACTTTTCATCATGTTCCCCATTGCTATGGAATTAGCGACGGCTTTGGAAGTTAATTCTCATTAAATCAGCTGCGCTCCCAGTTCAGTCTCCTCAGGTTTTAGGCAGGTATTGAATTGGCCTCATGTGGATGGGGCTCCAGTCGTGCGTAAAATGGGCAAATAATGTTTAATGAATTTTTTCCAAGAATATCTAATCAAGGCCTTAGCGACTCATTGTGTTTGCTTGTTGAACACCGTTCCACCCGAAGCAGGAGCTCAGGAGCTGCATTAATCTTAATGGCTCTGTCAGGACAGGTTGTCTTTCTTTGTATTAGTATGCATGTGTTCTGTGTAGATTAGCATTGTACTGGGCTTTGGCTTTGGCACGGTGGTTACGATGCATTTCAGCAATGTCCTGTGCTTGTCATGGTGCTTTTTTTTTCTTTCTCTTCCTCTCCTTACTTTCTTCCCTTTCTTTTCTCATCAACTTGAGGTGGTACATCTGAGCCCTTCTGTTAGTTTACTGACACATGGCATTCATTATGCTCCTTATGAGCATATGATGAGATGATTGTGAATGTTCTGGGTTTGTACCTTGTAAAGTTGTTTAAACCAGCTTCAAGGGGGTTTCCCCTCCTCTGTTATAGTTTATGCTGCAGGGTTTTTTAAGCGTATCAGCAGCCTAATCACATCCGTTTTGTGATTTCTAAAAGGGTCAGTTCCCTTGAATTTGTAAACTGTCATTTCACCTTCATGTCTTTCTAAAACTGTATGTCACTGTCTTCTGTGGAACATGAGAGATTTTGAAGAATGTTGATAACCAAGCAGTTTCGTTTCCCATTGACTTCCAATATAAAAAAAAAACCCCACATGTCAAAATAGTTATGTTCCACAGAAGTCGTAAATGTTTGAAAAGACACAAGGACGAGTTAATTTACTGGTTTTTATGTTGGTGAAATGGGAGAGCTATCATTAAGTGAGTTGCTTCATGGAAACGGCCTTTTTGGAATTTCATGACTGACTTGATACATTTTAACGGTGGGGTTTTTCTCTCTCTCTCTTTCTCTCTCTCTCTTTCTCCCCCATACAGCTTGCTCAGGGTCAGGATTGTAATTTTCGGCGGTTTGCAGTTCTGGAGTTCTCCACGCCTGAGATGGCTGAGGATGTGCAGCGGCTGACCGATGGCAGAGCTCTCGGTGGCACTCACATACGTGTGTCCTTCTGTGCCCCAGGACCACCAGGAAGAAGCATGCTGGCTGCCCTCATCGCCGCCCAGACCATGGTAGGCCCCCACACCATTATTTGTTCAACTTTCTCAAAGCTTTAGATCCTTCAGTCAAAATGAAATTGGGAAGTGATTGTGGTTTTACAATTTTTGTATAAATTTCATCCTCTGCAGGCCTTGAACAGAGGTAAAGGTCTCCTTCCTGAACCCAACACCATGCAGATCCTTACTGGCCTCAATAACCCTGCTACGCTGAAGATGCTGCTGGCGTCTTTCAACCCTGGGCACAAACAAGGTACTTGTGCTCCCCCTTTTTTTTTTTCTTTCGCTCTCTTCAGGTAGGTTTTTGTAGGTTATTCAGTAGGGTTGGGTACTGAAACCCGGTACCAGTATGGCACCAGTACCCAAGTAACCAGTATGTACCGAATCAAAACGTGGATTTTGGTGCCGTGCCTGAACGAAAACCCCAACAAATCTATGGCATTAATAAGCATTTCTGTGAGAGAAAAACGGATCTACATGCGGAGAAACGGGAGCCCGCAAGCTTATTTCAAACCCAGCGTGCATGATGTCATCTGTGCGTGATTATTCTTGACGTGTTTATTTTTGTCAGTCGTGGGGCGGAGCTTGCTGTTTTAGTTGTAATCTCAAATGTCATTGGTTGTTCCCCTTTTTCAGTCGTTATTGGAAGCCTGTATAAGATTAATTCACTTGAGTTGAGACATGCCATTGGATCATGTGTTGGTTATTGTTTCAAAGATTATTTTATGTATTCATTATTGATTTTGTCTTGTTCATAGAGTAAAAATCTTGAAGAAATTTTTTAAACCTTTCATGCAATTTCATGATGACTTCAAGTGAACAGTTGTAGTTTCATATTTATTTACATATTGAAATGAATAGATCTCTATGCCTCTGTGTTTTTATTTGCTCTGTCAGGAACATAACTGAGCCTTTAAATCTCCCTTGTTATAGATATGATTTATAGATCAAGAACAAGGCATTCACAGCTGTATTTATAAACTGCTTACTAATGACTATTCATGTTGTAACAATGCTATATAAAGGATGAACCGACAGGTTACTAATACTTAACTAATGATTCATAGCAGTTATTATAAAATGTTACCATTTTTATTTTTTAAAGTATCGATTTGGCACGGTATTGAAGAAACCCTAAACGATACCCAACCCTACAATTCAGGCAGTGAATGTGTACCTCTCTATTCTCAATATGCAGGCCTGCTGGGAGCTGCCCCTGCTGTACCTCTGCTGGCTAACCCTGCCCTCTCTGCTGCCCTCATGCAGCTGCTGCTCCAGAACCAAGTTCAACAGGTACGCTCTTCCCTCCCTCCACCCTTCATCTCCTGCCTCTGTCCCAGCAGCATGTGTTTCAGCCCTCACTCTCTTCTTCTCCCCTCTCAGCAAGCTCTTTTAGGGAATCCTCTTCTTTGGGCACATATTCTGCACAATAAAGAGTACAGTCTTCTCCCTTGTGTGAGTGGTTCCTCTGTGTGTGTGTGTGTGTGTGTGTGTGTGTGTGTGTGTGTGTGTGTGAGGTGCTTGTGTGCTTAGCTTTTTCTTTATTTTTCCCTGATATTTTACCAAATTAGTTCAAGCTGTTCAATTTTCCTCTGCAGATCGACTATTTGAGCTTAATTAGTTGGTAAAACCTCATTAGCTACTTCTGTTAAAGTATTGGTCAGAATGTTAATCTTTTGCCCTGGTGTGCAGTTTACATCTCTTTAATTTTGTTGTAATTTGTTGTAATTTTTTCATTTATAATATAACTAATGCAGTTCTGCTTTTCCACAGGCTGGACTGCTGAGTGACAATCCTCTGGCTGCTCTTCCTCTTCAAGGCATTAACATTTTGGGAGATTTGCCTCAAGGTACCACACGTTTGTAATGTTGCGGTAAACAATGTCAGGGACACTTAATTATTTGATTAATTAAAAGTTTGGGAATTTTTTTTTTTTTGTAAAGTGTTATTTGTAGTGCATAGATATACTGTTACAGTTTTGTGTTGTGGTGTGTTTTTTTTTTTGTTTTGTTTTGTTTTTTTTTTGATTAAATGTTTTTGTTTGCTTTTAAGTGCAAATAATGTTATATATTGTAATATCTTACTTTAAATAATTTCAATTATTTAAAATAAAACCATTTCAATTATGTTAGTAATTTAGAACACTTTGCTTTGGAAACTAGCAGGACTTTTAAAAAAATTATATATATATATCTCTCTCTCTCTCTCTCTCTCTCTCTCTCTCTCTCTCTCTCTCTCTGCTGAATGGACTCTCAAACGAGTTTGACTATTTTCATTATTATTCAGGATTATACACTCAAAGGTTGAAAGACGTCAGTTATTTGTAGTGTTAGGGTTCAACCTACTTATAATTTTTACATTTAAAACACAGACACCCCCAAAAAAATCCTTCTTTACATTGTCGTTCCAAATCCATAAGATTTATCTTTGTAACAATTGATATTTAGATTTTCTGACCTTCTATAGACAGTAACTCAACTTTATTCCTAAAACTGGTATTCATTTGTGATCTACGAGTGGAGGTGCACCACAGCAGTTGCTTGTCTGCAAGTCATAAATAACTTTGAAATCAAACCGAGTTTGAAGTTTAATGTGCAGTTCTAAATGTAATTTAATTCAGGCACTATTGCTTCAGCTCTGGGCCTGCAGAATGAATCTATTGGCCCCATCAAACAACCATCCCTCAGCCGACCTCTTGGGAGAGAGAACGAGACGCCAGCCACACCGATCGGCTTCCCCCCAGCAGCCTCTCCTGCACTGCAAGGACTGAATTTGCCCCTACTGAGTGGGATGTTAGGAGCAGATGGGCCGACTCTGCCAGGGGTGAGAGGGATTCTAATGGCTGCTCCTGCTTGTGTGCACTTATTGTCACACAGCCTACATTTACTGTCATGATCTTATAGAAGAAAGCTTTGAAATTGCTGCAATTTAGCTCCCCGTGAGCTGCTGTTTGGTCCGGTTTAATCTTCATTGTGTTGCCAAATAGTATCTGAAGCAGGTTCGCATGTCCTCTCTTTTCCCTCAAGGCATCTATATTGGGCGAGCCTCCCAAAGAAGTTGGTGTATCCCAGAACCCTTTTCTCAATGCTCCTAGCATATTCCCATCTTCAGGTCAGTCCACCCAAGATGTCTTGCACACCTTTTGCTTTTCATTTTACCTTGTTGCATTTTCTGAAGCATTACGTTTATCTAGGTGCCAGCACAAGGGCTCACCCCTATAGGAAGAGAACGGCGCTTGGCAACGCGTCTAACCAACGCGCAAACCACGGCATCCACTCGAACTACAGCCTGCGCTTCCAGGAGTCTTGCACGCCAGAGTTTTCTCTGCACCAGGTCGGCTCAGGTGTCAAGAGCATCTTCATTGAATGTGTGACTGCCTCACTCACCTTCACTGACCGAATGTTGTCTCTTTTTCGCTTTATCCGTAGGACCCCTTGTCTCATTTGTACGAGCAGCAGGAGGTTCTGGAAAATGCAGCACTTCCCAGCTACGGCTTGCAGGTACGGTTTCCACCTCCCTCCATTTACACCACCAGAAGAGTTCTGTTCCAAGAATGGAGACGTGTGAAATCGTAATTGTCTCTGTCTCTCAAGCACTCCAGGCACACGGCCTTCAGCGACGCAGGGGCTCCTTTCAGCTATCCACCCAGCCCTCCTCAGTCCTCTTACTTCAGCTTTGGAGCCCATACAAACATTTCTTCCACTCAGCTTAATAAGGTACTTAATGTATTGTTTTAGCCAGTAGTATAGTTTACTTTGTTTAAATTCTCAACTATTCTGAAATCTCAGAATATTTTTATATCTGTAAATGCTGAAGGAACTGCGAGTGAATGTTTTTAGTGAGATATGGGTATTTTCGGTAGAATGACTTTAAATTTGCACAATTTGAAGGCTAAAGAAAATGCAGCTATATTCTCCTTCTTGCAAATTACACACAATATCATATCAAGTGTATACATAGCCCTTGTATTTCGCATCAACAATGTAACTGTCTGGGTTTCGCTGTCGGTGTGTATGCTTTACAAAGGCATCATTTATGCCGATCAGAGAGCAGTACGTGTTTGATAAACACAACTCGCGTATTTACAGATGGCTGCTTTCAAATGCTCTTACACATTGTACATCTTTGTTCCAGAGAGCCCTCGCAGTATGCAGCTGTGTGAGCAGTTAAATGCACTTGCATCTCCAAATGCTTTTATGATGTGAAACGTAAACTTGGCCAGTTATGTTATGTCGCTGATATGTCGAAATGGCTCTGCGCATTAGAGTCCGTGGCAGCTTGAATATGCTGCCATGATGTCATCAGTCATATACTAAAAGCAATCATGCTGAGACAAATCCGTAAATCCACCTATCTGGCCTCCATACTTAAAGTAACATACTTTTATAAAAAATCTAATAAATGCACGTTTGATATTCATAGTTGATGATAAACTAATTAAATAGTTATTTTGAGGTAAAAGTACAATCCTTAAATATAACTTTTTTTTTTCCTTTCTTTTAATCCTTTTTAAAAGAACAAATGCCTCTGCATCAATTGTTTTTATCATTTGCATCACAGCTCTCTGAATCACCATCAAATCATGAAGTGACTAGAGATTCACACCTCTAAATTTAGTATAAAATTTATGGTGCGTGTCCCTGTCCAAATTCATGAGTGTCTTTAGGCCTTCATGATCTGGCTTTGATATAACAGTAAATGTATTGCAATAAATTCATCATTAAAAATCAGTTCATTGAGACAGACAGAGAGTGTTTGTTTGGACACTTGTTTGATCACAGAATTGGCCATGAGCCCAAGAATCACTTAACAGGATCCATTTTCTGAAGCATCCTCCTCGTCGCATCATTACATAAAATCCATCTTTATTACAACTTTTTGTTGTTGCATAAATGGCCGAAATGCATGTAACCCTTCCCGAAGAGTTTAATAAGCGTGTTTGTTTCTTCAGGCTGTTGGAATGCCTCCAGTGACTCATTCCAGCTTATTCTCTGCTGCACCTGGTGCTGGTGTGAAGGTAGGCCATCTTCTGATATCTAGCGTCTATATTTGTTCCTTGTCAATTATCCTCGAAGTGTGCCAGGAAGCGTTCAACAGTTATTCTTAGCGTGGCTCTTCGATTCATTTTTGATTTTCCGTCCATGTTTAGACTCCGGTCGGTGGGCAGAAGCGTCTGTTCTCCCGTCTCATCCCGTCTCCAGAGCCCAGTCCAGAGGGTGGATATGTAGGTCAGCACTCTCAGGGTCTCGGGGGGCACTACGCCGACTCCTACCTGAAACGCAAGCGCATCTTTTGACCAGCACTCAACGGCTTCCTCTGAACCACCAGCTCTCTACTTAAACACCATCTTTAAGTGTGTTTTGTGTGTGTGTTAGTGAGTGAGTGAGGGTGAAAGAGCTGACACCAGTGAAGCTCAGATGATCGGTCGCATGGATGATTGCTGAAGTTTGTGTGTGTATATAATTTCAATGTGTCTGTAAATAGGTTTAATTTTATTTTGCCTTTTTTTAATTTTTTTTAATTTTTTTTTTATTAGTTTTCTAAACCCAAAGATGCAACAGACGCCACAATGAATGGAAAATGGTTTCCTGTCATGTTCATCTGAATATTCCTATTTTGTAGGGCTTTTTTCCCCCCCTCTTAATTTGAATCCTTTAAACAGGACGATAGCCTTTTTCTGCTATGCTTCTTGTTAGTCGTGTGTGTATATAGTTGTTCAGTTTTCTAAAAAGGCTCCACTACAAACACTTCCCCTCACGTAGAAATGCCAAGCCTTACATGCTTGAAATCGTGTAAATAAGCAACAGCTACAGTAGCTGTCCGTTTTCTTCAGTAAGTCACCTGTCTGTGTCTTTATGGGTAGCTCTGATGCTGGGTTAGTGTTAGATCCCCCCCCCATCCCTCACCATGTATTTGTGTTGCACTATTTCCCATCTTTGCATCCCATTTTTACAGAGTCAGGGTTTTCTGAGCGTTGCACTTGGAGGATACAGATCATGTATATTCATCCTCCAGAATCTGTCTTTTCCGCACCTGTCTCGTTCACGTTTTCTGCCTGCTTTCACACCTCTGTTTGACCTCGTTCGATCTGCACAGTTTTGCTGTTGCAAAGCGTTAGCGTCTCGGCCGTCACGTTGCAAAGCCCCAGCTGGTCGGAGATGGAGTATGGGCTGCCGTTCTCCCCTCACCGGGCTCAGAGTACTGCTCAAAGCACAGTATGCCTGCTGTCGCTTATGTGTAACCACACAAACACGCATTCATTCGCTCCTCACGTCTTCCCTTTCATGCCTTTCCTCTGCAGACCAGCAGAGGGAGCCAGTTAGCTTTTCTTTTGGCACTGCTCCATTTTTTTTTTTCCTTTTTCTTTAAAAAAAAAAACAAGAGCCAACAGTCTGAAGCAGGCCGGACCTGTGCCTTAGCATGACATTTACTTTTACCGTTGTAACTGTGACTACTTGCCCCTCTGGTTTGATCTGCTGCGCCCCCAGAGGGGAAGAAGCTTCTACAGACTGGACTATGATTTGACGTATGATTGAGTACTTGGTATGTGTGTGCGTGACTTATTAATCTGGTTGACATTTGATTTGTGATAACACATTACCTCTGACTTGTACCGCAGCTTACGATGGAAGTTACTCGTGTGCCTTAAAAACGGCAGTGTTTACTGTAATCTCGCCACACTGTGAGCCACTACCATATTTAAGTTGGTTTATTTGCGGTGTACATGCTTGAGTTTGATTACATTTTTCTTCTCTGGAGTCTTGAACTCGTGTTCTTGTATTTCTTCTAGTCTGTAATGGTATCAAAAGTGCTGCTTTATATTTTGTATCCATCTGAGTGAAGTTGCACAGTGCAGTATTTTGTAAATGATTTTTCATGTGTGATGCGCAGCAAGAGCTGCTGCTGCCGCTGTGTAAAATGAACTAAACCTTCAGATGTGGTAAATGACTTCTTCACCAATCACTCTTTCTTCTGTACTGCTCTTTGGCTCTGTTTTCATGGCATTTGAACAAGTAAATGTTATTTAAGTTCACCTTTGTGTTGCTTGTGTGGTCAATCAAACACGAATATCAACTACACTAAATAGACTGCGTGGTCAATTCAAAGAGAAGTTATTTTAATATTCCCAACGCTATTGGACACTATGCAGACAAATGCGTTAATTTGTTATCTTTTTAATTTTGTGTGTATTAGAAGTTCTAATGTCTAAGCACTCTGATAAAGACAGACGCAAACTTCATCACCGTACCATTATTACAATTCATGTTTTAAATGAAAAACCACAAGTACATGTTTGGTTTGGGGTTTTTTGTAGCCAATCACAGGCTTCTGTTGAAAGCAGCGTCCAGTCAGAAGTGTTTTTTGCAGATCTACTCAACATAATCTGAGGGAGGGTAAAAACTCATGTATACGTTGTTAATAAGAGTGTGTAGTTAGTCATTGATTTATCAGCAAGTTTGTACCGTTACAAGACAATGACACATGAGTGTTAAAAAAATATATGCGTGTGAATCCACGATATAAAATGTAATGGCTTCTAAAAATTTTAAAGGGGTCATCCAGACCTATGTGCACTTTTACAAGCCGTTTGGACTGAAATGTGTGTTGGGAGTGTGTACACAACCACCCTACAATAATAAAGTTCCACGAGTATTTTTATTAAATTAAAATAAAAATAAGTTGCCCTTTCTGAAATCAAGCCATTCTCAAATGCATGTCGGTGTGGTATCACACCAACAGAGGCCACTCCCACAAAAGTTGATTGACAGCCACTGGTGTCTTACCTCAGACCCTCCCTGAGTGAGCCATCATCAGACCGAGAGGCAGAGACAAGCAAGACTTCTAAGAGCTTGAGGTGTTTTGTTGAATGTATTAATGAACATAGCAGTAATCATTTACCCCAACATCTGTGTGACTGAAGGTGACGGAGGATTAATGTTACGTGTGGTTCTGAAGGGAAACGCGCTTGATCTACCAAAATGTGTTTGTTCGTGCGAATCATTTATGATCCAGCCTCACCTACAGAAGCAGTGAGTATAATGTCTTTTAATGAGTCTTTGCACATGCCTTTTCCTAGTAATGTGCTAATTTACAAGTTTCACTGTGAATATGGCTAAAAAACAAAAGGCATCTGAGAGCGCCTCGGAAAAGAGGGGCGGGGTCAGCTGAGCTCGTGAAGATTTAAAGGGGAAGTACACAGAACAGTGATTTCTAAAGATCTGTTTTTGACAGGGTAACGTTAGCGTTTTTACACTATCTTTGAGAAATTTTAAAGCAATCTATTACAAACTATCCATTAAGATTCTAAAGAATCATATTAGCTTGTGGAAACTTGCGTTTGTATGACCCCTTTAAGGCAATGATATAAATATTTAATGCGTTATTTAATTGTTGCTGAAAAAGTTGCCAGGAGTATTTTCAGCCTGACACGTCTTAATTTGTTCTGAATATGAACACAAGACTCTGGAGATATTTGAGGGTGACTTTAATGATCCCTTTAAAGGATAAAGATTTTTTCCACCAGCTTGGTATTGATCTCCCCATTTATTTGACAGTAATTTTTTTGTTTTTCAGGCACAGACAGACAAATTTTATTAAAAGCCCATCTTGTTTGCTGAGAATTGCTTCTTAAACTGCGACGCCACATTACCTTCCATCACAATTCTTTAAACGACACAATGCAACTCTGAAAATCATGACATTCCCACTGGTAATTATGACACTGTGATTGTGTATCATAAACGCGATCAATCAAAAACGAAGGCGGCATAAACGACGGTCTTCTGAGTAAGTGGAAGCATTGTCAGAAAGAGACAATAGAATATGCTGTCGCTAGTTTGAGGATGGATGATTCCCAACCATAATATAGTCTGCATCAAGAACTATCCACTGCTAAAGATACCTGTCAAACTTAATCTATCCTCTTTTATTTATTTCTCCTGGAGGTCTTGGAGCTGATAATCCACTTTGAGTATTGGCTTATTGTTCTGTGACAAAACAATGTCTCTTCTTGGGTCCTTTTGAGCTGGATAAGCCCTGAAGACAACACAATATGTGACACTACATCAGCAAACTCATTCTCTGACATATCCTTGGCTCGGGCCGACAAGATGTATTTTTATTTGTGGCCTTTTTGCTGCTTTGGGACTGGAAAATCATGCAAGACTCTTAACATATCACACACATGAACATCACAGCCTAAAGGGAAAGTCCACTCAAAGGTTAATATTTTATCACCTACCCACGTCGCCATCAACCTTTTTTTATCCATGCAACAAAATTTTAATATCTTGGCTGCTCTTTTCCATGTAATGAAAAGAGTGACTCATTGGCCGAGCCCCAAACAGTGCAAAAACCTAATAGACTGTTTTTTAATTTTTTTTTAAGTTTATAGATCAGATCTTTGTCTCCTGTCATTGATTTCCTATTGCATTCATCACACTTTCACAATATCAGCATCGTCTTCAGACCTGTTGTTATCACAGTATACACAAGAAAGTCTGTGTGCAGTTCCTTGTCCTCAAGATCCAGTCAAAGAACCTGGGAAAATGCTGAATGTGTTACAACATCTTTTCAAATGCTGAGCTGTACAGATACAACAGAATCCCACTTTTTACAAAATGCTTATCTAGCTAAAATGCCTAGCTACATAAAAACAACAGAACTGAACAGAGTGGCTAGTGAAGAAGCTGACGTTGCATTGTACACTGGCTAAGTAGCCATGGCTATCCATCACAGCTGTGTTCATAGCTCGCTAATGTTCTTGATTATAACAAGTTTTCAGAGTCAAGAGCTTTTGCAGGTCTCTCTGCTGAAACTAAGATTTAGTCCAAGACTTGAGGTTTTGAGACTCTCTCCAGATAAAGTCTTCAAATTTGGTGTGTGTTTTTGGATTAAAGTATATTTCTAAGTACCATAATGTAAATAATACCAATCATTCAGGATGTTTTTCAATGGAAACTCAGCAGATTGTACAAACCGCGTCCATCAACCTGACCTAGAACTTTTGGAAGGCAGAAACTCAATCTTGTCTTCAAGAAACAGAAGAAAACCAAAACGTGCCCCACTTCCAAAACTCTGGCCATTTATCTTGTTCCCGTTTTCCTTCCTCCTAGCCACAAGCTCCTTCACATTCAAGAGGACTCAACTTCTGGATTCAGCTTGTGCATTTTTCCGGCCAAGTGTCATCATCTTGGGTAATTAGATTTATTAAGTCAGTAAAAAGAGTCGCTCGACTCACGACCCTCCTGGAGCTTCACCACCGGGCTCCTCAGGCATGAGTGCTTGGAGTTCTACTCTTCACCATCTAGTAGGGTCTTCCAATCACATCTACTCTTATGTCACATCTCTCATTCATTCAGACATCGCACTTCATTTGTTCACTGAATATACATCTGACATTTCAAACGAGATGTTTACTGTATCCTCAAGCTTAATTCTGATTGGACTGAACTTCTACTTCTCCCGGCCAAGACCTCTCTTAGCAGATCTTTGAGTTGAAGGTCAAACCACTGTAGCCTCCAGCTTTGTCAAAGCTTTTGGTGTCAAGTAGTCTCGGCTTCAGATGGCCTTGTACACATTGGTTACAGAGTTTGTTGAGTGCAAGCTTTTGTTAATTTTTCTGAAGTCTATGTGCATTTTCAATTATTTATTTAGTGTTGTCTTAACAACTAAAAGATCTAACACTGAAGAAAGCTGTTTCTAATGGCGCTTTTCCACTGCATAGTACGGTACGGTACGGTTCAGTACAGCACACTTTTGGGGGGTTTTCCACCGGGAACAGTACCTGGTACCTGGTCCTTTTTTTAGTACCACCTCAGTCGAGGTTCCAAGCGAGCCGTACCGTTACCAA
>JAUCNO010001398.1:3886506-3900522 GCA_032353835.1 Enteromius viviparus | reverse complement strand
AACTATAACGACACGTGAATAATCCCGCCCACTCTAAAGCGGTACTAAACTGCAGTGGAAGCGCAAACCGAGCCGAGTCGTACCACGCAGTGGAAAAGCGCCATAATATAAAATTTTTGTATATTTTACATTCATAGGTTGTTGCAGACCAAAAAAAGTGGCATTTTCATTTAAATATTGAAGGGAGGCTAGGCGTTCATAATTATAATTTCTTTTAAAACACATTTTAGACTTTCTTTTTCATATTGTTAATGTATAGGGTAAGATATTGAATGGTTATGCTCTTAATAATCTTGAGTTATTATTTAATAATTCCTTGAAACACACATGCATTGCAGGAAACGTAAGCTTTTATTATAGGCCTGTTGAGTAAAATCAGTCTGAATCATTTATAATCATATGGCATTGGTTCAAATTAAAAATGTAAGACTATATTCAGATGTGTCTCTTTGACCTGGATCCTGTTATTGGATTTGTCTCTCATTATTTAATTATTCAACCAAATTGTAAAAATGCATAAATTTACATAGAATATTTGATTTAGTATTTTACATTAATGGTGCCTCTTTCAAAAATATTGTATTTCACATTTCCTCTGAAAATAGCACCAACCTTCCATTGTAAGTCTCAGAGAATGTGGTTAGTTTTTGTTCAATTCTGTCAGATGTCCTTTTTTGGGTCAAAATTTTTTGGGTCAGAATAAACAATGTGCACCAGCTTTTATGATGGCATGAAAGGCTGGGTGTCATCCTTGATGCCTCAATACGACTAAGTCGGACCTGTTGCTTTATATCCCACAACATAATGAAAATAAACCCTTCGCCAACCAATAACATTTGCCCTTGAGCGCATGTTTGCTGCGTCACAACTTGTTTTTTAACCTTCTCTTGTTACATATTCACTAAGACCTCCACACTGCCACCGTAACATCTGCTTAAATTCAATTCAAGTCACGCTGGTGAAGGGCTTGTGACTGTGAGTGTTCTTGTGGCGCCGTCAGCCAATCGAGTATCCCTGACAGACAATTGACAAAAAGCAGAACCGTATAAAGTGAAAATGAAATAAATTCCTGAACATTTCTTCCCCCTAAAAAATGTGTCTCTGAAAAGCACAGCTAGAAAGAAAAGGGAAATGTATATTTGATTACAAGTCAAATTTATTGCACACACAGGGCAAGTGTGACTGAATAAGAGAAGTGTTGTTTTTAACTTATGCATGAGAAGAACGAATGTATGGTTAATAATTTAATGCTATGCACGCTGATATGGCATTATACTAAAAGGAGTAGAGAGAATTCCTCCTCTGACGTGAGTAAAAAGCCCCATGGAGTTGGATTTGGCTGCCGGAAAAGGCCGTCCCTGCTGGACCTGGCCGCCTGAAAAAGTCACTCTGCACCCACTCTGTCAGCGCCAAAGGTTAAGATTTGAAGATTAGGATTACTCATCAATAAACACAAACAATCTGCGATTTATATCTCTGTAGAGTACAGAAATGTCAAAACAGGCCTCACACTGCTGTAACGGGAGACTTTTAACTGACTTTTCAGAGAAGGAGATACTCGTAGGGTGGCTTGACATTATCATTTAGAAATGTCAACATTTTCCATTCCCTTTTGTTCGGGGAGTAATGTCAAGGTACCCCTCTTGAATTCTGTTTAGGTTCGGAATGCGTGTGCCGCAAAGAATTAGCGCTGGAAGTGATGGGAAGATATTTCCCACTCAGCCTCTTTTCAGAACAACTATGTTCGGTGTCCTTTGTTTCTGTGCCCTTCAACCTCTAAGACCAAGGCGGGAGGACAAGAGCCTCTTCCGGAGCCTGGTAATTATGTTAAAAGGCTGCTTTGATTGGCTAAGCCTATGTGCCCCTGCCCACTTGGCATTGAGCTGCTAAACTAGACGAATAAACACACTCCAGAATCCAAGGGGCATCTAAAAAGGCCATTTTACATCTGTAATGGTGGGTCTAATGCAAACGGCAGCACGCTGTTACGGAGCATAGGCAGATCAATAAGACAAATGGACCGCTGTGTGTTTTAATAAGCTCGGTCTAACTGGATGACTTCCCCTGCTCTTTGCATGTCGCTGCAGATGTTAATAGAGAACGGCACTCGAGCGCACTACAAGCGATCCCTGTTATTATGTTCTGACGTACGTGCACTCATGCTCTGATTTCCATTTTCTATAAAGCTCTGTAATTCTTTGTGGACGTAGAAGCTCTGCTAGTTGTCTACCTTGGAGCGCTCTAAGGGAAGCATAGCGGCGGAGTGGACGATATGTCAGACGCATTTAGAATTCTGCCTTTCATTTTTCCACCCACACAGTCCCCCTGCACTGTTGGTGTTGACTCTGCTGTAGAAACCTGTGATTTCCCAAAATGCTGAACAGAAGAAATGCGAGGATGATAAAACAAGTGATTGGATGGCATTAACTCTCGCCGCGCCAGAATGTTCTGGAACATCTCGCTTCTCGGGAGGGGGGGGGGCGAGCGGCATCTGGTTCGCATGAATCATCGTCTAGTGAAGCTTGACATGTCATCCTCTTCCTCCAACAGCTGGAATGGAAAATGGTATCTTGCGGGTAGCGTTAATGCTGCCGATATTGTCTGCCTCTGAGATGATGGGCCGCTAGGTAATGAGAGTGGATGGTAATGGTGCATGGTGAACTACAAGCGCGAGGGCACCCTGGCCGGCCGCATGCTCTAAATGACACTCAACCCTATCTCCGGGCTCATCTTGACACTCCTCAGCCTCTGCTTTCACAACTTCTGCAACTCACTTAAAGTGCAATTAGGCGGTTGGAGAGTACTTAGGTTATTCTTCCAGAAAGCCACATTGTTCTCATGTGTTGGCTTTTTCCAGAAACTCATCATTAATGTCTTTGAATGATCTGGTGCTGAGTGCTTGGGTTTCACAATCGTTACTTTCTGCCAGCGTTCATGGGTCTTTTTCTCGTAGTCGAAGTTTTGGTCTTTCAACAAAATTGCTTCATCGCTTCATAAAAGGTTCTCTGTGGTGAAAAAAGTTGTTTAGATTATAAAAAGGTAAGAAAGAGATGGTTTGTGCAACCAAAAATGGTTCTTCTACGGCATCGCTTTGAAGAACCTTTTTAAGCACCTTTATTTTTAAGAGTATACCCCAAATTTTGACGTCGTCTTAAACATTTCAGTGCATTGTTCATATCTTTGGTCATTTGTTCTCAACAGGATGCTTTATTTAAAATGACCTTCTCTGTGGTTGTTAAAACAAAGACTCTATTTTGTTGAAGAGATGAACAAATGTATTAGCACAGGGTGTTTAAGAAAGTGGACAGAACAAGGTAACAGCCTGGTAAACAAGATGAACAAAGTGCCTTGCACAGAGCTGCTGAAAATAGGCATGCCTCGTTCTGGACTAATATTCGGCTTCTTCAGACGCCAAGCGACAAAACATACCACATATCCTAGTGTAGGAGGCGGTTACACATCATTCAAGCCCAAGTGCATTCCATATTTACTGTTCTGTGCTGCAGGTGCTGCATGCACGACCAACTGCACTTACATAGCATTCATTAGCAGACAATTCTTCAGAGGATCAAATTAATTTTTTACAGCCTTTTCCAAAACGCAACGCTGCCCTCATGCTAAGACTATACTGTTTAGGACACCGGCCAGACGAAAAGCTTTTCTTGGCATCGCATTGAAAAATCGCCTTTCATGTTTCAGTGCTCGTCTATGCATGTGTGCTTCTGAGTGGGCTGAGAAGTAGCATACGCTCAAATAGGAGCAGACAAACTGCTCGCTGAAGATGCGCCGTACCAGATGCACTCTGAACACTGGCCTTATTATTTTGACTAAGACACATTACTGCCCCGTATCAGAGTGTAAGCTATGATATTTCACTCTAACTTATGGGGTGAAAGGGGAAAGAAGGGTAAGTGAGCTGTGAATTTGCCTATTCTGATCCAGAATAAGCTGAATAAATTGAAAGTGCTTGACATTTCCATTAAGGTGCGCATTGGGAATGTAAATGGAAGACCTTTTGTTTAAGCTGTCCGCAGTCCTCAGCGGTATTTATCGTCAGCGTGATGAAAACCAATATTCAATCTATATAAAAGTCCAACAGACACCCTTGCATATTTCACCGTCGGTCTGTTGGATATGTCAATGCATACGTAAAACTAATGCTGTTCTTTGTGAACCCAGCGGCGCGGAGATGCATGACCTTTAAAGAAGTCCAACTGAAAGAAACCTCCATTATCACAGCAGTGAGTTCATGTAAACAGGATCAATGCGGCGAAAAAAAAAGCAAAAGCCTTTCGTCATGGCGATACATGAGTGAGTGCAATTTAATTATGAGTGAAGTATCAATATCGCCGCTGTCAAGTTTACAGCGGAAATGAGAGCCTGACGCATGAGACATCTAGAAGAGCAACATACATGCTTTGACGTTTAAGGGCATTGCGTTAATAAAGTTAAAGGTTGCTCAGTAACAGGAGATAACTAGAGATTAATTCAACCCAACCCTGTTTCTGGAGGCCACCCTGCAGTCAATGTTTTGGATGGTTCTCTAATCATTTTGACCTGATTCAGCTCATTAGTTAGTATAAGTAGACTACTCCCGATACTTGAAATCGTTTGTTACACAGCATCCAGGACCATTGGGAATCACTGGATTAACTCAACATTAACGGGAGGTTCAGGCTAAACAATGTGACTTTGATTTGAAAGCCAAAGGGTGGGCATGAAAGCGAAGGTTAATTATCTAATCACCAAAGATTGCCCCGCAACAAGAGGATTAAAGAGGAAGCAACATGTTGTAAAGGGTGCGTTCGCTTCCGAGAAGTTCTCAATCCTGTTATAATGTTTGGCGAATCATGTTTCCTTCCTACATATTGCTATGCCATCAGCTTGATGGATTAACTAGCTCGAGATATGAATGAAGGCATTTAATTGTGCTAATGGGGGAGCTAAGCGTTTGTGGGGTTTAAACTGTGAAGGTTTGACTGGTTAGCACGGCCTTGTTAGCGGCCGTTTAAAAGTAGACATCAAATATTGTTTTAATATTTCAATGAATATTTAATGTTTTGTTTTATAGCAGCCAAGATTGTTTCTAGTGATTCTTGAAGGGCTCTTAAAAACCCTTTTCCTTGTCTGTTGCCGCAATTATGGTTGGCTCAAAATAACCTGGCAGCAGAAATGCGCGCCCATGAGGAAAAATGGTAGATGAAACCGTGTTGGGGATTTTGCACTAGTCGAGCAACTGTCAATGAGATGAATGGGAATGTTGAAAGATATATAGCCTAGGTATTCTACAGGTATTCTCCTTAGGGGCTTAAGCAGACATCCTTAGAGAATAAAGGTGCTACCATAACCAACCCAAGGAAACATCTCCATAAGTTATATACAAATAGTTAAAAATTTGCACGAGGCTTCAAATATTTTTTTACATTGTAAATACTACACCCCGTTTAAAGAGCTTAAAATCATTAGCCCCAGCACATTATATATTTATTTCGTTAAAAATGGATAGAGATAATTATGGCGATTTGTCATGTATAAAAGCACCTCGCATTACTGGAAAAATCGATATGTTTACTTAATGGAATTACATGCGAAATAAATTCATAGGGGAAAACTGGTGACGACTGGAGCTGTTTGGGTCCATCTCGACTAAATGAACGAGAAAACTGCATAGAGGCGCGGACTAAATGAAAAGAGAGAGAGAGAGAGAGAGAGAGAGAAAGAGAGAGATGGAGACTGAGTGAAGCGGCAGAGTGTTTCTCAAATGCCATAATTTAACATCTGTCGACAACTGAACGATACGAACGAGATAAGAGGGCAAAACTAACTAAAGTACAGCACGAAGACCGGTGAACTTTGGTTTACAATCACGATTTCGCGGAATTGAACGAATGCTTCAAGAAAGAAGAAAGCGAGGACGCGAAGAAGCCGCGTGCATGGATCTCTCTCATACATCCATCATCCCACGCGCGCTGTTCTCCAGGCGAAATTCAACATGATTCGCCTAATGAAACTGTTCGCGCCGAGGTTTTAATGGAGGTGGAAGGTGAATCTCCTGACAGCGAGCTTGAGTTTTAGTCGCCGTTAGTTCCAGATGCACAATACTGCTCCTCATCGCAGAGTTCTCATGGCTCCAGTTGGAGACACCAGAGCTTGGAGAGACATGTGCGGTCTTTAGCAGCAATAATCGCGGCAGGAAACCAGTCTGGGGGGACGGTTTATAAAAGCAATAAATCCCTACTGAACAAGTGACCCAACGCGCTATGAGAAACTTCAGGGGAAGAGCTTCACCGGCGCGGATGCTAGCTATACGACGCCTCGTGATGTTTTAAAGTGGAGCCTTTCTGAGACACGGGAACTTTTTGGATTTACCATCGACATAATTGCGGAGATGACAAGAAGACAGGACGACATTGCGCCATCACCTGTTATCTGAACACTGTGATTAGTTCTCACAAAAGCACTGAATCTTTATTGCCTTTGGACCTGCTTTCAATACATTCCGCTGTTAGACATGGAGACTAGTCAGCTACGGACAGTAGACGGGTTGATTTCTTAACGAATACATAGCCATATTGTTTTTATTCCTCTTAAAACGTTGCGTTCGGTACATCTATTAATTTTGCACTATGATGGAACCGCCACCTTGCTCTAAAAAGAGCCTGTCTCTTTCGCTGCCGGTTCCCCGGGAGGGACAGGCGACCCTCAAGCCTCCCCAGCATCTGTGGAGACAGCCACGGACCCCCATCAAAATCAAACACCGCGGTTACTCTGACACCGACCGGCATCACCACCGACAGATAGAGCGCTCGAATGCCATGGACACGAGTGACCGGCCGGGGCTCAAGAAGTCCCGCATGTCCTGGCCATCGTCTTTCCAAGGAACCACCAGCGCGTCCATGAGCAACTGCGCTGGGAACAAGCGGTAAGAAAGCCGAGTGACTAATTGCGCGTGAGCAAACGGGCTATTTCTGTGTGATGGACGCCCAAAACTGATAATAGTGATGCTGGAAGGGTTAACAGTGCTTTGTGTGGAGAGGCGGGACGCGTGGGCATCCTTGATGATGCGTTATGCGTAACGGCTCCAGCATCTCTCAGAGAGAGCGTGAGTTTGAAATGCCTCGAACGTGACCCCCAGAAGTAACCTCGAGCCGGTTCTGAGCAGCTGATAGCATAACCGATTACTAATAATGCTAATAAGCTGAATTAAAAGTGTGGACGAAGCGCACGTAATAGGGTTTTTGGAGAGCCCAGGCCCCCGCGATGTGGACACTGCAAAGTCCAGTGTGACTGATTAAGTGTAGCGGTGGAAAAAAAAAATAAAGCATGAATATTAGAATCATGGCATATGCGCTTTCGCTCTTGGCACGTGCAGACGCCATATGCGCATGCCAAAAAAATTAGCATGATCTAATCAAGCACTTCAGCATCAAATTAGTGACATAATGGGGGGTTTAAGATAATGTATTTTTACTGTAATGTGCTATGATTTCAGTGTACAGTTTTGTGCTTCTGTCTCTCACCTCTGGCTTTATAATAATATATATTAGAATGACAACCTTCATATTAAAGTTATAATAATAATTTGCGATTAAAAATAAAGGTACTTCAATGACATCTGTGGTTCCATAAAGAATGTTTACCATTCGTAGAATCCATTGCATTAAGGGTTCTTTATAGGTTTTTTAAATGGTCTTCACACTAAGAAAAAAATGGTTAGTTTAGGAAAAGCTCACTGAGTAGTTCTTTGGAGATTCAAAATGCATGCACAGAAACACCAGAAGCTCTGTATTCCTTGGATTTTGAATTGCTCTGCCACAGCACTGCGTAGCGCTGTTATAAATAATCAACTCGAATTAGTTTTTTACAGAGAAACACATTTGTCAGCCTGACATTCACGTCAATTTTGTGGGTTTGCACGATATGCTGTAGCGTACAATACACTGCTTTTACCCTCAAGGATAAGTGTGGGTGTTGCTTGCTGTGCTTGTACGTAGACTGATGCGCATACAGACTGATGTTAGTGCTGGAAGAGGCTAAATGTGCCGTTCCGTTGAGTGGCGCCTCACCAAATTGGGTGATTATTACTGTAATAATCCTCTTCTGTGAGGGCCGTGAGCCCCAGGGGAGGCAGAGAGCCCAAGGCCCCGGTTTCCTTCCTGTCAACTTTTGCCTAGGCCACAGACGGCCCGCACGGCAGGCTCCTGGGAGACAGGCCAGCTCTGCCTGACTGTATAGTAAAGCCTGATTTGCATTCCCTTCCCCAGGACACGCTCACAGCCAGTCCAAGAATTAGTGCAGCAGCACTGGCTCGGACAGTCCGGCTTCTACTGTGGGCGGGTGGTACAGTGCGAGAAATAGAGAGTGCGTGTGTGGCTCCACTGATGCGATGTCTCAAGAAGCAGAGTGAGACGTCCATGTCTATCTGCTCACTTCCTCATCGCACTCCTCACATTTTATAACATGATCTGCCAGCAACAGCCATAGTTCTGCAGAGGTCATCCAGTATACAGAATTTATTGATTGATATAAGTATACCAAGAAATCCAGATATTTTTTTTCTGATGTAAATAGCTGCAATGGCTTTATGTCAGGTTATACGATGTCCCGTGTGCATCTCTGTTTATGTTTTGACATCAAAACCAACCAAAAAACTCGAACCCGTTAATGCTTTTAAAATATGCATATTTGTGCTAGATATCAGGATGTTCACTTGTGTATGGATGGGATGGTGTGTATGTATATTTATGTATTTGTGTGCGAGTGTGTTTGAGCATGCGTTGCTGTAGGCTTTGGAGAAAGACGCGGGATGATAATGAGCAATTTGCATGTACGGTCACATCACAGAGATGGGGGGGTGGTGGGGTCTTGGGCGCAGTGACAAATTTTTATATTTATTATTTTTGCGCAGATATCCCGGGAGTCCTTTAATGGGAGCTCAAAGCAGGGCGCCTTGCCCTCAATGTGTATTTATTGAGCTTAAGTAATATACTGTTTTGAGTCCAGAGGACCCCCTCCATGTCATCTGTTCCTCTGAGCCTGGGGCTAAACTTAAATCAACCTCATACACAGCTGCATGCCCAATGATACATTAATGGCGCATGTTTTGCCGTGTGACACATTCGAGTAGGATGAAGTTCATGCTCCTTCGTGACAGACTTATATCACCCTTAAAGGAATATATTCCGGGTTCAGTGCAAGTTAATCTCAATCAACAGCAGTTGTGGCATACTTTTGATTACTATAAGAAAATCGCATCTCCTACTTTGTTTTTTGGGTTTTTATTTTTTAAGTAAAACTCAAACTGAAGTGAAGAATTGAAGTGAATAGGGACAATTTTTGAAGGATTAAAATTTTGTGAAGCTTGTAATGTCCTGCATGAAATTACAGGTCATTACTTTTTAAATGTAAAATCTGCATGTGCTGCCATTCTGGATGAATGAGCAGCGCATTTTTGGTTATTGGTATTGTTTAAATTGCATGTGTTAAATTTCATGTGTTACATTTTTAAATATTTAAATGGTTGAGGTTTTATGCACTGATTTGAATATAATTTTTTGTAATTTATAAATTTGTATCATATCATAAAACAGAATCCAGAGGAAAAAAACACCACCTAATTTAAATACAAATAATACATTTAATAGGGAATTATTAGTGTTAAATATTTAACAAGTTATTAATGTAAATTTAATATATTTTATTATTTAAATTTAATAAAATACATTTGTTTAAATGTGCTTTAATTAAACCAGTAAAACAGAATTCAGAAAAATGTAAATGAGAAACAAAGAGTCTTGGGGAAAAAAAAAAAATATATATATATATATATATATACATTGCCACAAGTTCTGTCGACTGAGTTTAAATGCATTAAGCACTGTTGGCGGAGATGGTCTGAACCATTTCCAGGCAGATGTTTATAGGAACACTCTTATCTTGTACGAGTTTCTGGTAGACGTTAAATAAAATGGAAAGTAAACCCATAGGGGCAAATCTGCTCTCGGTTCAATCACTGGAGGCGATGTGACTGAGCACACCAACTAGAGAAGTAATCAGGATCTTCAACCTCTCAGACTCTTTGAGCCCAAAAAAAGCCCATTGTTCTTACTGATAATATTTTTCCCACCTGTATAAACTTGTCCATTACTTTTTTTAATATACCAGTTTTCAGAGCAAGCATGATGACTGATTTATTAAAAGCACCATGACTTCAAATAGAGTTCTGAACACCTTTGGTGTTGAAGATTGATCTTCCGGCTTGATTTTTTCCCTCTATGGCAGTATTTTTGATTTACTATTCAATGTAATCCAATCCTTCTGTTTACTTCCAGCCATAGCTTGTGCTGTTTTTGAGCCTTTTCACCCGTAACTCCCACTGAAATATTGAACTGTCACTCGTATTCCCAAACTCACCGGCTCTGCTTTCAGTCATTAAAACTTGATAGGACTCCATGCACTACTGTTTCTCAGACGACAAAGGCTGTTTGGCAGCTTTTATGTCTTTCACATGAAATAAATTTGTGAAACCTTACCTTGGGAAGAACGTGTCCCATACCCCAGTGCACTCTGGGAAGTTACCACAGAGGAGAGAATGACCGACGCTGAACAGAAGAACAGCTCATCCTGCAGTTCTGTTGCTATGGTTACATTTTGTGCTTGTGTAAAATAGATACATTTTTTTTGCCAAAAAGGCAAAAGGAAGTTTCATTCCCTGATGCGCAGTATGTTGTGTTAATATGCTGAGGCGAATATGTTTTATTGCTGCTAAATGTGTAGTGGATTTACACTTTCAATAAGCTGCCATCTCGGAGAGCCCACCGAAGTCGCATTGTTCCCAGTTGATGTTTATGGCTGTTTATTATTTTCGGGCTGCTTTGTTGCACCTAGAAGTGAATCTATAGATGGACTACGCTGCTGTGTTTATTTGACAGCCTACTGGAAAGCCGCCAAGCTCGTTAAGTGCTTAATTTGATACACCTGCCATTAATTAGCGCAACAATTGCATCGGCGATGCGGATGTAACACGTTGCGTAAATATACTTCGTGCCCCATGCAAATAAGTCCACAGGTACGCACTAATAGCCAATATTATTGAGCATCCCAAGGCATCTTCGTCGCAGATCCGCTGCCGAAATATATATTGCTTACATAGGCTCCACATTTATTTGCCTGTGCTGCCCTCTTGATTCTCAGAATTGTCATACTTCAAAGCACTCAACATGCTCGGCGTCCTGCGTTTGAGTGTTTTTTTCTGTTTTCTTTCAAATGTCATCTTTGTTGCTCCGACGATCCCTCGCTGATTTATTGAAACCCGCCGACACTCGAGTCTCTGTTATTGTCTGGTGGCTTTGGCCCCTCCTTCCTCTTTTGACGGATGAGTGTCTTTCACTCATATCTCTGGCTTTGAGCATATGTGTGCCTGTGCTTGCTCTTCTCAGCGTCCTCCCTCCACATCCCACAGTCCGTATGATTCTTTGTGCGTGGTAATTACCGACTTCGATCTCAGCTGTCCGCTCTCCCTCTTCTCCTTATCATCTTATTTGTCTGATTTGTGCTCATTTGCTTTCTCGTTTCCACGGTCGCCTTTTGTGCTCCCCATTGTGCTTGCTTTCTTCTCCGGGCCTTGTGTGCCACATTGTCTCTCACGCACTTTGCCCGTGCTCACCGCTGAGTTAATCACACCGCTGGCCTATCTTTAAAGCTATCATTTCTTCCCACTCCCGTGCATGTCCGCCGAGATCATCAGAGGACCGGCAAACTCATCTAATTCTCCCCCCTCTTCCATTTCCTCAGTGGCTGAATGAACTGCCCGCCATTAGACTTTCTGCCGTCACTTATTACTTCTCCCATTCCCTGCGGGTACAGCCCTGTAAATGATACTGCTGCCTTTCACCAAGCCCTTGCATTCTCGGTGCCATCCATCAGTTCCCCACGACACTTTACAGTAGCGCACCAGCCTTTTAGCTCGTACCCAGACACGTCCCGCCTGCTCTCAAGATACCTGCGGTTTCTCTCGGCTCCATCTCTGCTCTGTGTAATTAGCCTGGCTATCTGAGATCTACACGATTATTAACAAGTTAAAGCCTCTAAAAATGTTTAATGGGATTACCTCATGCTTGCAGAGTGAGACCCTCTTCAAATGCCCGTGCTCCACTTCACAAGTGGGGAAATGAGGCAAAACCGAGGAGATAATAGGCGTATAATACCTGAAGGAAACTATGCATTTACATTCCCATCCATCTCACATCTGACACTGGTAAAAATCTGCTGTAATATAGATTAGTACGTTGCTTGGGCAATTTGTTATTTGGTAGAGATGGAACGGGTTTTTTTAATCCCTCAATCTAATAAATAAAAAGCATGGTTACTGTTTTTTTTATTATAGTAACTGTAGAAATTACAGCAACTGATTAAAGGGCCGGGGGCTAATTGTAGAGTTTTCATGCTCATTCTGGCTCTGTACAGTTTCCCCACGGACTTTCGTCGTAAGTGCATTACTTTTAATGCATTTAGTCGGAGACAATTCAGTATTGTTTGCTGTGGAAATCAACTGGAGCTTAAAGATAGATAGCAAACAAATTCGAATTCATTTACTCACCCTCATGTGGTTCCAAGTCACATGAATGTCTTCCATGGAAAATATAAACAGTAAAGCTCCATTTCCCATTCTTTTTATCTGCATGGGAAAAAAAAGCAATCTGCACTGTTTTTGAAACGGTGAGTTTCATGAAAGGAGAAAAGAATAACATGAGGGTGAGTAAGAAATTTCTTCTTTTTTGGGGGGTGGGGGGGTGAACTAACCCTCTATGCTGCATTCAGCCTGGAGTGTTACTGCAAGGCTTCTGTTTCCCATATGAGAGGCATAATGTGTTCTTGTGCTCATCTATAACCTTCAAATTACTGTAGTGGAGGGCTTTAATGAGGAAGCATTAGGCAGCCGGCTTCACGGATAACATTGGCCCTCAGGTTTGGGCATGTGATGTCACGGTTAGCGACATCTGTTTTTCTTCGTGCACCAAGAGGCTAAGCTGCACCATGCTCACCCTCTTTTGACCTGCCCGTACCTCTCCGCCTAATCCCCAGGAGAGTGAAACCAGGAGCTTTTCCACAGCACACAACATCTACTGTAACAGATATGATTAGAGGATTGAATTCTAGCATTATTTAGGTCTGAAGTAAGTGCCAGATGTTGATGTAGTAGATTCACACGGCTGCAGTGAAGCAGACTGACTTTATTTATATACAGCGAGTATACTTATACTTGCAACTTATGCTGAGAATTATATACACACACTAGATGGAAATTTAAGTATCATTGACAAGAAGTTAATAATACACATGGGATTAGTGCAAAAATGAAATCAGTTGCCCAGTTGATTCTTTAGGGTCCTCATGAAATGTCTGCAATATACTTTGGTTATAGACACATCTAAGACATTTACAGTGAGGTCAATAAGTATTTGATCAGCCTGTGATTTTGCACATTCTCTTACTTAGAAATCATGGAGGGGTCTACAGTTTTCAGCATAGGTGCATTTCCATAGCCTGGCCCCGCCCATACTTCCTGTGACGCTACATTTAATTTCGCGAGCAATGTCAGTCTGGTAAAGCTGCTGTTTTAGAGCATTTCTGTTCCCAAAAAGTAGGAACCAATGAGAAACAAGCCCCACCCCCGGCATGACTGAGGCGGGTGTAACGCGATGACGCAAACATGGCGTGTACCGAGCAGCAACAATCGTTCGACTCTGCTGTTGCAGTTGTTTTGAGAAATTTTCATGACAGCTTTTCTTTAAAAACGGTGCAGAAGTAATTAAAGTAAGTAAAGACATTTTCCTACTGCATTAATGAAGGTTACGGTGGCTTTCGTCGCTACACATACGTCATCGGAATGAGTGGTCTGATTAGTTGTAGATTTGTCCAGTAGTATACAGAGGCATCTATTGGACGCAGGTTAAGCCCGCCTCCCAGAAGGCGGGTAGTAAGGTAGCTTGGCCAGACTAAGCTCCTATGAGCTTT